>VZTJ01002120.1:306057-354013 GCA_013397795.1 Orthonyx spaldingii | reverse complement strand
ATGTTATGAATATGCATTTGTATCAGATCTTTTGTGGATATATACCTTGTAATGCTTTGTGATTTCACTGTGTGGCTTTGGAAATTATTCCACGCAGCAGCCCGGCCGTAATAAAGGAACCTTCTTCTTGTCTATCTGAATTGGGTGTCGATATTAGATCTATACCCTATTTTTGGTAAATCATCCCCTCCCCTCCTCTCCCCTCCCCTCCCCTCCCGTCCCCTTCCCTTTCTCTCTCTTCATCATATCAGGACTTTAAGACTAGAAAGAAAAAAAAGTTTAAAAGATTGTTTAAAATATACCTTTTTAAACAATCTTAACAATTTGGGGGAACATGTTTTTTGTACTGATACACTGGTGCAGAATCTATTTGAAGAGACTTGAATTTCTGTATAATTATCACCAGTGTTTCCACTGAAATTCCTAGGCTGCGAATCTGCTTGCATTTGTTCAACTGAAACATTCTCCTGCTGAGAACTGTGAAGCTTCATTTCCTTTAAAATTTTCCAGGAACAGGATGTCAGTCCAGGCAGAAAGCCCTAAGGGATATCCAGAGGAACTCCAAATAATGCATTTTAAAAGGCTTGTCATTATAACTGCAATTTTACAGATCTTACAAAAAACATTTATTGAGGAAACTTTCTTTTTTTACAAATGTGATTGATAATTTCACTGTTTTTTTTTTCTTTCAGAATGAGAAAAAATACCAAAACACTTGCAATCAAGGGATTTTTTTCATGAAATACCTCACTATCAGTATAATACAAAGGTCCAGTTCTTGATTATATGCTACAGAGTGGATTTCAGGAGCAAAATACTATTTTGCCCACAGTGGATACTTATATCTTAGTGCTAAAGACTGCTGTTGGCTGTTTTGTTATAAATTTGAGTGGAAAATGGTGACTATACCATTGGAAATGGCTGACAGGCATGAGATGTGATGTCTTTGTATTTGCTACAAAAAAGTTTTCTGTTAATTGCAGGGTCAAGAATCCTCTTTTATGGTGGACATGTCAACCAGGATTCTGGGAAACCTTGTTTAGTCACTCAGCTATCCCAAACTGTGACAACTGGAGCAAATTATTTATGTGGGAATTCACTCCCATCTCATTTTATCATCTTCCTTAGGTGCCTGTGATGAAAGACTTTATATTCTGTGCCACCTCTGTAGGTAACATTGAGTGACAAAGGGGATTCCGGAGGAACCTGAACCCAACTAAGATCTGATTTTGGGTTGTACCTGCACCTCTCTGTTGCCCCATCTGCTCTTTCCACTTAAAAAGAGTAAATCTAGCCCTTTGTATCTTGGTTTTCCGCATGCAGAAGGAAATCATTTCCGTTATTTCATGTCTTCTGGTATTATAGGCTGTTTCCCCAGGTTTTGTAAATCACTACTCCTGACTCCGAACTTAGGCTGCAATTTGCCTTATGGAAGTACCTGAAAACAAGAAAAAGGCATTGTTCATGTGAGTAGCATTTACCTCTAAGTCATGCCTTTAGGATTGCTGAGAGAAGTCTCAAAAACATGCACTTGGTACCACCGGCTGCCCAAGCCAAATCTAACACTCTCCATTCTTTTCAGTCTGGAAAGCCAACCCTTTGCATTTATTTACATGTCCATGTTAAACTGATTGCCCTTCCTCTGTGCAGCTCAGGAATTATATTCATCATCTGATCCTGATGGTAGATCCGAGCACTGCCAGCAATGACATCGGTTACTTCAGTGCTTCTATTAATGATAAATTTAGCCAGCTAAAAGGATATGAGGTATGTGCCTTCAGGTTGATGCTAAATTGAAATTACCACTTAGCCCGCGATGAATTGCCTACGTTTTCATTAATAGGCTAAATTCCAGATCTGACCTTTCCAAAACTGCTGAATTACTAAATCCTGGGACAGACACCAGAGTTTCTCTTACAAGGAGAAGTGTATTATGCAAACATGTAAGGTCACCTAGAGAAGAGCCTGGATCTGGGTACCAGGTAACCTGTACACACAGGTGTTGGCCAAGGCTCTGTGCTGATCCATAGCTGTGGTTTACAGCTGCAGGATAATGCTCCTCCACTTCCCCACCCTTCTGGGTATGTAACATGTGCTCCTGCATTGTCTTTTCTAGATTCATCACCTAAAGTAGCACTGCTTTCCATTTCTAGAATCCCCACTGTAAGCTCTGCACTGTTACATTCAGAACACAGAACATCCGTCTTGGCTGGGTTCTGCTAAATAGTGCTGCACTGTGGACGTATCCTCAGCCAGGTCAGAGGTCTTTGCTTGCTGCTTCCAGCCCTCAGAAAAGAAATTAAAGCACTTTTTCTGCCCATTGTTTACATATCGTGTAGAATTCACTGAACCAAAAATGGTTGAGGTTGGAAGACACCTCTGGAGGTGACCTGATCCAGCCCCTGCTGAGTGCATGGTCAGCTCCCAGCACTGCTTAGGGCTGTGTTCAGTGGGGTTTTGGATGTTTCCGAGGATGGAGACGCCACAGGCTCTCTGGATAACCTTGATTACCCTCACAGGAAAAGTTTTTCCCTTAAATTTCAGTGAAAAATGGGTGACTTGTAACATTTCTGTGTAAGAGAAGGCACTCTAAGCACGGCTTCCCATGCTTGTGCTTCCCTGCAGAGATGCTGTTTTCAAGGGCTGAATATTTTCTTACACAATAAATAAAAGACAAAGAATAAGAAATAGTCAATAAATTACTGGATTGTTAACCATTGTCATTAACCTTTGAGGCTGATATGCCCTGTATGACTGCTATATTCAGTTTAAAAGAGCTGGATTTTGCTCTGGTTCTGATGTGCTCTGGAATTAAGGTGGTGTAAACGACAAGAGGGCATAACTGGGTGAATTCTCTGATAAAAATAAACACCTATATCCCACATGGCATCTTGCACTCATCCAGTTTCTGCCACAATGTAGAACTCTGGAGATAAACAAATATTGGATGACTACTTGCAATATTTGCTAAGTCTTAAGGAAACTGTAACATGTTCATGATGAAACTGGAAATGTAAGTGAAGGTAAATGCTTGTAATCCTGCTGGTGTGGGCTCAAAAACAAACTATTTCCTAAAGAGGAGTGAAAGTTTCAAGAAAAATAAAAACTCCACTGTCCTTGGCATAGAGAAAGGAATTGCATAAAAGCAACCAATGGACAAGGTTGAATTTTCATGTCTTATTTTACCAAAAATGGAGGCATTTATGTTAAAGTAATTAAAAATTTATGTCATGAGTTGGAGTAAAAAATATGGCTGTAAAAAATAAGGAAAGCCTGGGGTTCCCAGCTGTACCTAAACACACTGGGCTAAGTTGGCAATTGCTTAAGGCCTTGATGTGTGAAAGTTTTAGGTAAAATACATTAAAATTATCTGAGAAGTTTCTTCTGGGTAACAAAGTACAGTCCCCTTTCAGAATGGTGTGGTGTTGGCTGTGGAATACAAGGTACCAAGGCAAAAGGAAGAAAAGATGAGCCAGAAAAAGTGTCAGGTGAAGGAGGGAGTCTGGTGGGGAAGGAGGGATTGAAGCATTGTGCACTAAGGCAGGTGCAACAAAAAGGATGCTCTTAATCCCAGTGTGAGATGGACCAGGGACCTGAGAGCATCCAGGATCAGTAGAGTCCTGGGCTATCTGGGCTGGGAAACCTCCAGCTGCCTTCACAGTTTCTCCATCTGAAAACGATGAGAGAGAAATGTGTTATCGTGTTGGAAACAGAAAGGAAAGGCTAGCTGGTTAGTTTGTCATTTTTATTCCTTTCTCTTCGTTTTCTCTCTTCCCTCAGGATGATACTCTACTTGTAAGAGTCTGAAGGAAGGAAATATCACCCACTGTCTGTGCAGAGACTTTAGGTTTTCCACATTTTTAAGTGCAGGCTCGGGGTAGTGTTTATTATCCACCTCTAGAAACTGAACCCAGCCCTGAGTGCTGCCCTCAGTGCTCAGCAGAGTGGCTACATTCCACAAAAAAGATGATTCCTCATGAATCAGTCTTCCAAATTTACATGTCGATCAGGGGTAGAGCTGGAAGACCAAGTTTACCAATAAAGCTGCATTTTTATTTCTCGTTGCCAGAAAACGTGAAGTGTGACCAACACAACTCATGAAATCATATGCAATCCAAAATGCATTTTTCTGAAAAGGAAAATTTTTACCACAAATCTTAATTTTTATTTCAACATTTCCAGGAGCCCTTAGAAAAGTGAAAAGAAGCATCAAAAAGCAAAAGTTTTGCTTTGTACAACTTGATGCCAAGTCAGGGCTTCAGCAAGAAAGGCAGGATAAGATCGATTATTTCCATTTCACTGCACTGGGATGACATCACTGGGGGTGCAATGCCAAACAATCCCAAGCTACATTTTCATCAGCAATTCACTCTGATTCATTGGTCGCTGCCTTTAGACACTGTTTTGTTCCTCAGATTTATTTTAGAAAAGATGATGCTAATTCTGGCTGGATAAGGACTCACTAAATAAAGCTGGGCTTTGCCACAACCTGTAGCCATGATTCTGGCTGTGCTTTTGATACGTGAAACCAGCTCATGGTGAGTGTCCAGGAAAGTGCTGCTGAGCTCAGTCTGCAAGCAGGATGGAAATAGACTGAAGAAACTGGGACCATCCTGGGTTTTTTGCAGCCTCATCTGTCCAGGTTTAGATTTGTAAAGGCTAAAATCAGTTAAGAATTCACATGATTTCTGTGAATTCTGTATTTTCTGTCCAAAGTGCTCACACCAAATGCCCAGTGTGCTGCAGCCCCATCACCGTAAACAGTTGAATTCCCTAAATTCTGCATGTCCCATGTAAACATCTCCTCTCCTCCCACAGCTCCCAGACTCATTTTGGTGTCTAGCATGTCTGCAGATCTAGATGCAGTGTTGGGTTCCTCAGATACCTCCAACCCTACAGCCTTTTCCTGTTATTTTTCCTTGCTAGTCTCCCTTGCAGACACATCCCCATGTCATACTGTTCATTAAATCTTCTTTTGGTGTTACCTGAGGCCCCACAACTCCACCTGCCTCATCCCTGCCCTTACACTCCTGGGTTATGCCCCACATGAACAAGCAGTGCACACTAACAGAAGCAGATCCATAGAGTGACACAGTTGGTGCTGAGGATGCAACAACCTCCACATTTCAGAGGATTTTGCTTTGGTCCAGGTTTTGCCTGGTCCAAGGGACTGCAAGTGTTTGGAGCATGTTAGCAGGATCTTGGAATTGCATTTTCTTGTTCAGTTTCAGACATAAAAAAAATCCCATTTGGGCTCTCTCAGTCCCCTTTTCAATGCAGGATGACCAAGATGCTGGGGCAGATACTCCTCTAGAAGCCTTCCCAACAGTCCGTTTTGAGAAAGGAATAAAGACTGAAACAAAGCCTTGTTCCTCTATGCAAACACTTCAGTATTTGTGCTATTTTTTGACTAGAGGGAAGAAAAATTTGTCAGTTTATTCCTCAGTAAGGAGAGACCTGAGTGTGCTGTACAGAAGCTGTATTTGCTATTGAAAGCCCTGTATTTGTCATAAGGCTCTTATTCTCATTAAGGTAGGAGCTGCAGCTTATTGGAAAAGGCTCTTGATGCAAACACTCCAGACAGGGCTGTCCCCAGATCAAATGATATTTGTCATGAGGACAGTTGTGCAGAGATTCACAGTGAGGGAAAAAAAAGCATCAGAAGATAGATTACAAGGTCTCCTTTCAAGGGCAAATAATTAGGCAGAATTGTACAGTTTGGCTTTATGTAAGAATCATTCTCTAGTCTCTATTCTTATTACAAACCAGAGCTCTTTGGGGGGAAAAAGGGGAATTTAATAAGCAGTTTCTGCAGTTCCTGCCACGGGAAGGAAACTTTGGCATAGGAAAGTGTGTGCTGTTCCTCCCATATTTTCATATCACATGCAAATTTTACTGAGGAATATGGGCCTGTGCTGAGTGAGAAATAGATATCCCTGGGTGTGTTGCACAATGATAACATTTTATTTCTGACATAAAATGCAGTATTAGGAGAAATAAGAACACCTTAGGCAGACAGGCAGAACAAGCTGCTCATCCATAAGTCAGTGAAACACAAGAAATTGGGATATTGTCCCTGAAGCCCCACTTGGTGGTCTGTGCTCCTCATCCTGGAAACGGCCCCCTGAGCTGGAGGCCTTCTCAAAATCCATGAGCAGGACACAACAATTATACAAAGAATTGGACCAGGTCATTACCATTAGTGGTGGGGGCACCTCAAGATGTGATTTATCTTATCCAGAGAGTCAAGGGGCTCATTCCCAGGTGCAGTAGTTTTGCACTGGGGTTTGACTTCACCCCAGAAGGGTAAATGTCCCATTTGGAGCAGCTGCCCCACATCCGGAAGGGTGATGTTAGGACAGATTCCCCCCATCTCCAGAGGCAAGGGGAATGTAGGCACTGCACAAAACCATAAGAATCATCCAGCACTTGTCTTTGGTACTAATTTGTGAAGCCTCTTTCTCTGTTTGTTTGTTTGATGAGGCTCATTAGGGGCTAGTTGAAGGCTGCCAGCTCAGACTGCTGAGCAGGCTCTCAGCTGCGCTGAAGAGGCTCCGTTCCAGCCAGCGCCCCGCGCACACACCCAGGCCGGATGTTTGCTTCCTTTCATGATGGTTGTCTTTGTCTATTTGATTGTGGACTTGATTTTTACAAGTGCTATAAAAAACCCAACATTCTTAATCTCAGCTGGATTCTTGCAGCTGTGGGGAGAGGAGAAGGCAGAGAAGCAAAGACTCCATGTTTTCAAGAGCCAAAAAGCTCCTGCTCCATAATTTGTGCTGATTGTTGTCTGATACTTAAGGAAGGAGTTAATTAAGATTCTGTCTCCATTCTCTTCCTTCTACAGTACTGAACAGCTATTTTTATTTGTGGTCTACCTGTTTAGTGTCCCATTAGTGCTTGCAATGAAGACACACCTCGTTGTCTTTCCCAATAGGAAGCCAAGGACTCTTTCTTTTGATACTCAAAAATACAGAGGTTTAACTTTAGGGCTATAATGTCAAGTGCTTGAAGAGCAAGGAACATATGGATGCCAGTTATCCAGTCTCCTTTAGAGGCAGCAGGTGCATCCACATACACATGGTGTTAGAATGAAGAAGGAAAATTTACATGGACATACACATTTGCCTTCACTCCTCACAGCAGTTTCCTGAGAAGAAAAAGGATGCCAAAATCTGGCACCAGATTTGAATTATAGGGGACATAATTTCCCTGGTGGGAAATTACAACCCTTTCTCTTCAGCCTCCTCCTCCTTTCTCTCCTGCACCCTCTCCACCATCTTTTGTATAGCTTCTCACTTCAGGCTTATTTTCCAGCCCTTTTCCTGTTCCTGTTCATCCTCCTTCTTCCAGGCCTACAGTCGCCGTTCTGTCACACCCCTTACTTTGCTGTTACTCTGCATCTCACTCCCAGTTGCCATTCCCCCCATTCTGTGTTGGATCCAGGCTGCCTTCTCCACTCTCCTCTGTGTCAGGCTGCCAGTTGCACACTAAAAGCACAGGAGAGGCAACTTCACCTTCTCAGTTCTGGAACTCGTCACGTGCAGAGCTCCTGAAGGAGAAATAAGCACAGGAGAAAGTTGTGCTTGGCTCTAAGATACTCTGGACAGAGTAGGTTCAATTAGCAGATAGGGGCAACCCCTGCAGTAGGCCCAAACATCCTTTGCCACAAACAAATTCAGCTTTAAATCAACCCTAATAAAGATCATCCTAATAAGAACTGGAAGCTTAAGCCATGGCTGGTTTGGCTTGGACTTTCATGGGAAGAATAAAAAGCGTATTCACAGTATTAGATAGGATCCCTCCCAAAATCACATGACCCCCACATTCTGAATCCTGCAAGAATTCTCAGTGCAACTCCTGTCAGATTTGGTTGGGTTTCTTCTTTTTTTTTTTTTTTAGGAAAAACCTATATTACTCTCTCTTTACTTTGGAAACACTTGAATTATTTTTACTGAGCCTTCTATAGAAAAATCAGCTCAAGGGTTACACTTTTTCAGACATGGGGAAATATCAGCAGAATCCAGCAATTCTGGCAATCCTTTTAACACTGGAAAAGCAAGTCCTTTTTTCAGCAGGAGGTGGCTGTGGCTCTCTATATGTCTTGCCACAAGGTACAACGAAACTCTGATTTCCCTGAAAACATCTGACTCTTCACATATAAATAACTTTCTCTGAAAATTAAATTGGTATCTCTATCTTTCTCCTGTAAGAAAATGAGAAAAGCCTAACTCAAAGAAGATGTGCCCAAACTTTCTGAACCCCTTTGGAGAAGACAGGTACAATAGCTGGTCTCACCTGGCCTGGAGGAGCAAAGAAACTGTAACTTCTCTGATATTTGGATTTCATTATGTGGCAGCTGGTAGAGTCCTCTGAAATGAGTTTTTCCTAGAAATATAATAAAGTAAAACTGGAACATAAATAGAAACCATGAAAAATATAAATCTGAAGGCATTGAAAATGCCAATACATTAAATTTTCAATTTAATCAAAGTCATGGGTCATTTAATACAATATGAAGAAAAAACATTGAGAAATGAAATCATGGCAGTTTCTTCTGCTGCAGTTTGTCTAAAAGACTCAAATTATATTGACTTTCTGTAGATCTCAACTTGTTTTAAACAAACTGACCCACCCAATCAAAGGCATATGGGGTTGTTTGGTTACTGTGAAAAAAAACCCCCAACAGTTAACAGAGATACTTGCCTGTGCTTACAGTGAGTGTGGAGTCCAAAGGAATACACGGCTCCCAGGAATAAACTTCCTTTGGCATGACCCAAACCTAAACCGCATTAAACTCAATATATTTCTGCTGATTTTGATATCTGTTGTCGCTTACCGCTTGACCGCCCGGCTGGTCAATAGGCGACAGTGTCCTCGAGTGCCCGGACAGCGGCTCTCACGCGGCACAGGCGTGTGCAGCGGCAAGGCAGTGCCTTTAGCCTTTGCGGGACAGCTCTGAGGCAGGTTGTTAGTTCCAAAGCCCAGGCTGGGGCTGGCAGCAGCTGATGACCCAAAAGCAACACAGAGGCGATGAAGGAATTAAGGAGGACTCGTTCGTGGTGCAAATCCCAGAGTTTATTCCCTGCCCTGGAGAGGGCAGGAGAACTCACTGCAAGGACGGGAGCCACAAAATGAGCCCCGAAATGGCCGTTACAAGGGGTTATAAGGGGGGAAGAAAGAGGGAGGAGAAAGGGAATGGACAAATAGGGTACATGAAGGGAGATGACAGCAACCAATAAACAGAACACAAAGGAGGGACATATTGGAATACACCAATGGGGAGAACAGAACCACAGAACATTCCAGTAACATATGAATATTAAATCAACTGTATAAATATTTAAATCATTTGTGAGGGGAAAGGGGAGGGGACGGTGCCTTGATGGATAGCAACCCATGGCGGGAAACTGCCCCAACCTGCCTGCCTCTCAGGACTCACTGTCCCAAGAGGTTTCATCTACCCAATCCACCTGGTTGTTAATCTCCACCGAAAAGGCAGGTTGAGCCACAGTCTCGAATGCCATGGGCGACCCAGCCAGTGGCTCTGCCACCGGCTGGGTGACCGCCACAATCTGTAGTGCTGACTACAATTGAATTAAGCTCTGAGCATTGTAACAGCAAATGTTTGACCCCAAGGTCAAGGCATGGGATTCTTGTGAGCACTCATGAAACACTTGGGATCAGGAATGTGCTTCAGTCTTCTGAGTCCACCCACTTTACGCCTTGTTGCCAGGTCTTCTGAGCAAAGGTGCTCAGAAACTTGAAATCATACTTTGATGCTGTGGTAGGAAATAGGGAAAAGCATAAACTTTCTGTGAGACCTAACTACTAATCATGGAAAACAAATGAGAATAAAGTTGATGGTTCCTATGAGTTCAGACTCTGCTAAACTGGAACACAGACACATCTAGATTTTAAATGGAGAAGATGTAAATAAGATGATTCCTGTCCATGTGATATTATTTATATTTATAGTCATTAAAAAAAAAATCATAGAATTGTTTGTGTTGGAAAGGACCTTAAAGAACATTTAGTTCCAATTCCCCTGCCATGGGCAGGGACAACTTCCACTAGACCAGGTTGCTCTGAACCCCATCCAACCTGACCTTAAACACCTCCAGAGATGGGGCATGCACAGTTTATGCTTTTTGTTTGTTTGTTTCCCCCCAACAACAGCGTTCAAACCACCTCCCTGCAGGGCTTGTTCCATGTCTGCCTGGGGCAAGCCACACATGCACACTGCACAGAAGTCCTGTGTGGAGGCATCTGCCTGCAGAAGCCTTGGCTCCAGCTTTCTCTGGGTCTTGTTTTCCACTTAAATGGGAAAGTCTTGTATCTGCTTACTTCATCTAAAGCCAAACTCAGAATGCATTTGATTCTGCCTGCTATCAGGGTAACTGCTGTGACTGAGGCTGTCACATCAGAAATCACCCATCCACACTGCTGATCCTTTACTCTGATGGAGAGTAATTCATACTTCTTTCCCATATGTTCAACCTAACCCTAGGTTTGCTATTTCTGAGCAATCAATGAAACACGGATGATAGATAACTCTTTTCTGTTTCATTATTTTCCAGGTTTATCTCTCCAAGCCTGGCTGCACACTGTAAATGGCAAACACAGCTATAGTACCAGTCAGCAGTGGAATGTGATGGTTCTGTCCTGCACCATATAATTTAAAATCTGTTTTCACCCTTGGCAAATCTCTCAATTAAAATCCCAATCACAGCTTTTCTTGGGGCTTCTGGATATCATAGGCCCAAGGGGAGAAACAGTTTTCTACTGAAAAAATCAGGTGATGCTTCATCTCTGCTCAATAGATTAGTCATGCAGAAAAAAAAAAAATGTATTAAAAGAAACTTGTGCTTCTTAGAATGAGGAAATTCAGAGCTTGCAAAGATGCCAGTCTGCATTTTCAGTTCAATGGGACAAAGGAATGGGACACGTAAACATACTTTTCTTGCAAATTGTACCAAAATCACTTTAAACAGCTAAATAATTGCAATTGCAATGACATTATTTTCAGGCCTTTAAGGAAAAAATGAGGTTATGTAAGAATGAAGTGCGACAGAAATATTCTTTCTTTCATATTTTTGAACATTTGGATGTGATTTGTCACCGTGTTTACATTTAGATGCTTTGTGGATCAAGGCATGCTGGAGGAATTACTTTCATTTATATGAAAATTCAGGCAAGATATTAATTTTGTTCTGTGGCCTTTTTTAAGCTTGGGTTTTAACATTCTACATTGTCTGCCACACTGAGACAGGGGTTAGGTGAACATCTGCCAGTAGCACCACAAGCAATATTGGTGATTTTGAGTATTGACTGGAATTGGAAGATTTGCTGAAAATTATGAGGTTAAATAACAGCAAAAAACCAAAACATAACCAAAAAAAAGGGGTTGTTTTCATATATCCTATTTTCTTGGGTGTTCACATTTGCAAATTTTTCCATGCATCCGTAAGAGCTGGGAAAAAAACTTTCTCATGCATTAAAAAAGAGAAGCTGAGTTTCCCATGTTCCAGAAGCTGGGGCTGCAGAAAGGACAGCAGAATAAATTCTGGGAATTGCAATGTTCTGTAAAAAAAATAGTTGGTGAGAGTTGAAGCAGCATCACGTTCTTTGAACTGCATAACTTTGATATTTAAATTATCTTGCTGCATTCTCTTTCTCTGAACACTGAACCTTACGTAATTGAAAAACAATAATCTAATATCATAATAGAGTTTTATCATGGACATTAGCCATCATCTCCAGTGGAAATAGAAGTCTATTATTAGTCCAATGTATCATAAGATCTTGCAGCATTTAGGACTTTCCGTTGGATCATCATTGCACACACCTCCTATAGTAAATCTTAAATTGTGACAAATAATGTCTTTTTCCTGTGGATGCCCCCTCTCTTCTATATCTGTTTGTCTTCCAAAACATAACAGATTTTTTTATGCAGCAGGGAAAATCGTGGTTAATGAATGATAAAAAAACATCATTTATCCTATTAAAACCAAGTCTTTGTTTCCTGTTTCAGTGTGGTTTAGACCTTGTTGATGCACAGACAGCATGATAAATATTTTATGAGCAGGATCCAGCAAACACACAGGGGTAGGATGCTGCCATGATTAAAGGAGGTGTTTAAACTTACAGATGGAGGTGTTTAAACTTAGAGATAGATCCTGAGTCCAGGTGCCATGAAGCAATGCTTGCTCACACTGGAACAGGACTTCCAGAAGCCCTGGATAGCCCCAGCATGTGCACCCCTCTCCTTTCCTCCACCTTCCCCCCGACAAGGTGTCTCAGATGCCTTTCTGTTTCTCCTTAAAGATAGCTAGTCAGCAGCAGAAGCCCCTGACAGTGCCCTCTCTGCCTCAGCTGCAGCCCCCAGTCTGCAACCCACCACCAACAAAAGGAGATTTGCCAAAAAGCTCTGTGCAAGTCATTCCCACCAGGAAAATCCCCTAGAACTCCAGCTGCATCCAATTCCTCCCATTTAGAGCAGATATTTAACACCTCTCCCACCCTGCTTCCTGCAAGATCTTCCCACCAGGTCCAGCAAAGACATTATGACACCTGGCACAGGGAAAGGCTGGCTGCCTCCTCCCTGCCCAGCAGGACCCTCCTGCCAGCCACCCTTCAGAGAATTACTGCTAATTGCAGCAAAGAGCTTCCTGCTCATACTCCTGCCACTGAACAGACCTCCCTGAGCACTGCAATCCTGTCACCTGGCAGTAAACTCACCTCTCCCTCCTGCTATCACCAGCTGACTAAATGGAATAAGGATACTTAAGGCAAGCCATGCATTTAAAGCAGTCTTTGCAAAAGCAAATCCCTTCCCTGACAAAAATGTGGTGGGAACAGAATTGTGGTATTGGTGAGTAGGAGGATATTTGCTTTGGAAAATATGGTGGCCAATCCAGTATCAGGATATTAGGAATAAATTTTTCACTCTGAGAGTGGTAAGACACAGAAATGGATTTTCCAGAGGAGCTGTGGATGCCCCATCCCTGGAAGTGCTCAAGGCCAGGTTGGACGGAGCTCTGAGCAACTTGGTCTAGTGGAAGGTGTCTCTGCCCACAGCAGGGGAATTGGAACTGGATAATCTTTAAGCTCCCTTCTAACCTAAACTCATTCTATGATTCCATGATTTTATAAGCAAAACTTGCTCCAGGCATAGCAAAACCAACTCCATGCCAAGTCAAACAACAGGATAACTCTCAGTCGCTGAGAAATATGGAGTGAAAAACATTGGACCAGTGGGTGAAGATAGTGCATTCCCTTACCCTCAATGTATCACTGAGTGTCTGCTCTGTGGGTTGGGCTTGGTGTGTTAAAAAGAAACTCATGCATTCCCTCACAGAATGAGAAGTAATTCTTAATGCACTTGCACGTTATGCAAGAGTGAAGGCAAGTGGCAAACTAGCGGAAGCGAAATCCATTTTGTTATGACTCAGTCAGTGGGAGCAGGCTGGGAGTCAGCCAGAGGTTAAAGATGGATTTGCCTCTTTAATCTGTTCAGCCTCAGTGGCGGGGCTGGATCGGGAGCCGTTCACTTCATGCTCTGCAGTGCCTGCCCTGCTGCAGGCTCTCTCCTCCTCCTCCTCCTCCTCCTCCTCCTCCTCCTCCTGCTCCTCATGCTCTCCCGACCCACCCAACACCATCCCCTGAGCACATTCAGTGGCTCCTAAGAAAAAGCACAATCTCGTTTTCCTTTTCCTGCTGGTTTTGCAGCTTGTTTGATGTTCAGCAGTGAGGAAAAGGCCAAGGGGCAAACTCCTTCCTTGCTGCTGGCTCACAACCTTTAGAGGAGCCCAGTACAATATCACAGACCAAACCTCACTGGTACAGCAGCCAGGCTCAGAAATCCTTTCCTGGGCATCGCTGTTTCCCTCCTCTCTGTGCCTGCAGGTGCATCAGGTGTGTTCCTGCACAGCCCTCCAGCATTCCCAGAGAAACCCAGGCACAGGTACGGAATACAACACTGAACTGCAAATAAAACTGCTTCTGCTGAGCAACCTCCCTGTTCCCTCCTCTGGCTCCAAAGCCCAGACTGCAGAGGGTGAATATAGAAAAATGTAAACAATTCTGTGAGCAATTTTGATATTGCCATAAGTGCTGAAAGTGTCATTGACTGATCCGATGCTCTCGGATAGTAATTTTTGTCTTACTAAAACACCGTTCTTACGGTTTTTTCCACAACGTTTATATGACTTAATTTTCTGCAACAGCACCTTTATTCAGCCAATTTAAACATTAACTTCTAGACAGGGTTGAATTATTTGCAGATGAAATAACACATAAATTGCATTAGGTTTTTTTTAGTTTTTTAGAAGACAGTGCAGATCCCAAATGATGCTTTTGTTCTAACAGGAAAGTCAATGCTCACTAAAAAGGTGAGTAGCCAGTAATGAAACTTGACAAAATCTTAGGGTAACACTGCTATTGGTTTCTTGATTGTCTTCTCTAGTACATAAAGTGTACCCCCATCATGATGTCAGATCCCTGATATGCTCTGCCCTTAGCAAAGACATAAGGACAATTAGTGGTACAGTCTATGTTTCGTTATCATGTGTCAAAACCAAGCAATTATGGTTTAAAGTAATTCTTTAATGGAATATCAGACATCCAGGTACTCTCAGAGCAGAAAAGGCAGAAATACAGAGTTGAAATAAAAGCAAATTGAAAAAAAAGAACAATTGGAAAGGGATATTTATATACTTTGAGGGAGGGGAAAAAAGGCCAGGAAACTGCAAAGCAAACTGAGGATTTTGTGTCAGGTCTACATGGCTCATATTTGGTAACTGAGAGTTTATTCTCCATTATCACTCTGTAGTCCAGGGAAAGGCTAGATTTTCATTTCAAGCAATTAAATTAATCCTCTCTTTTTTTTTCTTTTTTGCACTTGTTCTTTGTTTCCTTAACTGCACAATGTCATTAATTGGTATCAACCCAAATTACCTGTAGCAGCTCATTCATCTGTAAAGGCCACCAGCTTTCAATCCAATTCCTCTTCATTCACTGTCCTGGTGCTGTTATCTTTCAAGAATACACATTAATTTGTGCTCAGCTAATGTTTGGTTTTTGAAATATGTTTGGATGTGTGTGCAGTGTCAATATTTGATGAATTTAATCAGCAAATGCAAAGGTGGATCTATTGCCTGAATCATTAGACTTAGGGATTTTTTATTCATTAGGCATTTGTACCCAGAGCACCTTTTAAAAATTACTTGGTCACCACACAGAGGTGATGTAACATTGCTGGCAGGACCATTTTATTTATTTCAACACTTTAGCTAAGTCTGATGTTTCAACATCAGCTAAATTCCTTGATCCAAACTTTCAGACCCATGAAATTTATAATCAGCTATCCCTACCCTCTCTAACCTCCTTATCTCCCAAATACATTGTTTGTAGCTAAGGCTTTTATACTCTTTAAAACAAGATGCTATTAAAAAGGATTTTTTTTTTTTTTTTTTCTGGTTTGGCTTCCATTAGGGTAAAGCTCAGCCAGGCAAAGATAATTCTTAAACTACTTGAAATCTTTGAAGTGGTTTTGTTTAAATTCTTAGAGCCTCCTATATAGCTCAGCCTGCTTTAAATGTTTAGAGTAATTTAAACCTCCTGTAGGCTTATGACTGAAAGAGGCATACGCTCATGGCATTTGTTCAAGGTCATTGGAAAAGTTAACTTATTCTTTGTTTCCACATCTTTTGGCCCAAGTCCCTTGTCAAACAATAACCCCAGAGTAAAGTGATTAGAAGAACAAGAGTAGAAACATGGTGAATACTGCTTAAAATTCTTGAATCCTTTAGGGTCTAACTTTAAAGAGCTGTATCTTGGAGGTACAATAAAAAAATCTGAGATCATCTGAACTGTGTCTCACGTGTCTCTGCATCTGGTGGAAGGGGTCCCTGCCCATAGTAGAGGGGTTGGAACGAAATGATCTTTAATGTCCCTTCTAATCCAAACCATTCTGTAATTCTGTGATTCTATGACCTGAAAATCCTTTATGTGTACAAAACAAAAAAGGGGAAAAAAAGTATAAGGTCGTAGCTTTCAAGTTTGAAATTTCCGTTTTCAAAAAATACAGTTTTGAGCTGAAAATTTCTTGCCAGAACTTGTAGAGAAACCTGCAGGTCTCGGCAGGAAACTGCCAGAACTTCACCAGAACTCTAGAATGACTCTGCTTGAGCAGGGAGGTTGGACCAGATGACCCACGGTGTTCCCTTCCAGCCTTACCCATTCCGTGATTCTGTGATACTGTGAAATTGTAATCAGAATATAAATTCTCAGAATTCCTTTCAAGCTGTTTTGTTCCTTTAAGAAAGCCTTGGCCTTCAAGTTAAAATCTAGTTCAGGGAATTTGAATCTGAATAGAATTTGCTGAAAGATGACAGAAACAACAGGAATTCTGAAACAGTAGGGTTTAATGAGAGGGTTTGCTAGGCGACTCCAAATCCTGCAGATGATTGGTGTAACAGAGGGCATGTTCAGAAAATATGCTTTTATGTAATTTTATCCCTTGTTCTGTTTATCCAAACAATGTAGCTAATCTTAGCAGTTCCTATGAGCAGTATGAATTTGTATCTTGCACCTTCAAAATAACAAAAAGCCATCAGATTTGAAGCCAAAGAGAAAACGTATCAGACATAAATATTTCAGATGTAAATATTTCAGTCCCTAACAATTTCAGGGCACCCCATGCCATGGGCTAAGAGCTTTTGTGAGTGGAGGTCAAATCGAGTGGCAGCTGCAGTTCTCCTTGCAAGACATCCCCCTTCTTCCAGCTTTCTGCCTGGGATGGGACTGACCTTGTTCCTATTTTGAAGAATGTACATGCTAGCTGACTGCTGCTATGCAGATGATGGCTGAATGAAGGAGGAGGAATAAGTAGAAAAAGAAGCAGAGTACAGAAAAAAAGAAATGTGCAGTTATTCTCTTCCTTGCTTTCCTCCTACGTGCAAATAGCAGCAGGGGAGCAGTAACGAAACACCTTTGTCTTCTTGAAGAAATAACACCAAAACCTGTGCAGCTGTTCCCATGCTAGGGGGTGGTCCAGTCTCTGAATAAATCTTGATAAATCAAGGAATTCCTTCTCCAAAGGTACAAGCACAACACTTTTCTATTTTCATTTTAATTTCTTCTTTGAAGTCCTGGGATCCTGACTTCTTTTGAGGGTGTTTGTTTTGGTGATCCCTTTTATTCTTCTGCCTTCAGAGTTTCTATCACCATGGGGGATCTGAGTGCATCCATTCCAGCTAAGCAGAACTCACCTACGAGACCCCTTGGCATTGGTGGGTCCTGGAGCATGACAGCATTGACAGCTGAGGTGGTGCTTAGGCCTTGGCACTGTTTAATTTATTAATGCAGGTATAACTACAGGGCCCAGCTCTGGCAGCTGCAGTCAGCAGCTCACCCTGACTGGTGACACCCATGGCCCATGTGCCAGGTGTGATACTCCCTCACTTAACGGGGTCGTTACCCGTGATCCCCGATGGCCCTCGTGTGCTCAGCCTCTCAAACCTCTCTGCCAGCAGCAGGAGCCCTCCTGGACTCCTCTGAGCTTGCCAACTCCCACAGGCAGAAAGCTGTTTTATAAACTGCAAATCAGCAGTGGTGGTTGCAGTCACAGTTTATCTGCGCCGCCTCAAATGTGTCGCTTGTTGGGCTTTAGCAAGTGAACGCCTCACATGGCTTAGTGAAAGTCAGCCAGACTCTCCCTCGTGGTGTTTACAGGCTGGGCAGGCTCTGGGCAAACTGGGCTGGTGTGAGGTGTCCCTGCCCTTGGCACGGGAGTTGGAACTACTCTTTAAGGTCCATTCCAACACAAACCATTCCACGAATCTATGAAACCTGCCTGTTTCATAGCAATAAAGCTGGGACAAGTTCTTCTTTTCCTCTCTCCCTCCCTCTCCTTGGAACTCTTGAAAAATATTTTAAACATTATTTAAGTGTAAAATAACTCAAGTCCCTCAGAGTAGCAATTCCTCGCCTCTTGTGATATCTCAGAGCCAAAGTGCAGCACCTTCCAAGGTGGTGCTTCCACCATGGGGAAAGGTCTGCCAGCAGGATGGGACATTGCATGGCAACAGGCCATGGCTCTGGTCTGCCCCTGGAGAGCCCTCAGCAGAGAAACTCAAACAAGCCAGAGATGCAGCCAGGCTTTGGAGAGTTTGCTTTTCATTTTTCTTCTGTTAGGGTGACGGGAGCAAAGAACAATTACAGCATTTTTAGTCCAGCTGACAAATTACATGTTAGCTCAATTTAGCCTAAGCACAATTTCCCAATCAAAGTCAAACCAAAACAACCAAACAGGCTTATGTTTTCAAAAATTCATTAATCCTGTTTGTCTTTTTCACCTCTGCAGATTACTGTTATTATACCATGTCCTCAACCAAAGAAAAGAGGAAGACAGTTTTGGTTTGGTTTTCTAGTTTTACTGGGTTTTTTCCCTCTTCAAAGGTATCTGCATTGCAAGGTTACAAATACTTAATTAGAGAATGGAAATTCCACTGACTGACCAAATGCAATTAAGCTATCTAGCTCATTTGAAAGCTGGATGTGAATTTAAATAAGGCTCAGCTTTGTGGAAGCTGCCTCCCTCTGATGGACATTTTTGGTCTGGATTAAAAGAAAAAGAGCCTAATTTCTTATTAATTTCTTGCTAATTTCTTACTCATTTATTTCCCTCATCTCTCCTATTAATACAGATATCCAGTCACTGTAATTGCCAAACTGCAGGGAAGTTGCCTTTTTTTTCTAAAGCTAAAGAATGCCAAAAAACATCACGGAGAATGAAAGAAGAAGAGAAGTAGGAACTTAGACATGCTTTGCTCAAAATCTGGTATTGATTAGCCGGGGAGCAAGATCCAGAATAATCATCTATATAAGTGGGGAGATGCCTCAAACTCATCATTATATGATACCACATGGAGAAGTGTCTTTGAACTCCCAGATTGTTCCAGTTTTTAGAAGCTCGAGGCGGGAAAACAGGTCCATGGGATCCCACACCTGGAGCTCTCTGCTGGAGGTGAAAATTTTATCCATAATTTAAAAGAATTAATCTCAAAGAAAACATCAGGTTTTCACTACAAGAAATATGCAGCAAAGGCTTTTTTAGTAATAATAATCATGTGTAGGCGATTCCTATTATTCTAGTTATATAGATGAGGTGAAAAACTGTCCTAGATTTAGGTATCCAGAATTTTCTCTGACTTCTATTTCATTAATGTATTATTTTTATGTATTTTTAATGTAGTAATTTTTCTTTTGTTTCTTGTGAAACACTTCAAGCATTTAGGACTCCCCTTTTCCCACCTGGTAGGAAATTCTCTCTCATAGATTTTTGAATACTTCTACCCTATTTTCTGAAGTTATGGGCCTTCTGAAACCTGTTTGATGGGAGAAATGAAGACAGGACTAGCCTGACTCTAAGTTTTCCACTTCTGGAAGAAGTCCTTATTTAATTTTCAGACAGAAGATAGAAGAGGTAAAATTAAAAACATATATAAAGAATCACCACATGACTTTTGTGAACAGTTTAACCTTAGAGCTGTGAGCAGACTTGCTCATTTTGGTGTTTTGTTGACCAACAGACAGCAATGTCAAATTCTTGATGCTCACTGAGCTTAACCAAACCAGTGTCTGAGGGCAGGAGCTGGATCCATGTTGCTCTTAGAAACATAACCATGTTTACCTAGAGAACCTACATGGCAAACAGGGTGATTTCTTCTAAGTCCAAATGTCTCCCTTGGTGAAGGGAGGTTATTTTGGCTATAAATTTTCATGGAATCACAGAATGGTTTGTGTTGGAAGGGACCTTAAAGATCATCTTGTTCCAAGCCCCCTGCTGGGACAAGGACACCTTCCACTAGACCAGGTTGTTCAAAGAAATCCCCATCCAGCCTGGCCTTGAACACTTCCAGGGATAGGATTTTGAACTTAAGTACCTGCCTCCATCTAGATGCTATTAAATTATACCTGCGTCTTCCTAAACTCCTTGTTTGATTGTAAATTTTATTTTAAAAACTCCCTAAGATACTGGAGAGCTCCTGGATGTCCATCTGTGCCTCACCTTTTCTGCCTGTCAGCCCAATTCTTCACAGACAGCACTTGTAGACAGTGGAAGCACTAACTAAATCACTGAGACTGCCATGGTTTTCCCAGACTCAGAAAGTCAGAGAAGATAAATGATACTGGGTAGTTCTAGTAGCACATAATGCTTTTCATCTGCAAAGCATGCAGCTAATAGTCATTCAAAACTGGAGAGCTTTATGCAATAAAATTCTGCTTATAGACACTTTCCAAATCACAATAGAAAAGATTGTTAGCCAAAAGCCAATGAGGCATTGGCTCAGCCATTACACACCTTGTAGATGTTTCCTAAATACATAACTGCTGGATTGTTGAGGAAATTAAAGTTCCAATAGTCTAGGGATCATATATTTTAGACCACAGTTAATTTTGCACTTGCCCTTGGAGTTATTTAGATGTGCAATACCCTCTCAGTGTCTATGCACCTACATTTAAAACCAGACATTTTCAATGTATCTGCAATGTCTCTGACATCTTTTAGACATCCATTTTAGGATGAAATTAAACCATCCAAGAATGCCACTTCTCTTCACTGAACAGCTGTGGTGGTCTCATCAAAAGGAGGCATTGGAGACAATCATTTTGGTCAGATAAATGCTCCTCAAAGTAAGTACAACTGCTAAAGCATTGTACTGTGCTGTAAGTAATAGTGAACGCTTTGTCAACAATAAATACATATTTTTCCTTTTTTTTAGTTGTTTTTTTTTTTTACCCGTAAATATTTCGTTGGGTTTTTTATGCTATAGTGAAGAGATCTGGACGACTTTGCCTATATTAGTAAATAAATTGGGACTGCGACATGGGATCGAGTACTGCCTATGAGTGCCCATGCTGCTTAGTGCAATGTCTATGCCAAGCACAGCCCATGCCAACCAAAACTCTCCCAGACATTGCACAGGCCTGGAGCAGGGAACAGCATCAGTCAGGGACTGTTCCCAGTAAGCAATTTGGACTGGGGATGTGGAGATGGGAGGTGATTCACCCTCTTTGACCTCAGTGCTAGAAAAAGACTCTTGGCTAATTTTATTGGATAGTATAAATGTGCATATTTCATCCCAAAATGTTGGAAAGCATTGCTGAATACTTCAGTAGAAAAAAGCCCAAATGACTTTGACATAATATGGGAACTTGACATTTGCTCAAGTTAAGGTATGGGAGTAGTGACACAGGATTATGATGCCTCACAAGGCCATAGTCATCTTTTTCAATTGGACAAAGCTCTTTCTTTTCCTCTCGTGCATAATGCAGTGAGAGACATTGAAGAAGCTTGTATGCTTTGAGAGAATCAGCTGTCAAATATTCCTGAGGTGGAAATATTGATTTTACTTTTGAGGCATGATGAAATGAGAAGGTTGGAGGTGGGCTCAATGGTTTGATGCAACGTCAGTCACAATTCTGCCATTTGGCACCCAGTGTCAGAGAAAACACAAAATGAATATTCACCTTTATTAGTAAAGACAGATTGAAATATGAATAAATATTAATTGCTAGGGGCTCTTTACTGATTTAGTATCTTCTAAGTTTTTGAGCTCATTACTTTCCAAATTTGTGAGAAATGAGGAAGCTGTAAGATTTAGATTTTAAACTTTCTCTTCACACATCATTTTTGACAGCTGTGATGACCTGATTTCCTGCCACTTCCCTGTGATTTCAATTCAAACCTGACTGAGCACGCAGAAAAAAAAATATCACTTGGATGAGTCTGCAAATAACTTTGCATACTTCTCTATGTTTTTCCATATTTGCATGATTCTACTAATTTCAGTGAGTGCTCACAGAGCTTTGAAAACTTAGGCACAAATTAATTAGAACCACAGCTCAGCTCATGAAGTGCTCCAAATGACTTATGAAAGTCGATGACACCGTGATGCAGTTTCACAGAGGAAGATGAAAAACTCAAGAGGCTTGATGGATACCTAGACCAGTACCACACACTGTAGCTTGATTTAATAAAGTGCCCAAACTTGTCTGTTTAAAGACAGCTCAGTTAACAACAGCCTGCTCTGTGTTGCTGGTGAAAGAAGAACAGCAGTATCCTGTGGCATCAGCAAGATTCAAAGAGCATGAGAAACAAGCAAAGGGACTTTGCTTGAATTGTTAATGAATTATGGAAATTACGATGTTACAGAAGGAGCAGAGTTAAAATGGTTCATTCTCACAACCAAAGAGAGGAGAAAAAGCTGAAGACTGTGCATTTGTCAGAAGAGGCGATTCTGCTGTTGAGAACATTTTGCCAATGAAAAAATTAAATACCATGAATTATGGAGATTGTTTAATGTATGTGACTGCTCTGAATAGAAGAAGGTACAAAGGCATGTCAAAAGAGTGGGAAAATTAGCAGCTGAATTTGGCAGCTAGCGAGGAAAGAAGGCCATGTGCGAGTCATCATGACAGCATAACCCAGTAAATAATTGGAGAGGCTTGAGAGTAGACTGAATGTGTATGTGGTGAAAAAGCCTCTCAGAAGAATGATGAGAGAAATCATGCTCTGAAGAGCCTGGGAGGTGACTGGAGCTGGGAGCTGTCTACCAGAAAGTTGCAAGCCTACAAAAAATGGGGCTAGAACAGAACTCATTGGAGATGGCTGAAGTTAAAAGATTAGAAAGATTTGGGGGTTTGTTCTTACAATGATTTTGATGCAAGAACACTACCTTGTTTTATGTTTTCCATAAAAAATAAGTATTAGCACAAATTCTAATACCACCAGATGTTTGCCTCCAAGTTAAGTCTTCTGTTTGAGAAATAATGTTGTGCTTCCTTACAGAAGTAATAATGTGACTGATTTAAATCCTTCTCTCCTTTGTAGGCAGAGCTTTTGTTTAGGCTTCATCCCCATGAGCTACCACCATGTTCCTTCCTGTACAGGCTATACCCCAAAGGAATTGTAAGAAAGCCATGTAGCCGAGCTTGGGAAGAGGAACATGAGGCTACTGACCCATTATTCCCATGGGACACCATAAAAGTAAAATCACTGAGTTTCAGGGTATTCGAGTTTTCAACTTTACAGATTTATCTTTAAAAGATATATTTTATGGGAAAAATAGCTTTAATCAGCAATGCAGTCTCAGTGGGAAAAAAAAAAAAAGTTGAGTGTAAATTCCACAGCTATTTCTGGAAAAGAGATCTGGCAAGTTAAGAAATATCAAGACCTAGGTGGTTTGAAGTGGGAGGATGATGGAGTCACTACCAGTGGCCAGGTCATGTGGTTGATCGATGAGATGGAACCAGTGGCAGTGGATAAACAGGGCTAGGAAGGAGGACAACGAAGAGGAGAAGGAAAAGGGGCAAAACCCAGCATTTCATGTAGTGGAATTCGATTCAGTAGTGGAATTCGATTCAGAAGAAAGGGTACAGGGCAAAGAGCTGTGAGCAAACCATTGTAACCTGAATATGGTGCAAAGTGCAAAAGCTTCTTGTTTTCTTCTCTTCACTTTCAGAAGCCAGATAATCCCACACCTCCAAAACACCTAATCAGAGTTAAAAGGAAAACAATGAAAAAAAAAAGAACAAAAGGGAAAAAAAACCCATAAATTCCATTTATGGATAAACAAAGCTATATCCTCCCATATCCACAGATCTATTAGTGTAAGTATATTAATTTGATTCAATGTTTTGGTCACAACTTCTCAGTGTAACATGAAAGTAATTAAAATAAAGGGGTCTGCAGAGGCATCAAATTCCATTCTCCCAGCTGTATTGTGAAGCTTAAGGCTCGTTACATCTACAGACCAAGCACAGAAGTTTGCTAGACACTTACTTCTTATCTGTATTAAAAAAATGTGCCATTTTCTTACCCTCACAGAGAAAGGTCTTTGTGTCTAAGTCTGTCAGTGGGATTCCTTTGAACCTAAACCCTTCTTTTATACAACCATTTTTATTCATAATTGTAGCTATGGGGCCTGATCCTATTTTCACACTAGAAAATGCAGTCGATTTCAATCCAGCCAGTCGTGGTCAGACTTCCGTAAATGAGATTAGAATTGAGCCTATGTCAAACACAGTAGAGCCAGAAAAAGATTTATTTCTCTCATTGAACTCTTCGGGTGAGAATTTGTCCAATTAAAATATATTATCTATTATGCTTTGGACAGCATGACCAAACTAAACTAACACTCAAAATTGGATGTTTGGAAGGGACAGGCTTCTGTTTTTCTTCTTCAACATAAGATCATTTAAAAGCTTTTGTTGATCTGGGAACTTTTGTATGAGCCAAAGACACAACTTGACAAAGATCAGGAAGACCTGCCCTAACACCTTTGGCAAAAGGCCTGGGCTGTGTTCCGAAGAAATGAGGGGGTGTTGTTCTGCAGGGTGCTCTGTGCTTGAAGCTTCACACTCCTTTGTAGTCGTTGATGCATTGGCTGGGAATTTTATTTCATTCCCATGCCTTCAGGAGATCCGTGTTTGTGCAGTGAGCAGGGAATGGTGTTTACTTCAGGTTTGGGCAACTGATCTGCCAAAACTTGGCCTGATCCCCATTGAACAGTAATTAAACAATCCCCTTTCTCTAGCACTAATGAGCCAAGAGATGTAGTCAAAACAACCAGCCTCACTCACAGGAGTGCATCTCCCCATCTTATCAAAAGCCTAAAACTTATTACAGCAACTCTTGCAAACTTCCAGCGCCACCCCCAAAATGCTCTTGGGTGAAACAATTTGGGACACGGTTTTCAATAACTGCATCTGTGTCTGCCAGCAATTTCCACAGAGGATTCCCTGGAGCCATGCTCCCATTGCCAGGCCTGGTTATGAATTTTCTTGTTTGACCTTGAAGATTTCTATTCTGTCTCTGAGGGAGTGGCTGTTGTGCATCCCACTATTTACGGGATAGTAATGCCTGGACAACACAGTAAGCGTCTGAAGTGTTAAGCATCAATAAGTACCTAAATGTCCAGTGAAATCCAGGAGACATGATTAGTTTCTAGGTATTCTAGACATCCAAATATCTTTGAAAGATTGAGAGCGAGCTTTTTTCATTCTTCATTTAGTCTATGTTGACCTTTATTACTTTCCCTTGGCTTTTCCTCTGTTCCTTACATTTCTTAAGGTCTCTGTGATGTTCCAAATATTTGATTCTGTCTCTCAAAAGACACAAAAAGCCTGATCCTATGGTGCCTCTCTGTCTTTTCCAGGTCCCTTCTGCTTCCACCGAAGTCTTAAAATAAAACTCCTTTTCATTACACTTTGGCATTCACTTTTGGATATGATATTAGGATAGTGGCAGTATTTACCAAAACTATAAAAAGAACATGAAAAGTTGATGTGATGAAGGAAGAAAATAAACAGGAACACAATACTCCTTAAACTAGACCCTTTTAAACGTAGATACTGCGTTCTAAAGGTGCTAGCAGTGCAGATAAAAAGGAATCAGATCAAGAAATGTGAACCACAACCCCATTCAAAAGACTGCTCTGTAATTAGGTTTTTTTCCTCTTGGCAGACTCACTGAATAACTGTTGAAAGAAGCACTGATGGCTTTGGAAGCAGGAGTCCAGAGCCCCTGTCACCACAGCACCATGATCATCCTGAGACCCTGCTGCTGGGTCCCCAGGCCACATCAATGCACTGATACCCACTCTGAAAGGCAGATTTTGGCATGAAATCTGTCATTCTTTTGTGGATCTAAGAATAGTTAAAGAGGTCACTGAACCTCAAGCTCTCCGCTACCTATTCTAGCTGAGAAATGATAAGTGATCATTAAAGCAGTCCTAAATCCATGCCAGTGCAAAGTGAAAGAGGTTTCATAAAGAAAACCTCTGTCTTTTCATCCCATGTCTCACTCAAGTCAATTAAGAACCATTTTTCAGCACAGGGTAGGAAACAGCTCTTGAGGCTGAAGGGGGTGAGTGATGACAGAAACCTCATTTACTGCTCACACAGAGCCATCTGAGAGAAGAACCTCAGGAATTGACAATTACTGCTGTCAGCTACCCCTTACAGGGCAGTTTCATGACAGTCAGCTTTTGCATAGGTAAATATTAATTATTTATGTCTACTGCAGCTTCAAGAAGATGGGTGCAGCTTTTTAGGCTGTGCATAGTGACTTCCAGATACAAACTAGAAATGAAGTCAGGAAATGCAGTTGGTTGAAAACATAAATGGGCATTACCTGTGTTTAAATAGGATATACTGCAGTGTTAGTAGGCATTCATTATTAGTCATAGGGCATTTTTAATCAGTGTTTACAGGGGTAATTAGTTTTAGGCAGTTTACATTCACAATTCCATGTTTACCCGAGCAGGAGGTTAATGCACTGGGAAGAAGTCTTAGCTAGTTTCCCTGTGTTCAGACACTAATTTGTGAAGCTTTCAGGATATCTGGGAATGGGAGCCTCAGCCTGATCACAAGTTCAGTACCAGGGAATGGCAACTCAGCATAGAAACCTTCTCTTTTTAGTGTATCACCTAGTACAGAATCATCTGACTCTCTGTACAAGTATCAGGTGAGTTTTGTGTTAAATTATTTTAATTTTCATAAAATAAGTAACTGCAGACATTGGTTTTCTAACCAGTGTGAACAAGTGTATCTAATTCAAGCTGAATTTCTGATCAGTGTGGGAAAGGACGCAACCCTTTACTTGTTTTTTAGTATTCTTACTTCCCACATTTTCTCATATTCTTTATTTCCTAATGAGTAGCAACTCTTCCTTAGCATTTTATCAAACAGTTTTCCTATTGTTGTATTTGATGTTATGCAGCTGAAATATTGAAGTATACTAAATGAAAATGTTTAAATGATAGGCTTGATACACTGCAGATCCATCACAAAATTTACATGTAACATGTAGTTAAGAGCATCTGAAAAACAGAGAACTAAAGCACAAAACTGGTCAGCTCTTCTCTGTCAGTGAGAAACAGGGTTTCAAAAAAACTTTATGTGGAAGCCTGCCTTGAGGCTGGTTGATGTGAAAGTGAGACCATGTGGTTTTCCCTGGGCTGAGTATGCGTCCTGCTTTCATTGCTCAGGAGATGAACAATGTAGAGCTCTATTAATCATAATAAGGATTGCAATAAATCATAACAAGGATTCTGTACCAACTGAGGAATGAAGCAAACTCCGAATCTCAGGCTGAATGCGGAGACAAGTTAATTCATCACTGAATTGTCAACAAAGAATGTGCCTTAATCTTAATTACTGGTAGACCACCATGTTAGAGCCCTGAAAGATGTCTAACTACTAATGCAAAGAGCAAACAAGGTGTCAGCAGGCAGTGATGTGCTAATCTCCCATCCGGAGCTGATGCTGGATGCAAACAACCATTCTGCCTAAATTTGCAGGTACCTCAGAGCTATGAAGCTCTCCTGGATGTGCTTGCCCTAGATGTAACATCTGAGGCAACAGAAAAGCACTTCTCTGCCTTCCAGACTGGAAGCTTTGAAGAATGCTAAGGAAATGGTATTTTTTAATTTGTCTTTGTGCATGAGGGGGAGAACATGCAGATTCTTGCACTCACACAAGGTTATCTGTACAATCTTGTGGTCAGGCCTCTAGTGGGATATTAAGACATTTATAGCTGACAGTTGATGATTTTAATATGTGGCAGAGCTGTCCAGATTCCATTTATAATAATGGAGAAGGGATTAGATGCTTCTAAGCTGAAATGCATTTTATCCTAAGACAGACATTTCATGATTAATTTCTTTAAAGTCCAGAGGAGGCCCCAAAGATGATCAGGGGGCTGGAGAATTTCTCTTACAAAGACAGGCTGAGAGTTGGGCTTGTTCAGCCAGAAGAGAAGATTGTGGGGACACCTCATTGCAGCTTTCCTGTTCTTAAAGGGAGCATGTGAAAAAAAAGAGCGAGAGACATTTTCTACACAGGCAGATAGCGATAGGACAAGGGGGAATGGCATTAAACTGAAAGTGGAACGATTTAGATTAGATATTAGAAAGAAATTATTTGCTCACAGGGTGGTGAGACCCTGACACAGGTTTCCCAGAGAAGCTGTGGCTGCCCCATCCCTGGAAGTGTTCCAGGCCAACTCAGATGGGGCTCTGAGCAACCTGGGATAGTGGAAGGTGTCCCTGGCCATGGCAGGAGGCTGGAATGAGATGACCTTTAAGATCTCTTCTAACTCAAACCATTCTATGATTCCATGAAAGTTTTTCTGCAAATGAGAGAGTTTCCTTGATCTGTGATGCTGAATAAAATTTTGCAGCTTATCCCAATATGAAAAATCCATGAATTTGAGCATGTTAAGTGCCTGACTTGTCATAGACACCAGCTAGTACTAGTTTGTGATCACATTTAAGAACGTTTATTCAAGAAAAAGTTAGAAGTAATCAGTCATAACCATTCTGTGCTTTCTTGCCAAGATCTTGTCTTCCAACTAAGTTCCATCCTCAGCACTGTATTGTCAATGTCATTTATTTCTTTGTCTAATTCCTATGCCAGAAACTTCTCTATCACTTCACATTTTCATCTTCAAACATATTCAAGTGATCTGTCTTTTCCTATCAATTTCTGCCATCATTACTCCCCTCTTTTGGATATTAAAGCCTGGAAGCTCATGCAAAGCAATTATTGCTCTTTTTCTAACTTGGCAGCTTTTATTTGTAGTTCACAGTGTTTTCTTTTCAAACTTGTTTCCTCCCAAACTTTTTTCCTTCTTACTGCACTTCTTATTTTGGTGGTGCTTGTGAGCTTTTCCTTTCTAAGGTGCAATACAAAGGATTTTTTTTTTTAATTGGACTTATACTTTGTCTCTTTCTGGAGTACAAATATTTTCTTTCTTTTTGTTTGTTTATTCATAGCAATCCTTTTTTCTTGGCTATTTCAGGAATGTCAGTTCTGGCCTTTTCTGATTTTTCTGGATGCTACTTTGAATCTTCCCAAGGACAGTTATTATTAGCTCTTACATTGCAGCTGACTGGATATGGGTGTTGAAAGTTTAATCTGTTATCTCCATAAAATATAATTACTTGTACCCACCAACCTTGAAACAAGCCCATATTTATATAAAAAAACCCTAACTATTTCTCAGTGAAAGTAAAATTTACTAGCTGCCTCATGCCTTCCTGAAACATTCTCCAAAACTGCTTGCTTTATTAGATATATATCATCTTCCCTTAATCTCAGCTGAGCTTCCATGTCTATGTACATGTGCCTAATATTAATAAAGTAAAATCTTACAACCTCTCATGCCCTGTCCCAGGAAGAAACATGTTGTACCTAATTTCCCTCAAAACTTCCCAAGGAAGATTTCACTGACATTGTGTAGTTCTCCAGTTTTCAGTTTCTTATCCCAAGATTACTGTTTGAAACTGGTTCAGGTGAATAAAACCTTAAATGCCTATTTCTCTTCTCTGAGGGTAAAGACCAGTAACTCTTAACAGCAATACAAATTGCATCCCAAATAGAGATAAAACTGTTAGGCTCCATGTCTTGTCTCCATCCCCTATTTTCCCTTCCCCAGGCTGTCCCTCCCATCCTTCCTGAGCAAGGCTCTGTGCTTTGCACCAGACCATGCAAAGCACACCATGGGTGTTGGCTCTGTGCTCTCAGGAGTGGCTGTTGACTTTTGTGTGACCTTGAAAACTTCACACATAGTTTATGCCTGGACCTACAGGGACGACATGCAATCTGTGACACTGGAATTCTATAAAACATGTGGCCAAGCAGTGACTTCTGCCAGCGCTGAGGGGATGCAGCCTGAGCTGGAATGTACCCGTGCCACCACAACAAAGCACTGCCTGAGAGAAAAGCTCCTTGTGTCGCTGTCGTTTATATTTCCCACAGCTGATTTTAAAACACTTTTTGGTGATTATCAGGGCCTTCCTGTTTATTAGTTCTTCTCACTCCCCAGGTTTATTTTTTGCCCCAGTGGATTCTCTCTCTCTCTCTCTCTCTTTGCAGTTTGTTTCATTACACTGTGTAGACCGACATAATTTAGTCCTCTCTTAACAGCAAAACCTTTTCCCTCAGATCTTCCTTGTAGACTTTAGTAATTTCTCTTCTTTGGTTATGCACAGCCAGGAGAGTATTAGATATAAGTCCTCCACCAGGCCTTTCTGCAGGGCCATTAATAAGAAATCCCTCTAAATGGTTACTAATTCTTAACAGGTAGGAAACTGGACATCAGGAAATTCATAGGACTACTTCACTCTGTGAAATGTCTCTCCTCGAATTTTGCTATTATGGCTTTCATCATAAAACCATCTGGGTTGAAAAAGACCCATAAGATCATTGAGTCCAACCACTGAGTCTGACTGTTGTCATTGCTGGAATAAACAGCAATCTTGTGTTAAAATAAAGGGATCTGTGGTTTGAACATTAGTGAAGAGAAGTAGCTGTTGAATTGTGTCCTCTCCTGCTGTGGCCAACAAGCTCAATGACAGAGATAAATGCATGTTGGCAGCATTACTGGATCCATATTTTAAGTAAAAATTAAAGCCTTGCTTCTACAAAATGCTGACAGGGTTATCTAGAACAATGAACCATTAAGTGCAGGATCCATCCTCCGTCCCTTATCTGCTGTGCTGAGTGCTCTGCAAGTTGGTATTTCACATATCAGTGGAAAGAGCCATCTGATGAAGCTAAGAAAGTCTTCTGAGTGGAAAAAAAATACCCTAAAATAAGCCCTGTGTCAGTGTTTTAGGTGTTCTACTGCATCTCATATACCATCAGGCACTTATGTACTGAGAAATGAGCTGATCCCATCATGCACCAAGCCCGTAAATGTAAACTGTTTGATGTATTTGTCTTCAACTCAGACTGAATCCCACCTTCGTACTTGGTCAGTTGAATCAATCCCACCTCATGTTTGTGTCCTTGCCAGGGGAGGCTGTGGGCTGACCTGGAGGTGTGGAAGCAGAACAGGAGATGAAGACTTCTGTGCTGGCCCCGAGGAGGACATAGACACAGTCCCTGAGACCAAAACACTGTCATTTTTTATTTCTTGATTACTTGGTCCTAACTCAAAGGAACACATCATTAGTTTCTACATAGCTCAGCAAATGATATTTGTGAACAAGACTCTGGTTACTTTACCCCTGTCCATCTCAAGGATTGATCAGAGTATCACTCATTTTGTATAATAATTCATTTCTGTTTTGCCTTAGAGATTCATCCATCTATCTGGAGCAATTTCCAGTTTTGTCCTACATTTCCAGAAAATCCTGTCTGATTTCACGTAAGTGGTTGACTGCTAAGTGACAACCATTTGTAGATGTCAGCACCTTCAGTCAGGTTTCTGAGTGACCAGCTATTCTGAAAATTAGGCACATATTGTCTGCTGGAGAAATTCCTACTTTCTGTGTATGAAATGCAGTATCAGGATAGTCCCTGTAAGCCATGTTTCCTATGTTTTTATCCCCATACCTGTCGCTGTTGAGCCGATGTCAAAACAAAGGGGCACACAAGATGAGAATGCCGAGAAAAGGGATTTATTTATTTAAATGCAGCTTTTATATACAAAATGAGCCCTGACTGGGATTGGCCACAGCCGTGCACCCCCCGGGACTGATTGGCCACAGGCGTTCGCCCACCTGTTCCCAAAGCAGCTCTGAACAACATATCTTATTTACCAAACTTGTTACAAACAGGAACATTTTCTCGTGAGAAAAGAGTCTGTGCTGTCACACATACCTACCCATTTCCATGGAGGAGTTGACCACATTTCATATGTGCTAGCTGTTCAATTGCTTACACAAATGGTAATGCTGATATTAAATTGTTTGGAAATAGTAAACTTATTTCACTTTTTAATATCACATTTAGGAAAGCCCAGAAGGAAAAGTCTGGGGATTAATCTACAGAAGTATTTTGATTAAACCTTTGTGTTGCATTAGAGTGGATTGGAGCTGTAGGGCTGATACAGCCACGATTCTCCAGTATTTCCCAAAGCCAGTGTCCTTTTGTGCTGCCTGCTGGGTGATTCTTCAGAATTATGTATTACCTTCAGCTCTATTCAATTTATTCCCATACAAGGGGTGTCTGACAACAACAAAAATGTGTGCTCTTAAAAGCGTAGCCATTATACTATCTCCTTTTATTGTCTGGTGGTTACACTGTGTTCTATTACATTACATGAAAAATAGAGTGTTTCTGCTCTGATTAGATAGAGGGGAAAGATGGGCACTGTATTTTGTCAGAATTTACAGCAAGTGATAGGGGCAAATGAATAAAATATTCTAAGTTACTGTTTACCTTGTTTCTTCCTTTGCTGACTATTGAGATCTCTTCATATTCTTTCCTTTTATATCACAACCTTAGCCAGAAGCACATTTTTCTTTTCTTTCCTGATCTTCATCTTTTTTTTAGTGGATGCTGGAAGTTATGACAATGATTCCAGGTCCTGCAGCAAATGACAGTTTTCTGAGCAGGCTGGCAGGAGGATTTTTCTTGCACTCCCTGAAATGGGGCATTTAAATAAAACTGATGGCTGGTGTTGACCCCTAAAATCCTCTACAATCAATGCTGACTAAGAACTGTTTTCTCTTCTGCTCTGTTCATGTGTGTGGAAGTGGAGAAATTCTGTGATGGATAATCTAAATCAAAAAGTAGAAGTGCAGATTTTTCTCCCCAGAAGTTTAGCCTTTAGTGCATGTATTTGCCTCCTGTTTCCCAGAAGGGTGAGGAGATCTTTCACATGAAAGCTGACATAAGAAAACCAATCTAGGAGTGAAGAATTCGCATCTATTTTTTAGTGTCTGTTACTAGCTCTACAAAAAACTATCCCAGTGGAAGAATATCCTGGTCTACATCTCTAAAGGAAGCTGGTAGTTTTGAGGGGCCTAATTTTCAAAGTAATAAAGTTTCCAAAAAAGAAGGAAAATCCCCTTACAGTCAGTCTGGACAATTCACGGTTGAGTCATGTGTCTTCCTTTTCTTGTGNCAGTGGAAGAATATCCTGGTCTACATCTCTAAAGGAAGCTGGTAGTTTTGAGGGGCCTAATTTTCAAAGAAGGAAAATCCCCTTACAGTCAGTCTGGACAATTCACGGTTGAGTCATGTGTCTTCCTTTTCTTGTGACAGATTTTTTATTTTTTTTTTTTTGCACAAGCCAGAAAAACAGAGACAACTTTGGAAGTTCGTGACATTTAGGAGAGAAGAGATTCCATTCGTGCAAAGCAAAGAAAAATGAAACACTCCCTATAAATGAGCCATAATCTATCTCCCATGCCCAATTAAGATGTCGATACATCTCTCACCTGACTTATGTCTCCGCTCAAACTTGACATTGCTAAAACAACATTCCTAATCTCCACCCCTTCCCTGAACTTGCATTCTTGTCTCCATTTCAGTCATTCTGAAAAATAACACTATCATACTCATCAATCAAGCTTATCATTTGGGCATATATTTACGTGGATGGATTTTTCTCAATCACATCAAGCTGTTTCTAAATCTCACAGACACGTCCTGATAAAAAGCTGGAAGTATTCTAATCCATGCAACGAGTTCAGTTGTAGCCAGGCTCTTAGCACCTGATGTCTCAAGCCTCAATGAACACAGTTGTTCCCATTTCCTTTTCTCATCTCTTTTGCAATGTTTATAAAAATTTGATAATATTCAGATTAGGTGGGTGCTGCAAACTACTCCCTGTAACACCATCAGTTTCTTTGCAACTGTCTTTTTTGCTAATCTGTTAGAAATTACCTGCTTAAAGAGTTTTGAAGCAGTCACTTTTTCTTTTATATATACCCAGTAGCTGTAAAGATTACAGTAAGATTAAAAAAGGAAGCCATTATCTTTAAAAGCAATTATTCAAACCATTTCTAAAAGTGAACAGCTTTTAAAAAATGCATGGAAACAGCTACCTCATTTCTAGCCAAATATCTGAGTAATCTTGTGAGAGTCATCCCCATCTTTATTGAAAATAATGACCTGAAATAAAGGTAAATCTAAAAACATTTGGAGCTATCCTTCTCTATAAGACTCCAAGGCACACATTTAAATGGGATCAGTGTTTACCCCTCATCTGTACTGAATTGATAATTTACTTTATTCCAGCTTGGTTACTCTACAAAATGAAGCTAATGCCTTCTAATAATGGTTGGCACAGAATACTGTGCTACTTGGACATGTTTACATGAATTTTACATAAATGAATAAGTAAAGTAATGGTGTCTGTCAGTGCAATATTTATCATCGCTTACTGAATTGCAAGTGCATAGTTTAAAGGCCATAGCTTGCTAGCAATGAGGATCTGCACAGGTTGCTCCAGCAAATGTAATTTTTTCTGTGGTTTTAGCTTCAGCTGCAACCTAGTGGCCACCTGTATTAGCTGTGATTCAGCTGTCAGCAAAATAGAGCTGTGTCAGTGTAAAACACCTGCAGACTCACTGCTCTTCAGGGCTGTGCTACTGTACTCCTGTGCCAGCCCCACTCAGACAGGTACAACTGACTGGAAACCTTTGGGGACCTCCTGGAGGGAGGTGCAAGAAGCAACACGTGTCCCATAGGATCCCTGTCACCTCTGCCAGAGCCACCACTGAAACACCATTTGATATGTCTGTGTTAGACTGAGAGACAGACAATGGGGAGAGGGATTTTCCCTGAAAGACAATCAGCTCAGCTGAAGACACAGAGAATTAAAAGATCCCTGAATATTCCTTGAAGAAGATTTCATCCAATTGGCCAGGCTAAGGAAATGTCACAACAGTTAGACTTATAAAATTTGTGGAAATGATTCCTGTCCCAAAATGAAAAAGAAGGAAATAACAAAGAAATGGAGCTCAGGATTTTTACTTAATATAAGTCTGTCTGCTGACACAGAAAATGGATTGGAGGGGGTGGTTGATCAGCACTGAAAGCACATGACCCTGTCAGACGAGCTGCAGAAATAGCTCTCAAGGGTTGGTACAGATAGTCCTGAATAGTCCGAGGTTGTGTTTTAGAAGCATCCCTGCATGTGCCAAACCCCTACATAATACGCCTGTATTTAGTTCTTATTGTTGAATGTACCATGTACTTGCAGATAGTCCCTCAGAACTGGGACTGAGGTTGAAAAGAAATCAGAATCAGCTCACAGCCCAGTCCTGACAGAGCAAAAAAGCGAAAAAGCAACCTTAAGGAGTTTATTTCTGAATTTACATGTGAAGGATTTGAAGATGAGCAAAATACCAGGTTGAGCCCAGCAGGAGGTGATGGATAAATCAAAATCAATTGGCAGCTGAACCAAACCCAAGCACCAGGAAGACAGTAAAACTCACTCCAGAGGAAAAATATTCTTACTCAAGATAGCCAACTCTCCACAGTTTTTTGTTTCTTGATGTTCAGTTTGCCTGTTTGCTGCTTTGTAACCAGAGTAAAAGACGTGGCACATCCTGCAGATCCCAGAGTGCTTTCAGGACATGGTTCATAGGAATATGGATAGATTCATAGGAATAAGATTTCCTTTGACATATTTCTAAAATGCACAGACTATCATCATATAGGATTCCAGCCTTATGATGGGAAGAAAATCCTTTTTTTGGTTACCTTTCACATTCCCAACATCCTGTGCAACAACATCTGCATTCAGCCTTATTGCTCAGGCTTAAATTGGCTTAATTAGCAGCATTGATTGAAGTGAGAATCATGGGAGTGGGGGGAACTTACGTAATAATTTTTCAATACTTTTTGTTAATTTAATTCTGAGTTGTCAAACACTGGAATGATTGTCATGGGTTGTCAGCCATGGAGTGGATGTTGTATTGGAGCTTGGCCCAGGTTCTACTCTACCTCGAGCTACTTCTAATATTAACTCAGCTAGTTAGGAAAACACAAACAGTGTCTTAAAACAGTCTTATCTGAGCAGCTTGTTGTGATCGATGCATGAGAGAAATTCCTTATGGATGCCTGAACTGGAGCCACCCTGGATGAGAGTCAGTGACACATTGGATGCTGAGCTGTTCTCAGCTGGTTACTGGGAGGATGTTTGCATCCACTTAGAGCTTATCCCATCCTAAGACTTGGACTTGCTGACATTTTAGCAGATGATTTCCTCATATCAATAGATTTCACAGTGTCACTTCTTACCTATGAACAAAATCATTATAAGTGTTTTGAGCTCTAGGTTTCCAGCTTCAGTTCACACATGGAATGTGCCTGGAGCAGGATCTAGTCTGGTCACAACTCTCAGAGAGGAGATGCTGAAAAGGACTGACCCTTCAACAGACTCTCTGTAACTTCCCTTGCATCCAAAGTGATCTCTTCTGAGTTATTTTAACTGAGAGATCACATTCAACATGCAGAGCTGAGATTTCATTATACAGTTTATCACACCCCTGAGTTTAAATCAGGAGTAACACTCCCAAGTGCTTATCATGGCCACTGTGCTGCATATAAAACCTACCAAAGCTCCTCCTCCACGAAGTGAAGAGGATCCACACAAACATCAGCAATCAAGGTGGCAGGCCCTCCTGTGCCTCAGTGCCCAGATTATATATATAATTATAGCTCTAATGTAGCTATAATTATATGAATATCACATTACATATCAATTAAATGCACTAAAATATACAATTATAGCTATAATGTAGCTGTATTACATGTGTGATTTTATCTGTGCAACAAAGAATATAAGCTATGAGCATATAAATAAAAATCTTACCCTATGCTCTTTCATGCATAGGTAAGTGCTAAATCTGGTCTTGCTGTGTATCTAATGAAATGCAAATAATGCCTTCATCAGCTTTTCTATCAACTTACCTACACACTTCCTGTGTGCTCTGTTCCTGGAGGGACAACCATTTGTGTGTGGCTGTAATCTTGACAAGGTGTATGGCCTGCACTGCAGTGTGCAGCAGTTCCCTTCCACAGGGATTGCATTTTCGTTGTGATTTTCACTCCAGATAACACAGGAAACATCCTGTTTGAGACTCCCTGGCTGCTGCTTCCACAAGGAGCAGGATTGCAGTGTCTATATTTTTCCCACTGATCGCTGAGGCAGCTGCATTCCCTTAAACACCTGGATGTTCCACATTATGCAGAGTGTTCTCTGTAAAGGGCTGGGATAAATGATGAGATTCAACTGCTGGGGGAGGAACCTAATCAACATACAAGGTCACATTCAAAAGCTTGAATGTTGCTTCCCAATTAGAGCTATGTATCAGATGGAAGGCAAGGGATTAAATATTGATGATCTTCTTCACCGGGCTAGTGATTTTTTTCAGGCAAGGCAGTTTCTCAGTCTATATCCATGTGCCAGATGCATACTTTCACTAGGTATTTTTTCTTTCCTTAAGTCAGAAAAATAAATCTCAAATGAAATTTGAAAAAAATCCCCTGCAGTGAAGACAAACTCAGAGGTGGTTTGTTTCTTTTTTCCATTGTTCTTTCACACCGTGGATGGAAATGGTAAAGGTAAGTGGCCACATTTCCAATTACCCATTTCCTGATCCAGAAAATCATCTACTGATATCACTAGATACTGCATAGATATTGCATAGATACTGCAGAACAAAGTTCACCCATGTTCAATGCAGAAGGTGCTTCCAGCTGATGGGTAGGTTGGTTGACAGGAGAGGTTCCTGGATGAGATCCAGAGGGAGCCTTGGTGCACTGAAACAGCTGAATCTGAGCACTGTGAGAGGTGCTCAGGACAAGGGAGTTGGACCACTGGCACTGAATAGGGCTTCTTCCTCCTTATGCTTATGAAAAGTGATGTGGCAAAATATTTCGGTGACCAGAAGAGATTTGCAGCTGTGTCTTCCACAATGACAGTTTCGGGGCTGTAGCTGCCACCTCACTGTGAGCCAGAAGCTCTCTGTGCACCTTTTCCCTGTTTACTGTATCACACAGAAGTTTGGGTTGGAAGGGACATTTAAAGGTCATCCAGTCACAAGCAGGGACATCTTCAGCTAAATTGGATTGCTCAGCACCCAATCCAACCTGACCTGAATTGTTCCTCACCCCTTTTACCAATGATTCATTGCCTTCTCGACATCACACATTTGTGCTGTGGAAGAATTGGGTGTAATTTTTCAGTGATTTGTAGACTCATGGCACAAAGGCTCCAGAGCAGTTTGAAAGTTAGCCTGCTATTTGAAGAACAGTTTCTGACTACAAATATTGGCATTTACTTGAAACTGTTTCTTTTCAAACTGAAGCATTCACTCTCTCCCTCGATAAAATACTGGTCCCACATCACCTGGTCTTATCATAGAATAGTTTGTGTTGGAAGGGAGCCTTAAAGGTCATTCACTTCAACCTCCCTGCAATGAGAAGGGTCATCTCCAACTGGACGAGTCTGGACAAAGCTCAGACTCCCTTGAATATTTCCAGGGATGGGACATCCACCACCTCTCTGGGCACCTGTTTCAATGTTTTACCATCTTCATTGTCCAAAAATTCTATTTTATGCCTAATCGAAATCAAATATCTTTTAGTTTGAAACTGTTATCCCTCGTCCTATTGCAACAGACCCTGCTAAAATCTTTCTTCCAGGCCCCCTGTAAGTCAAAAAGGCCATGATAAGGTATCTCTGGAGCCTTGTCCTCTCCAGACTAAACGACTCCTTATGAAATGATCTGAAGGTAATGAAAAGGGGAAAAAAACCCCAAACTAAAAGTTCCTTGTCAAGGCCATCAAGTCCGTCCTGCAAACACTTTGTTTACAAGCTCCCATTCTTTGCTTAGAGTCCTAACCTTTCTTGATCACTGGATATTTTTGCTGTAATAATTGCCTCATTGTATAATTAATTTCACTGGAGAATTCATTTGTACAGTTATTGCTTTGCATTTTTCAATAATTAATTCCCTGTAAGTAGGTTCATATTTTTTGTATATTCCCCGTATTATTCCTGACTTGTTATCAAGGTTACTGAACCAATCTTCTCCCCAGACCTTCTCTCTGTCCTTGTCTCCCTTACCCTGTCCCTCAGTCCTGCAGCACCTTCCATCCTCACACAGAGATGACAATCTTTGTTCCTTTCCTTGTTTCCAAATGAAGCCAGTTTCAAGATACACAAGAAAGAAAAGAAAGAAAGAAAGAAAGAAAGAGAGAAAGAGAGAAAGAGAGAAAGAGAGAAAGAGAGAAAGAGAGAAAGAGAGAAAGAGAGAAAGAGAGAAAGAGAGAAAGAGAGAAAGAGAGAAAGAGAGAAAGAGAGAAAGAGAGAAAGAGAGAAAGAGAGAAAGAGAGAAAGAGAGAAAGAGAGAAAGAGAGAAAGAGAGAAAGAGAGAAAGAGAGAAAGAGAGAAAGAGAGAAAGAGAGAAAGAGAGAAAGAGAGAAAGAGAGAAAGAGAGAAAGAGAGAAAGAGAGAAAGAGAGAAAGAGAGAAAGAGAGAAAGAGAGAAAGAGAGAAAGAGAGAAAGAGAGAAAGAGAGAAAGAGAGAAAGAGAGAAAGAGAGAAAGAGAGAAAGAGAGAAAGAGAGAAAGAGAGAAAGAAAGAAAGAAAGAAAAGGGACGGATAAGGCAATTACAAGGTTTTTTGGAGAAGAATTCAAGTTAATGCCTGGCTAACTCTGATCTTCTTGGCAGTGGTAGAATAGTCCCAGGGCCAGCAGGGTGGGCTGCAAGTGGCCAGTGAGGGTTTGTGAGGTCTGAGTTTAAGGACTTGGACGACTTTGGAGTATTTTATGAGGTTCCAAAGACCTGGAGTGTGTGAAAGGACCTGGGAGGAGATTTCAAGGTGCCATTGGCAGAAACATGGGATGAGGCCATTTAGTGATGTTTTGGAGGGCTGTTGGTAAAAGGAGGTAATTTCTGCCTTCTCATTGTGAATAATAAACAGAGCAAGTTTGGTGAGCTCACATCTCCTGGAAATAGGAAATATTTTGGGAAATATTCTGTGTATTTCTGGATCATAACACTCAAGGCTTACTCCTCATTGTGGCTTTGTTTCAAATGTTGACATTCACAAAGTTTGTGTTTCTTCCCGAGATGGTTGTTTCTCAAACACAGCTTTTGATCTCAATACCTGTTTCATAATTTCACAGAAAGTGATTGTTTATTAGTTGGTGTACCCGCATCTGAGCTTTCTGATGAAACAAATCAATGTTAGGGCAACCTTGTTGTGGGGTTTTTTATCTGTATGATACATGATACTGATCATTGTTAATAAGTAAATGGCTTTTTGGCCTTTTTTTTTTTTTTTTTTTTAATACAAAAAAGGATNTTTTTGACTCCAGACTTTTTAATCTTGGACAGGAGTTTTGCCACTGCTACACAGAATGAAATTGTTATACTCCTTAGGTAGATACAGTCAGGTGAGGTGGATCCTCCACAGTCTCTGAGAAGAATTTCTTTAGTGGATTTTTATGCTTCCAGGTTTGTAAATTTGCTATTGGAAATATTTTCTGTTTCCTTCTTTTTTTTTCTCCCAAGTAAAATTTCTGCCACAAAGTTTAGTCACTCTCTAAAGGAGGTAAAAAAAAGAAAACTCAAAAAAATTAGAACAACTTATTAGCTGGCTCCTTTGCTCAGTCCAGAGGACAAAATCCAAACTTTCCTGATGACTTTGTTTGACTTTGGATTAAGTTCTGACAGCAAAGTTTGGGTTTCAGACACGTTTCTGAAGCACAAAACACTGCTCAAATCACCAGCCCCAAAGGGATCTGTGCTTCAGGGGAAAGCAGTCAGAGGACAATTAAATGATGATGTCTGGATTTGTCAGGCTTATGGAGACTTTTTGTATCAGAGCAGAACTCATATCTTAATATGACAGGGCTCATCTACCTTAAATAGTCCATGATATTCCAAATATTAGGTTCTAAGTTTCATCTGAAATATTATCAGTAGCCATTGTTGGAAAAGTGATGCACTCTTTAGGGATTAATCCAAATATCACCGGAGATGTTGGGAGCTTTACTTTAAATACATTGGATTGGAGATACACCTGATTAATCCGCTTTTAATCTGCTGATTTCATGGCCTTTTGCAGCCTGGTATGAGCTCACTCAACCCACAATCTGCAATGGCTAGGAGCTGTTAATAATGGCAGCAGGACACTGACACTGAGTTATGAAATCCTTCTTCCCTGTGCAGCGTCCGAGCTGGGTTTTCACTGATCGTGACTCTGCAACTTCTCCTCATCTCGGCGTGTGGACACTGGAGCAGCTCAGGTGTGCACAAGAGCCTGAGATTGGCTCAGCTGCTCACAGCCTGCTGCTAAAAATGCCAAGGCTCTGGGTTTAATCCCCACATGGGCCATTTACTTAAAAGTTGGACACGATGGTCCTTGTGTGTCCCTTCCAACTCAGAATATTCCATGAAACTGTGAATAGACCAGATCCTTGGCCCTATCGGAAGCACAAAACCTTTGCTGTTGGAGTTCCTTATGCAGGCACAGCACATCAGGATTAGCACATTAGATGGACTCAAGATGCTCAGAAACTGTGCCCTTGCTTATCCCTCATTAAAACAAGATTTAATATGAACTTTATTTGAATGCATTAGCATACATATATTACCATTATTCCTTAATATTTCATCTTGAGAACATATTAAAATGGCTATATATGGGAGCTGAGTCTCTGCTGGATGAAATTTGCCTACATAATACACTCACACAAGGTTCAAGCTTTCCCTCATGTCCGCCAGCAGAAGGTATTGCTAAGAACATTAAAATAAAATAAGACAGAGGTGTACATGGTTCCTTTCCATGGAAAAAGAAATTAAATTTACAGTTCAGGGAAGCTAAATTTTTTAAAAACCAAGAAAATAATTTAAGTTTAATATTTCGCTATGAAATGACAATTCAAAATTGAAAGTTATGAGTTACGTGATATGTTTCCTTACATTTTCATCCTGATTTAGGATGGAAACATTTTGGAAATTAGTTTCTAATTGTGCAAATCTCAGTGTTTCCCTCAGGATGGAATTTCAAGTTTGTTATTGAGTTGCAGCCTCCACAAATATTGTGTACAAATTCTGTCAAAGACCATGTCTTCCATCAGAGAAAAGAGAAAATATTCTCACTTGGCTCAAGGTCTTCCTCCACACTCAGTGAATGACTGCAACAGATCTCCAGTTTCCCAGCACTTCTTTCTTCTTCTTCTTGCAACAACCTGTCTCCATGATCCATGTGTCCTGTATCCCTGACAAAGGTATCGCCCACGGGCCTACTTTGTGAACCAGTAATGGCTTTAATTCTGATCATCACAATCAGACCTTGGAATGCAGTTTTCTGGTAGCATCCTAATCATGAAGAATAAATATGTGTAACTATGCTTTCCTTGTCATTTCAGAGAGACTTTTCAATGAGATTGAAACTCTAAACTAATGCACTTGACAAACCCATATCAGCTTTAATCTGAGGGGAGTGCAGAGGTTTCATCTCAGCTATCTCTGGCATCAGTTGCTGCTACAGAATTTATAGATTCTATAGATCCTTTCCTTCTTATATAGAGTCAGCTATAGACTCTATAGAGCTGATAAACGTGGGATAAATTTTTCTCCTGTAGAGGAAACTTGTATTTTCCTCAGCAATTCTGAAGCCCTGCTATTTTCAATAAAGAGTAACTTTCTTCACAGAAATGGATTCCTGGGGCAGTCTGCATTAAGACTAATTCCATTTGATCATGTTATTTTTTTAAAAGCCACATAATCCAAAGGAAATCTATCTTTCTTTTGATTTCTGAATAGCTTTCAGGTCCAATTGTTCATTCTTCCTACCACTCAAACACACTGAATCTAGGAAAGGTAACTGTGGCCTCCAAGAATATCAACACGTGTTGCTGCTTTGTTATTAAAACAACCCAAACAAACACCCCCTCAACCCTCTCCAGGCTATTTACTTCTTGCTTTAGTTCCCTTTCATTTTAATGGCAGTTTATGAAGTTAACTTTTTAGAAGATGTAAGGAAAAGTTACATTTTACAGTCTTTGCACCATTCTCCAACACTTATTTCAAGCAGTGATATTCCCTTTCCTCAATTTTTTTTCTGTCTTACATCTTTCTGCTCTTCACTTGCCATCACAAGACAAAATCATGGGATTTTTTACAGTTATGCTCAGCACCAATTTATGAGAGCATATGTTTACATTTTTGGCTAAAATACCCACATAATTTTACATCTGATGTTTTTTGACATGTACTGATCTGCGAAACTCGGTGTTAATGCAATCATGCCAAAAAACTTCAAAGAAAACAGACACTGGTGACCAAAAGCTAAATTGCTTTCTTCCACACCCTCCTCCACCAGATAGGTTTTGCATTATGTATTAGGAGCTTTTTTTAATGCACATACTCTTTAATGCCACTGGAAAGTTAGGGAGGAAGAAAAGGGAATGTGTTTCAATGTTGGATGCCAGCCAAACTTTCTTTGGCAGGTCTGAAAAAAGAAACAGTGAAGTTTTCAGAAACCTCCTTTAAAGAGAGATCTTTACCAGGAAAAAAAAAATTAAATTCCCTTAGCATATTAAAAAACACTAAAAATTTTAGGAGTGAAATCCTGACTTCATTGAAATCCCTGGCAAAATTCCGGCTTGTTTCAATGAGACAAAGGTATTTGTTGTAAACTCTCTGATCTTGGAAGATTTTGGCTGATGGAAGTAATTGCAGATGATTTAATTTGGACAAGGAACAATCAATTAAATGATGAGGGATATCACAATGTTCAGCATCCCACTGAAGATAAAAGTCTTAGCCTGAAAGATACCAAATACCAAGTCAGGCAGGGTTTACTGTGAAGAACAGAATTAGGCTCACTCAACCTTTGTTCTTCAAACTCAGGCCCCTTCTCTGAGCTTGTCGAGGTTGAGGTTCAGTCCAGCTTCAGACAGCTCCATGCTGGCACCCACATCCAGGTGGATTCCTGAAAGTGTTTAAATTGCTGTTAGGATCAGTGGGAAGCTGGTCAATGCTTTCAAACAACCTGCAAAGTGATTTGACTCCTGCTACACTCAGTGTCAGGATGTTGTTCCCGGTTACTCAGGGAGGAAAACTGCTCCTCTGGAGAGAAGTTTATCCCATTGATTTTAAGACAAGATGGACTGTGCTCCCCTACAGGCCATTTGCCTCCTCATTGACCACAGAGGGAGCCCAGAAAACAAAAAATAATTGCGCTTAGACCTGTGAATTTTCTTTCAAATAAAAGAATCTTGTAACGGGAGGGCTTTTGCAAATGTTTGTGGCAGGCTGACGTGTCAATCAAATTGATCCCTAATCATTACAGACATCTACTTGACTCCAGTAGCTTCCTGGCAGACAGAGGATGGTGATGGGATAATTGCCCAGGGAAAAATTTCTGGCTGGGGAAAAAAAAAAGTCAAAAAACTACTGGCAATGAAACTTTGGGATCAATAAGGTGCTTGAAATTTCTGTGGAGGGAATACACGTGGATGTTTATATCAGCCTTGAGCACCATCATCATGGAACGTTATACCTTCTGCATAAAAAATATGTCTTTGAGCATTTTCCTCTCTTGGTATGAGACTTTTTTTTTGACATCTGACTCCTACTTAGGCATGAGTCCTTAGTGTGCTCCAGAAGGGAAGGTGGCTGAAAATAGAATCAATGCTGTTTTAAAAATAGGAAAGCTATTAAAAATAGGACACGACAGCTTGAAAAATTAATGTTTTTATAAATAAAGGCTATTGTGAGAAAGGCAATTCCAAGAGTCTAGCATTCACAAACTTAGGAAATGACAGGGTTGTAGTGTAGAAAAGCTATGCATTTAGAACTGGAGATAAGGAAGAAATGTAAATTAGATAATGCTTACCTTGCCATTGGAAAACAGGACAGAAGTTTATGTCTCTTTTGGTGGCTCTACATAAGTGTTGTCTGATATCCATCAGGAGCTGTGCATACTTACCAGAGTCAGGCAGGACCACAATGCCCTTAATGCCAAATTTTCCCCTTCTGAAGGTACAGATAAACAACTTGGAAGTTGTCAAATACCCCAAGATACTGGAAAGTAGAAATTGTGGAAGCAACATGGCAAGATCGGCATCTTCGCAAGCGGGAAACAGCATGAAACTCTGAAGAGAAGAGACTGTAAAGCTGCCAAATTAATATCCACCACCTCCTTACCAGGGCTGCACATCTTAGACTAGAAATTCAGTCCCTCAGTAGGAAGTCAAGTCTTCTTGTTAAAACTAAAAATATTGCCTCTGCTTCTAATGAACATCAAAATCCCAAAGGCAGAGCTTACGTTCTCCAGGTGGAGGCTCACAGGAAGTCTCCATGAGGGGTAACAGAAGCAGGAAACTTAGGCTGAAAGCAAAACGTAAATAAAAGTCAAACTAGAGAAGGAGCAGCTGGTGTCAGATGATGAAGGAGGCAGAAATTCCTGTATAGGTGCTATTGTGCATTTTATAAATAAAATTGAATTAGATGGTCAAAATACTGCTACAGACTCTCAGCACTGGAAAATTTATCAGCTTTCTACCCTGGGAACTGAGTCTGTGAATTTTATTAATTGACTGCAAAAGTCTGTGGTCTCTGCTTTTCATGGATTCCTGTTTATTACAACATGAGAAATCCCCAGCTAGGCTAAGGAGAGGGATGGTCCTCATGGGTCTCTGAATAGAGAAATTATCGGTTCTTCTGAAACAGTACATCTTTGAGATACTGAGAAACTGTCTCTGTAGTTTCTTCCAGGAAGTACACATTTCTTAAGGCATTATCAAACAATAGACAATGACTTTTGACTAGATCCACAATTTAATAAATGCTTCCTAAAGGCTTTTAATTCATTTTTTTTCTGGTATTGGAAACACTACAAAACATTATGGCAAGAGTGAGTATCATTTTCCTGTTGCATTAAGTCGATTTTGCCTGGAACCATATCCGGCCAATCTCAGAACCTTGTCTCTTCATGCACAAGTAAATTGATGCAAATTAACAACGTGTTTTGTTTACATTCTATTTTAAAATTTTATTACTGGGCACATGGTTAGGGTGATAATTCCCCATAAGATACATGGTACTGCCAGGTTGCTCTCTTATTTGTTCCCAGGCACAGCAGATGAATTTTTAGCATCCATGGAGAGGCTGTAATTCTGCAGTGACACCTTGCTCCATGCCCTTCATGCAGGTAGGAAGCCCTGCTCTAGAGCAAAGAAGGAAATAGGTTCCCTGTCTATCCAGCTGCCAGGACTTTTCCCACTTCTTTACTCACTCTGATCCATCCCTTGCACCTTGATGCAGCCCCATCACCTGTGTGTTCTAAGACCTGCCCCACCGTGCCTTGAGCCTTCAGGGGTGGGAGGCTGGGAATCCCCACAGAACTGTACATTCAGTACCAAAATTTGCTTAAGGGATAATGTCAGTGCAATACAGTGCTGTGACAGGATAATGGTCTCCTGACACAATAAAACTGCCAAAAAGAAGCCAAGCAGTTTATAGATAATAAATGTCAAACGGAGGTAGGTGTTTATTTTCCGAACATCACAAGCCTATTACCCTGTCAGACCCTCCTGTTTCGATTTCTTTATTTCCATTACAGTAAATGAATAAAGAACAGGAAGGAATGAGATGCTCCACAGGCCAATCAAAAGCTCGTTCAGCCTGACGGCTCCAGCAAGGCATTAGTTTACCTCAATGTATGGTTTTGTGAGCAGCTGCCTTGCTCTGGTTCACTGACACATGAGCTTCAGTCAGACAGAAATCCCTCCACCTCTTCCAGAAAGTGTAGGTGTTCCAGTCTTGAAGTTCTCCCTTTTAATCCTGTTAATCTTCATTCCAGTGAAGGGGGGCACACGGAGGGGAAACAAGGAGAAAACTGTCCTGTGTCACACTGTTGGCATCTAAATCAGCCTGGCAGAGATGAGCATTAAATAGACTTTAGAGGGGGTAGATGGGGGTTGTGGGCAGAGCCTAGCAGGACATATTTATTTAGGCATGAATACCATGAGTTTCTACATGTGGATAACAGGTATCTCCATTTTTGTCCATATTGCAAACAGATGTGAGTTGAGTCAATCCAATGTCATCCTTTATCATAGAATCACAGAATCAAAGAATGGTTTGAGCTCGAAGAGACCTTAAAGTTCCAAATCCCCTGCCATGGGCAGGGACACCTTCCACTATCCCAGGTTACTCCAAGCCCTATTCAATCTGACCTTGAACAATTCTGGGGATGGGGCATCCACATCTCTGGGCAACCTGTGCCAGTGCTTCACCACCCTCAGAGTAAAGAAATTTTTTTGACATATATTCCCTCAGATGAGCATTTTGCACTCTTTACTCCTCTTTTGCTGTTATTGTTAGTGGTGGTGACAGTATTTATTAATTTTTTTATTTATCTATATAGTCATATTTTATATTGGTGTTTAACTGCTAAATAATCATTACATTGTTATTAATTTTTATTAGTATTAAACATTAAGTATGGCACTGGTAAAAATAATCTGTGCCCCGAAAGATGGCACAGTCTGTTGCTGAACAAAAAAAGAAGTAGAAAAGGAGCTGGTTGTGCTTTTATTTGCTGCTGCATATAACAAAATTCAGAGCTGCTCTAGTGGGCAGGATGTCATGAACAGGCCATGCCAGTGTGGGTCTGGAGAATGGATATAAAGGGAAGCAAGCAGGAGTATCTGAAATGGGGTGAAAAGGGTGTTTCCAGCAGAAAATACACTGAGAAGTAAAGACCATCATGCGAGAAGAATGCTGTGGTGACATTTGATCTCACAAACATTATTTATTTTGTGTGCAGCTTTCCATTCACCATCTAAGTGATGTCAAAAGGCCTCCAGAAAAAGCAGCATGACTAAGGGAACTCTTGGCAGCTTTCCTGTGCAGAGAATGCCAAGGGCACGGTGTTGACCTTCAGACTTCACTCTGGTCCCTTTCTCTTCCTTCACTGGTTTTCCTGAGATTGCTCCACCTTCTCTTGGGGGAATGGCATTGCATTAAGATTTTTTACTCTGCTTCTTTCTTTATGGCTGAAAGGAAAACATCCAAGACAAAATCCCTCCACAGAGGAGTGCTGATCTGGACATGAGCCCTAACATTCCATGGACAGCAGTCTGGACTTGAGCACATGTACTGCCGAG
>VZTJ01002120.1:291746-305733 GCA_013397795.1 Orthonyx spaldingii | reverse complement strand
TTGTTCTAGTTCTTAATTGTTTTCTTCCTCTTAAGTCTGTTAATAAACTTTCTTTATATTCTTTAAAGTTTGAGCCTGCTTTACCTACTCCTAATCCTTATCTCACAGCAAAATTAAATAAAATCTGGTAAGTATACTGGCGTTTAGCCAAAAAACTCAGGTGAACGAACTCAAACCACTACACCGAGGAATGACTGAACATCTGATGATTTGCATTTGAAAAAAGCGCCTCCAGGAGGAAGATGGATCTGGGCACCAAGGGAAAGGCCAGAGTGTCATGATAAGGCTCTTTCAGGATTATCTCATGGTAGGTGGATGCAGTTCTTTGTGCTTGCTGTGACTCTTAATTGCATCTGTCCACAAAGCCTTGTTAATTATCATCAATACATAAGGGGAAGAGATTTACTGAAACATCCCACAATTTTTGCCCATAAGGATCCTTCCATGCCCTTCCTGACTGGATTTTTCATCCCAGTTACAAGGAGTGATGTCTTTGATAAACAACCTGGATGATGGCACCTGACAGCACAAGTGACACTTACACTCTCTAAGAGTGAGGTCATCTCACCTGACTTCAACCACCTTTACAGGGGTAGGTCGTGACAGGACAAGAGGGAATGGTTTAAATTGAGAGGACAGATTTAGATCAGAGTTCAGAAAAATCCTTTTACTGTAGAGGATGGTGAGACACTGGCACAGGTTGCCCAGAGAAGCTGTGGCTTCCTCTGGATTCCTGGAAGTGTTCAAGGCCAAGTTGGATGGGGCTTGGATCAACCTGGGATAGTGGAAGGTGTCCCTGTCCATGGCAGGGGCTGGAATGAGATGAGCTTTAAGATCCCTTCAAACACAAACCATTCTGTGATTCCTTGATCTGGAGGTCAGGGGTCTGGTCTGAACAAACCATCAAGGAGCTATCAATAGAACCTGGAGACAGACAAACATGTCCAACGGCTGTTTCATCCCCATTTAAAAAAAGTCTAAGATGAAACCCCTGGTGAAGACGTCTTTTTGACGATTATTAAGAGACCTACCTAACTTGATAAGACCAGGCACATATTTTTAAACAACCAAAGTTATATGAGTTGTAGTCCATTGCATAAATTAATTTCATGACTTCCTATTGCATATTATTTCAATATTGCAATACAAAATACACTCTGTAAACCAAAATCACAGGAAAAAAGAATAGGTGATAAAATTATTAAAGTTAATTATATCAGATGAAATGATGGGATTTTCAATTTTGTTTTTATTTCAATATTAACTGTCCTTAATATTTAATTTTAAATTCTGGCACCTCTGTTAATCTACTTAGAGTAAGATAGGACTGAGATATTACTTCCATTTATATAAATAATTTAAACTAATTTCAAGAAATTTAGGGTTCTTACCAAAGTTATAAAAATGTGAAATCATTTAAACTGTGAAAAGCACTGAGCAAGTAGCAGGAAGTTGGAATTTAAGAATCAAAAAAGTGGGAAAATTCTTTATTTCTGTTTGCAAGGATGACATTTGCTATGGTGATACTGTGATAAAATCTTATGGAGTTCTGAAACTATCTGTTCAATTTATTTGTACATATTATAGTTTAGTTTCATCACAGATGCAAATCATGTCATTAAAAGCTCTCCAACCCTGTTTATGCATCTAGGACATTTAAGATAATTTTATTTAACTAATAAAAATTATTTTTAAAACCCTTGGTTTCTGTAGTTTAATTAAATTCCTGGATCCATGTGAAAGTCATTTGGCACGTACTATGCAGGAGGAGGGGAAGTTAATTACATCTTTAGAAAATAAGAAATTTATCATTCACACTTTTTCAGCAAAACAGACATGAAAAAACAGAGAACCCAAATAATGGTATTCTGTGTTATTCTGTATATTTTGTTATGTAAATGCATACAGATAAAGAACATCCAATATTTGCAAAAGTGTGTCCCAGATTCTGCTGGCCACTCAAGGTGAACATAAGAACATATATGTATGTTAAAAGTATTTTTTCCTTTCTCTTTGTGTTTAAAGAAAAAACCCCACCATCCATATTTTCACTTTTTTTATCCCTGGGGAGGGTAAGATTGGAGAAATACAATTTGCTCCAAAGCTGATAAGTTTTGCATCCACAGTTCAAGACAGGGAATATTAGGAAAGTCATAGCAGACTCCTAAAACCTTCTGATAATGGAGGTTGAAGATTCTCCAGGCAGGTGGTGCCAGCACTTGCCGGTTCTCTGTGTTAGAAGGTCTTGGTGCAGTATCCAACAACCTGCTTGATGAAGTTTCATGTTATCCCAGTCACCAAGGTCATGCAAAACACACTAATTCTTTCTTCTTTCATATCTGCTTTCCATGCATTCAAAAAAGACCATCATGTCCCCTTTGTTCTCTGCCTTTGCAAACACATTCTACAAGGAATGTTCTCAGAGGGAGCAGGACTGTCCCAAGAGGATGGAAAATAGGTAGAGCGTGAAGAACTGAGACGTTTGCAGAGGAGAGATGGTTTGAGATTTGGGACAAATCTCATAAACCCTTGTGAAAGGGCAGGAGTGTGATATTGGTGGTGAGATGCTGGCACAGGTTGCCCAGGGAAGTTGGGGATGCCCCATCCCTGGAAGTGTTCAAGGCCAGGCTGAACAGGGCTTGGAGAAACCTGAAGAAACCAGGAGAAACCTGAAGAAACCAGGAAGATGTCCGTGCCCATGGCAGGAAAGTGAAACTGGATGATCCTTAAGGTGAACCTAAACCATTCTACGATTCTGTGATGACTCTGTGATTCTCAGAGCATCACATCATATTCAACTGGTTGGTCCTAATATGCAAAGTGCTTCATGATCTTGGCATGGCATTCCTAAAAGACAAATTAATTCATCTCCTTTTGGCAAGGCACAGCCATTCACAAAAAAGACAGGGCAATCAAGTTGACTTATAGCAGAGCTCTCTGCAATTCGTTTACTGAAATTCTACTCCATAATCCCTCCCCATGGGACCATGTGTCACTGGAATCAGCTCAGCAAACATGAAAGAGGCTCTTCATGGGTTTCATAGCCATTTCAGCAGGGCAACTTGACTTCATGGGAGACAGAAACAGAAATATTTAAACAGAGGTAAATTTGCTTTTGAAAAATTTTGTTTATCTTTTATTGCAATTTAATTAAAAGCCATTGATAGCACACAATGAGGTTTCTGCTGCAGCAAGTTGCTCAGACAATCATTTTCATGCTGGTGATAACAGAATCTCGAAGACAAATCCAATAATTAAACTCAGCAAAGAACATCAGAGGAAAATTATTGACTGAGGCATCAATTCATGGTTTGTTGAGGTAGGACATCTCATGCCATGCAGTGGAACCTGCTTGTAGTGAAGTCTGTGTCATATATTTTTGAGGCTGTTCCTTGGATAAATGGAATGAGAGAAGTGGGCACTAATTCCTAAACTTGCTGGCATGCAGATATGAATTTGCAAGGGAGATAGAAAGAGGACTGCAATGACAGAGTTCTCTACAGCTTGGGAAAAGTACAGAGGCTGTGATGATTTATGACCCCTTTGGAATGGGAGTAGAAGATGACAGTCACATTATATCAACCCTGACTTATCTTGTCTCCTTATGGTTTCTCATGTATAAGCAATGGAAATAGTCCTTCAACAAACAAAACAGAGGTGACCTTTTTTGTCCAAAAAGTAGAAATTATAGTTTAGAGTACAGTATCATAACACAGCATTGAGGCAGGATCTTTCAAACAGCAACTTATCCTTGAGCTGTTCACTCAGAATTAAAATTCCAACCCTGGACCGTACTTGCCCAAATCAAGTCTGTTTGTGGCTCATCTCTTTATAACTTTCAGCAACTCTGATGTTAAACCATATCAGGCCTTAAAGTGTAAGAGGCAGGATTAAGCGATGTGTCTTAGAGACACATTCCATGTCATGTTGGACTGTTTTGGAAACTACCCTAATGTTTTTGAAACGTGTTCAGATTGTGATGAAGCGAAAGCTTATTCTCCCTATTTGATCATCCTCATAATTCAGACTACTTGGTAATACTAGACCAAAGAAAGAGTCTTGACAAATCTGACACAGTACATCCATTTGGGAAATAAATCCATGCATGGCAATTACTTTCAGGCAGTCATTTTCTAACCAGTTTTTCACCCATTTTACTTTAAATTTAACATGACCATCTTTCTCCAGTTTGTTATTTGTGATAAAATAACATTCAACAATATTAGCAGACATCCTACTCACACCCTTTTTTTTTTTGCAGTCTAGTATTTAATGACTGCTTTGAGCTATCCTGAAGCCTGCTGTAGAAGGAACTGACACTTTTTTTCTTTACAAATCCACATTCCTGCTCATTTCCTTCTGTGAGCTTTCAGATAGTTATTGTTTCATTACCTCTGGTTGACTGGTCAGTAGCCTTTGGGTCACTATTCCTCCTCTTTCTTTTCAAAAACCTCCACTTTAGTTGCTTTAGCCTGTCTTATGGGACCTTACCTAACTTCTAGGAGTTCACAGACATCTGACAAAAATTCCAAGATATTTTCCATTTGTTATCTGAGAATCCAATTTAAATTCATCCAAGTGTTCTCACAAGCTCTTCTACTTTTGTCCTACTTTAATTTTTATTCCTCTGTTTCTGGCATCGCTTTTTTAGCCATCTGTTTTCATCACACCTCACCCTCTTGTTGAAAATAGAAGCAAAAATGTTATCAAATATTTATAATATCCTGATGAAGAGTCAAGAGGTTCCAGTCTAAGAAAATGTTAATTAGTGTGGTGGACCACAGTGTTCGTTCCCTCATGGAATGACCTAAACCATCAGACACCTGAGGTCTTTGGTGGGATTTAGGATCCATCAAAGGCAGAAGAAATTGCTTAAAGGACAGAGTTTTAGAGAACCACTGAATGCATATGGAGAAGGAGGGGGGAAAGGAGAGGGACATGCATTTGTGTAATGAGGGAGACTGTAGTGACAGTGTCAAACTTCTAGTGAACAGGTGAGGTTTGTGTCAGGTCAGAATTACCTGTTGATCTTCTCCCTGTTCTGTACTAATTCTGACATTTCAAAATTAACCGGTTCATTTGGGACTGAGGCTTTTTTTTTTTCTGCAGTTGCTACATCTCTCCTTTCCTCTGTATTCCTCTCATCAAAATTGCCTGAAATGAGACTCCTGACACAGTTACTGAACACAATCACAAAAAAAAGAGAGACTCTGTAAAACAGGGAAATTTATATACAGGCTGAGGTATCTTGCATGGCCAAGAGTTACTAAAGGAATGCTTTCCAAAAGGCCAGAATCCAGGGGATGTTCCAAAGGGTGGGAGGCCTTGTCAATAATATGTGTCAATAATAAACAACAAATGATATCTCCTGGGGAAGCCACAGCAGCACCAATAATGGAACTGATGGGGTCAGGGGGGAAAGGTAAAATTAATGAAGAATAAATAAGTAAGAGGGAATGCAATTAATTAATATTAGTCACCAAAATTTTACAGAAAACATCTCATAAAACAAATGCAATTTAAATATTTGATGGTTTTCCAAGGGTGGCTAATTAAGGTAATAACAAAGCTATAATCTATTTAGACTTCAGTCTGGTGTTTGACTTTTTGCTACATAACATTTTGATTTAAAAACTGGCTCCACATCATATTAATAAGGCAAATGATACGAGATTAAGAAGAGGGTAATGCACAAACCCTGCAAGAGGGCTTATCAAAATGGGAAACTGTCATGGAGAGAGGATGTTCTTAGTAGGGTTCTGCACAGACTGTTGCTAGGTCTGGTGCTATCCCAGCCATTGGTTGGGCTCAGTGACCTTGGTGGTCTTTTCTAATCTTAATGATTCTCTGATTGTCCTTATATACCGTTTCCTTAGGAGGAGTCCAGTTTGCCTGTGTTTTCTCTCTAACCAACAGCTGTATTTCTGGCTCCTCTCAGAGCAGTCCTACAGTAAGTACCCAAGTTCCCAGGCAAGTAGTGATGACAGGTGCCTTGAAACCTTTGTAAAGATCCACTATGTCTAATTTAGGTGATTGAATTTAGGCAGGCAAGGTATCTCCGTGGAGGCCTCCAGAGCACCCTGTCTATCTCCACTGACCATGTCGGGAATTTCAGCTCTTCTTTTGGGAGGAACGTGACACTGAGTCAGATAAACTGGATCACGTCCCCTTGGATCACTTGGCCTATATAAATCTACAGTCTCAACTGATAGGGAAATCGGTATCATTCACTCAACCTTTCTTGCTTTCAAATTCATTAAATTAGTCCAGTGAGACAAAAACCTGGTACCACATATGGGAATCACATTTACTCTCTATAGTGCATGTGCTGTGTCAAAAGTTAGGAGCATCCAGAGTTTTCATTAAGGACAAAATATGATCTGAATTAAATTCTTGCTTTGCCAGGAATTTAGGGCATGAATATTGAATTTCCAGTTGGTGTAAGTAGAGACAAAATCACTGAGTTCCTGGTTTTATGAAGAAATAACAGTCTTTCCTTTTTCTAACACTCTGTTTTTTCTTTTCTCTTTGCCTATGTCTTAGTTCCAGTCATTCATAATCCGTTCTTCTATTTTTCTATTTTATAGCCATCCCACAGGAGTAATGTGAAATATAACCAATCAGTATTTGTAAAGCACTTTGAGGCTATCAGGTGGAAGGAAGTGTATAAATGCAAATTGTTACGATTGCTCTTATATTGCTGTCAAGGGACCTGCAAACAGAATCAGGTCCCCATCTATTCAGATATACACAGACTTAGTCACATCTTGTGAAAGCAGCCAGAAGATACAAGCTGAGGAAGCATAAGAGGATAGAAGTTTAATAAAATATAGGAAAAGGTCGTTTAGGGATTATTTATGAGTTCAAGGCTGAATCACTGTTCTGTCACAGATTTTTGCTCAGTTTTGCTACTAGCACTGTCCTCAATAGCTGCTTTTGGAATATTATTACTCTGTGTTGTCTATACTGGTTTGTGTTGCTCATGATGTAGTGACCTGGCCTTTCTGGGCTCCTCTTGCAGTCAGTGTAGTCTAACACAGCTTTTATGGAGCAATCCCCGTGACTGTGGTTAGAAATCCACTTAGTGACAAGTAGGTGTCACATGATGAGACAAATGATGACCAAGTGTTTCTCGTCATCGACTATACATTGTCCGGGGTAGACCCAGACAACTGTCCCAGATGCTGGCGTCTACATTTGGTTAGGCAAATCCCATCCTATAATTACCTCTGTCAGTAGATTAAATGCTGCCAGGGAACATTCCCAAGCACTGGAATACAATCATCTATATTCTTCAGTTTTAGAATGATGCCTGGAATTATTTTGTCCTGAAACCACCAGCACTTTCCCAATGCATTCCTGAAAGTGGCTCAAGATCCAGCACCAGCCAGGGACTGTTCCAAGTGGTTGCTTTGGATGCAGCTACCCTATTCCAGAGACAGGGATATTTCATTGCTATAGACACTGCCAGGCTGTGGCAGCTGGACCCAGAGCTAGAAACTGGTCCCTGCTTGGTTTACCAGGAGGGTCATACCCATAGCTCAACACCCATCACAGCTGTGACTGGGAATATTCAGCAGGTCACAGAAATGCATCCTGGTGTCCCAAGTAGACAGAACATTCACAACCCTGATGGATCAGAGCCTTTTCAGTACCATTCTGTGGGAACAATGTGACAAAGGTAGGAACAAGTCCATATTCCCTGCAGGCAGCATTCAAATGCTTCACACTCCTACAACCACAGTCATGCTGGGTTTGTTTTGATTTTTTGGTTGGTTTTTTTCCTGTTTGTGTTCTTGGGGTTTTTTTGCTGTTGTTACTTTGGGTTGGTTTGTGAGTTTTGGTTGGGTTTTGTATTTTTGGTTATCATATGGGTTTGTTGATCTGGGTTTTTTTCAAATGTTGCATCACTCTGTAAAAGATGCAAAGAAAGAAGCTGTGGTGATACATTTTGCATGGACTCATGGCCATGTAGGTTTGCTATTCATGAAACAAGTTCTCTGGCTCCCTGTTATAAATATCTTAAAGCAATGCAGCTTTTAAGAGTTATAAAGTACTTTGTCTTCAGCCTCCTTTCCTAGGTAATAAATTAATCAGTTTTCATATTCCTTTTTACCTCTTATTGAAACCACCATACCCTCACGATGTTTAATAGCCAACAATACTAGTAGGAGAGATTTCTTGCATATCTCTTGATTTTGTGTCAGTCTAAAGGAATAAAGTACTGGATCTGGCTGGTCTTTGCTACTCCTCATCAGTTTCTGTAGCAGTCTCTCCTACCACACTCATCTCTGCCCTCACAGGACTCACAGCAAAGGCCATCTCAGGCCATCTCCAAAACAGCAGACAAAGGGGGACAGAATTAGCAGGCAGCTGCAATAAAGGAGAAGCAAAAAGCCTCTTGGGAGGATGTTTTATGAAGGTGGTCTCTTCTACAAGGTCTATAGTATTGCCTTTCAATCCTGAACCCACCCTTGTGAACAGAAAACAACGCTGCTGTGTGGCATCCCCCTCTGATCTGGGCTAAAGGACAACACTGCCCTCCATTCTCCATAAGGAGGTGAAATAACGCAAGGCAAGCATCCAAGATGTTGTCAGACCAAGAATTAATACCATCTATTTTCTTACTGGGATTCCTGTGCTTAGGAGAGGATTTCCGCCTTCCTCTGGAACGGCAACATTAAAAATACATCGCAGTACTTTCCCCAGCCAGTTTGAAAACTCACAGCATATATTTGGTGTCTGAGTAAAGCCCTCACGGAGGATGTGGGTAGCAGGTATGATTGACAGTGCCACAGATCTCCATCTAGGGATGGGTTGTAGCAGACACTTTTGTTTTCAAAGCACTTTTCCAAATAGGCAGGGACATGAGAATCAAGTCATGTGGTGACAGAAGAAATGAATATTCATTGTTTGCCTTTTATGATAGTAGGAAGCACAGCAGCAAGAGCTGAAAAGATGGGGTTTAATTTTTGCAGAAGTGATAAGGAACACATGTGGGAGTGCATTTGTTTGATTTTTTCACTCATCTGAGGTAGCTTCCTCAGTCATTTCCATTTTCTCCAGATGAATCAATATTTCCTCTCTCACAAAAGAAAACAAAACCACAACTTAACCTCCCCACCCACACAGAACATATTACTTAACTGCCTGCTGCTCCCAGCTATCTTCGCAAGCTGTGTTCTTGCAGCATTTTAATTTTTCAGCCCTCTCAAGAAATATAATAACATTAACATTATGCATTTTATGATGCTCTTACGTGTAACAGATCTTGCAGTTCTTTTCTAACACTGGGAGCTTTTATCAGGTTACAATATGAATTAGCTACAAAAGCTTAGAAAATGGCAAGGATGGTTTTGCACCCAAAAAAAAAACCTAAACAGGAGAAAAACCTGGCTATGTCTTTATAATAAACTTGCAAGAAAGCTTCTATTTTTTTGGTTAAAAACCCTGAAATTTAATAAGATTTTCAGAATTAATCAGGGGAAAAAATATTTAAAATATATTCCCAAAAGCTTGATTTTTTTAACTGACGAGTTTTTCCTTTGAAAATTAAATTAACTTTTTGTAGGAGACACAAAACAATCTGCTCAATGTGGAAAAAAGCACTGGGTTTACACCCAATATTTTTCAAAATCTGCTTTTCATATGTGAAAGAATTGACCAAGTTTATCCAACAAATATTAACCCTTTGTAATCCCTGGCCTGGCAATCTTTACTTATGTGAACAGTATTTTAGCAACTTCCCCAACTGCTCTGCAGCTACTTAAGGAAATAGAACCCAGCTGGGGGAATAAAACTTTCACAATAAACTGAATACATGAAAATATATCAATACCTAATCCGATACTTGTTTCCTCCCATACCAGAAATTCCAAGACTTTAGGTTCTACTCTTTTTCTATTATCACTATGGCCTCCTATGCCTCTTCTGAAAGCCTGGCTGTCCACACTTTCCAGCAGTGTCAGGTGTTTCTGTGTAAAATCTCCAGTGCCAATGGGTGCAGGGCCTGACATCCTCCCTCAAAGTCACCTCAGTGTTTCCTTCCCTCCACTTCTTCACATGGCAGGGTTTTCTCAACTGTTTTCAAGACCACCACATAGCACAGAAACAAAATAACCTATTCAACCACAGTAACCAGAGGTTTTGCTTTGTATTTTTTTCCCTGAAGGGTCACCCCAGTTCTTACATCCTTTCTCCACTGCTCTCATCCCCCAGTAGGATAAACAAACCTCCTCTGTCTCTCCCTCCCGTTCCTGCCCTCCCTGTGCAGTGCTGGCCCTATTGTTCAGCGAAGTTCAGAACTGAACTAAGGGATTTTTGTCCTATGATCCACATTTCTAAAACAAAACTCTATAGCACATTAGAGTTTTTCTTCCCCAGTCTGAGGTAGAAAATCATAAAAATGTGTGAACATGAACTGCTTGTGAGTCTAAAGTTTGTTTTACTTATTCTTATGTACACAGCCTTTGTCACTACTCTGAATTATCTGCTGCATTTTTTTTTCACTATTTAATATCTTTTTGTACCATTAATTTTTACTATATCCACCCAGCTATTAAACCATAACAACTTCAAATTACTATGTCAATAGGACCGTTTGTGCCTTTACTTGTTTGTGAATCTCCATAAGGCAATCTGGCTCCTGGGCACCCAATAAACCTTTTTTCAGTACCTAATCAGTGCACCTATGCCAACCCCTCAAGCCTGTTGATAATTCTTATTTATTGTGTCTCAGTAGCCCTTTGAGCTGAACACAGTCCACCAGTGCAGCCTCATCAGAGAGCCACAGGGACTGTTCCCATCCTCCTCTAGGTTACCTTGCAAGTAAATTTGATTTGCTTTGACTTTCTGCTCTTTTCCGAAGCCTTTTCCAAAACCATGTCTACTTTGCCCTGTGCTGTAATCCCGTTATTTTCTTTGTGCTGAATCATTTGTTTCCAAAGTTGTCTCCTTTTTGGGAATAGGCAACATCACTTTTTTTCCTCAGATACAGCTGCAATTTTTCCAAGCTGAATCGTCTCAAATATTTTGGAGTGCTTTTAGTTTCTCTCTGTGGTTTGCTATTTCTCTGAGCTCCAGACTCTGTGAACCATCACTCAGTTCCCCCAGCTAACATCCCTGACATGTCTGTTATTCCACTTTAAAGAGGATTCATTGGATGACACCAGGGAGGATATAAATATCAGCATATCCCAGCACTGTTCTCAGAAAAGGTGCTGATGCCCTGCTTGTTTCTGAGACGTACTTCAAGCTGACTTTTTAGATCCTCCATGGATTTTGCCATTTGGGATGACCAATATAATGCACTGCTCACTTTATCATCCACGTTACCTGCGGGGTAACACTTGCAGGTGCCTTCAGATCAGCAGTATCTAGGCCACTACACAAAACCAGCCTGAACTTGAAAGGCACTATATGCTTGCAGCACCCATTCAAGTATCTGAAAATTAAGCCAGTTTTACCGGCACTAATGCCGGATTACACGTTGTTCCTGTGTACTCCCAGGGACAGGCCAGACCAGCTGGCAGTGCCCTTTGGCACTATTCTTTATCTTCCTGCTCAGGAAGGAAGCAGCCTGTACTCGGTCACACCTTTCACTGCACATCTTTCTTTGTCCCCACTTTGCATGGTCCATGTTTGGCTGTGTCAGAATGCTCCACTGCAGCATCCTGGCAGTTGTTGTCCTGCTGTTTTCCTGGTGTTGTCCAAGACCTCCAGAAGCTGCAGAAAAAAATCATCCTTTGCCATATCTTATTCAGGCACTAGAGGGACCTGCTTGTCCCAGGGTGATCCAGTCAACTTGTGCTGTGCTCCTGAACTGTTCCCGTGGTCACTGGCTGTAATGAATCATCTCAATTACTGTCTGCGACCTAACAGGTCGGTGGGGAATGGTTTTAAGCCTAAAAAAGTGAAGATTTAGATTACATATTAGGAAGAAATTCTTTACTGTGAGGGTGATGATTCACTGGAACAAGTTATTCAGAGATGTTGTGGATCCCCATCCCTGGAAGTGCTCAAGGCCAGGTTGGATGGGACTTTGAGCAACCTGTTCTAGAGGAAGGTGTTCCTGCCCATAGCAGGGGGTTGGAACAAAATGTTGTCTAAGATCCTTTAGAATCCAAAACTTTCTGTCATTTTATGATCTGGCCAAGCTCCTGAGCAATGATCAGCTCTGTGCAAGATCACTGGGCAAGGCCACAGCGACCAAGACAAGTGATTCCAGGTTTCTCCCTGCCAGACCAGCTCCCCACTCCATCTCAGTCATAGGAGCAATAAGTGCCAAGGATCCAAAGGCTCCAGGCCCGGAGTACCCAGGTATCTCTGCCACCCACAGCTTGGACATGGTCACAGACTCTGTCAAGGGTTGTTACAAGCCTGCACGTGTGGAAATTAGGAATCAGGCTCTGGCTTCCCACTCAAGGTCTCACTTCTGTGTGTAAGTGCAAAGGCTCGATAAAGCCTTTGCATTTAGACTTTATTCACTGGGAGCACTCAAGCATTGGCATAAGTACATCATAAAAGAGACAAAGAGCTGTAATATGTACCAATGGAGCTTAGCATTTCCTGGGGTTATTGAGGAAGGCAGTACCTTAAGATGAGCAAATAGATGGCTGACAGGGTCTTTTCTGCAGAACTTCCCACCTTAGACCTCTCCTTGTTGTCTGTAAGAACTCCAGTCCACATTTGCAGATCAACAATATCTAGGCTGCTAAATAAAAACAGCCTGATTTTGAAAGCTATGATGTTCTTGCAGCACCCAATCAAATACCTAAAAATTAAGCCAGTTTTACCAAGGCAGTTTTTTCCACACCTCTGAAAGGCTTCAGACTCCCAGTCTGAACCAGTGTCTCTGAAACCTACCACAGGCCCCCCAAAGCCATTACAGATGGGCTCCTTCCCCACCAGTCCTGTTCATCCACACAGAGTCATAGAGTCATAGGATGATTAAGGTTGGAAAAGACCTCAAAGACTTTCAAATCCAACTGTTAGTAGCAGTAGAAGCATGTGTAGAAGAGGTGTCAGCATGAAAGGGATTGCTGAATATGCTGTTTCTTCTTCTCCAAAACACTGATAAATACTTCAAGCTGAGTGTAGCCTGCTGTTTGTCTAGGATCAGGCAGAGGATGAAACTGACATTTCTGAGCTCCCCACTTTCCACTCACCCTCCTGTTTCTGTAGGGGTTTGTTATGGAAAAGCCTTGTTCTCTCAGACTTTGCCCAGTGTCCTTGGTCCCATCTCAAAATAAATAATTTCTGCTTGACAAAACTTGCTAAAACATAGCAGAAATGTGGTGAAAGGCGAGATACCAAGCAGAGATCTGCATTTTTTGGGTTTTGCTTTTTAATTGCGTTTCTGGGATTTAAAATTACAAGCTAAGTATAAAGCTCCTGCAAAGCCAGTCTGTCTTTCCTGCAAGGGGCCGTCAGCTCTGCTGGGTCTGTCCCGAGCAGTCCTGGCTTAGGCTCCCAGAGGAGAAGAGCTTGCTGCCTGGAGAGTTGGTGGGCAGCTCGCCTGCTACAAATGCATTTCGCTGCTGCTCTCCTTTGGTCCGAAGGAGCTGCAGAATTTTCCTCCTCTTATGTAATGGTCTGCTGGTGTCTTTGCTTGGAAAACCTCTTTTTCAGCTGGAGGGTGTCAGGAGCTGTGTCCTACCTGTCTTGGGTCACTGCTGAGAGAGCAGCTGGCCGAGGGAGATGGGCCAGGGTGTGGGGCAGCAGAAGGGAGCAGCTTCTCTCCCCTTCGTCCCCGTGTGTCCAGCATTTCCCGGGGTCACCCTCCTCCTCACAGGAGCACGGGGCAGCTCCGCCTGGGCGACCCGGGGCAGCAAATGAGGGAAAGGGGAAATTTGGGCTGGGAGCTTTGCCTGGAGCAGTGTGTGCCGTGTGTCCCCCGCTCCCCGAGAGCCAGAGCGCGGCTGGGGCAGAGCCGAGTGCGGGGTGGATGCGGAGCGAGGCGGGGGGCGAGAGTGGAGTGCGGCGGGGG
>VZTJ01002120.1:267039-291127 GCA_013397795.1 Orthonyx spaldingii | reverse complement strand
TCCCCTCCTCCCTCCCCTGCCCGGTCCCTTCCATCCCCGGCACACACACACACACACCCGCACGCACACACACACCCCATTGATCAATATTTGGCTGTCTTGCTGCAACTTGCTGCAGTCTTTTAAAGGAGTAGTAGAGAGAGAGGGAGAGAGAAAGGGAAACTGGCAGGAAGGGGTAAGGAGCTACACATGTCACATGTGCTTTCTAAGACGGCCAGGAGCATCTGCAGGCTGGATCTGGTGGAGGATGCTGCGGCAGGTGATACACAGAGGGCTCCAGTCGTTTTTCTACAAGCTGGGCTTATTCGTGAGCAGGCATCCGGTGTTTTTCCTCACTGTGCCCGCAGTCCTGACCATCATCTTCGGCTTCAGCCTGCTCAACCGCTTCCAGCCTGACACTGACCTGGAGAGCCTGGTAGCCCCCAGCCACAGCCTGGCCAAGATCGAGAGGAGCTTAGCCAGCAGCCTTTTCTCCCTCGATCAATCCAAAAGCCAGCTGTATTCGGACTTGCACACCCCGGGGAGGTATGGCAGGGTGATTCTCCTCTCCAAACCCGGAGGCAATATTTTGCATCAGGCTGATGTGATCCTGCAGATCCACCGAGCCGTGCTGGAAATGAAGGTGAACTACAAAGGCTATAATTATACTTTTTCCCATCTGTGTGTGTTGAGAAATCAGGATAAGAAATGCGTGCTGGATGATATTATTTCAGTGCTAGAGGATCTGAGGCAGGCTGCCCTCTCCAATAAGACAACAGCCAGGGTGCAAGTGAGCTATCCCAACACTAAATTAAAGGTATGCTCTTACTGCATGCTTTTGCCAATTAAAGAGGCAGCACTTCATTTCTTGTCCTAAACAGCAAAGAGAAATATAACCATATCTATCTCTCTCTCTGTCGAAATGTGTGTGGTCTGGGCTTTCCTCGTGAAGCAGCTGAATCCGGTGCCTTGCTTTTGTTCTGGGCGAGGAGGGAGGGTGGGGGACTGGACGCTGCCGGAGCAGGAGAAGAAGGGAGCGGAGAAGAGCCTGAGCACCGGGAGACCTTGCAATGCCTTGAAGGTTCAATACATGGGGAAAAGGGGCAGGAGGTCGGTGGGGGGTTGAGAGCTGGTTGGCACTATCACCTTTTCCAGCCTCACTGCTGTGGTGGGATAATTTGTCTTTAACGTGGTCAGAAAAAGCTTTCCTCAAAGGCACAGTGAGGTTCTGTGTCTCCCTGCCCCTGCCAGTGCTGTAGGAACAGCAGGAGGTTTGGGCCAGAAGCAATTTCAGGTGTCCTGCCTTCTTTACCTGCATGCAAAGAAGGTGAAGGGAAGTGGGATTTTTTTTTTTCTCTCGATGTGAAAATTTTTAACTCTGTAGCTGATGGATGGGATGGAGTTTTGGGATGGATCCCACCAGCTAGAGGCTTCCAACAAAGCTGAAACAGGGTAAAAGGTGAAAGAAGTTTCAGTCCTTCCAATTAGAAGAATAAACAATTTGTCACAAATGATCTCAGGACTATTTCCCTGGCACACAAGCACCCATCTGCTTTCCCTCCCATCTGGAGCAATTCCGCTCACCAGGACTAACCTGCTGTGAGCAAATAAGGTACAAAGTTTGCAGGAGGCTCATGAAAGAAGTTTCTGTGGATTACAGTGTATCTGCATGCTCCCCTGGGCATTGCACCAGAGGCAGGATTTATTTAACAGAGTGTAACAAACTCTCTAGCACACTGTTTGCTCATGGCTCAGGTCATAGGGAAGAGGATCTGCTCCTTCTTGTAAACCAGAGTTCTCTGGGGTTACCTCTCCCCCTTTTTCAAAGAGTTCCTCGGGGGTAAGGGAGGTGCTCTTGCAAGGACCAGCACTAAGATCCTGAAGTTATAATTTGTTTCTTACTGTACATTTACCAGAAAAAGAATCCCATAAAGGCAGTCTCTGTTCTGAAATCTGAAGCAGAGACATAGATTCATTTCATTGGTCTTTTTTCTTCAGTAAAAGTGCCAGGTGGAACAGCTTGGATTTGGTCCCGTGGCTGTAGATGTTACAGTAATTGCTTTGTGCAGAGTTGTGCCTGCCTGAGTTGAGTGTGTGGAAATGAAAAGGTGTCCTTGTTACTGCTGGAAAGTCCTGAGTGCAAAGAGTGCTCAGAAAAACAAGTTATTCTGGATTAGATATCCCTGAACAAATTTTATCTTCTAGTTTGCTGCACAGGCAATCCCGCTATTGCAGAATTAAAGTTTATCCTTTACATTTTGCTTATTTTTAAAGTTAAGATTAAGGTATTTCAGTGGAGAACACTGCTAATCTAGACTAACAGTGTTATAAACCAGCTTTATGCAGGAATAGTCACCCTACTCTCTCAATCCAGGTTAATTTTCTTCTGTAGAGAAACCCTAACTGAGCTTGTCAAAACTAGTACGGGATCATTTGCAATGTGTTTTTTTTAATTAGAAGATTGCCTCCAGCTCCTGCTTTTTTAAAGATAAAAGCAAAGGAAAAGATAATGTGGTCTGGATTAGTTACTTATTGGATTGCCAGATAATTCACACAGAGAGAAAGGTTTTCCCAAGGCACAGAACTCTAACTCTGAGCAGTGCCAAATACCAGCCCAACATCTTCAATTCTCCAAGGAGTTGTTGTGTATCATCTTCTGGGTGAGGGAATAAATGCCCTTAAGTATCTCAGTTTTAAGTTGGACAGAGCAGGCAGCTTTCTGCCCCCTTCCCAGTGGAAGACGGTAAAGCCGCCAAAGTCTGCGACTGAACTTCAGAGAATAGGCAGCAATTACAACCCATTTCTGTGGATAGGGAGAGTTCCTGCTTTTACTGAGAAACACACTTTGTCACAATTTTTCTTCTTCTTATATGACAAGGACTCTGTTATGGAGCTGTGGTCAGCTCTGAACCCAGGCTGGTCTTCAGCCATGGTGTGTCTGCAGAGACTCGCCTTCTCTGGTCTCTTTCGTTCCAGCTGCTGGAATTAAATTACTGTTTCGTATAAATTAATCCACTAGTTCATCTCTGTCATCTCTGTTGTCCCATCTACCAAGGGTTAGGAAGTTGTGAACAGCATGTCTTGATCTCCTTCAAACCACGGGCAAAACCTTCGTTTAATCCAGGCTCCCACACTGTTTACTGACTCCCCTCTCTTTGCACTTCTCAGCAAAGGCTGCAGAAACTCAGGCCTGTGTTTCTTGTTTTGAGGTGTCTTGTTTTGTTTAACCAGAAATATCTTGGATGTTGCACCCACTTGGGTAGATGAGTTTCTAGATGTTCAGCAAAGAGAAATAACCCTTGTGGCTGTATCTGTGAGGTTTTTTATTTCTTCGTACTTGAGTTGTGACACTAAGGAAAAGTTGTGGCTAAATCTTGTGGGACTGCAAATAAGAGGACCAAATCTGCCTGCTTTTATTCAGTGTGGGCGAGTGCTCATCACGTTCATTGGTCCATGCCCTTGGGATCCTTCTCAGCTAAACTTTCCTGCACCATCAGGACCCACCAGGATGCTCTAGGTTGGCTCATTTTCCCAAAGGTCACATTGCTTGGTTAATACTGGTAGGTTTTGCTCTGTCTTGTTCTTTTAATAGTGGCCTCAGGTTGAACAAAATTCTTCTAAGAGCAATATGGGGACTTACAAACCATGAAGGTGCCCCAGATGTGTTTAGTTTGCAGCTGGCATGGGTCAAGTGTCAAACTGTGCTGGTCTAGGAACCACAATGACAATGTTGAGGTGTTCCACTCCTGCTCCATTTGGGAGATGCAAAAACATCTTGTAGTTTTTTATTTCCCTCAAGCCTTGTGAGTAGCTCTCACTTTGTCTCTCTTCTCATCTCCTGATGGGGGCCAAATCAGTTCAAACCTCTCAGGTGAGGCTAGCTGAAGGCTGACAGGGTGTGAGCTCTTGGCAGGTCTCCCACAGGGACTTTGTGGGAACCACTCAAGCAAGTTTCAGCAAAGTGCTCCTGTTTTGAAGCAGCTGTTGTTGGGCTGCAAAATCTGATGAAACTGCTTGGCTTTTCCTGAGGAAATGTGGATGTGAAGGACAATTGTTTAACTATTACTTGCTGTAGTGCTGGAAGAACTTATAGCCCTAAATACTTTCACTATCCCTCCTTAAGTCAGGAAGTTGGTCTCTCCGCTCACCAGAGAAGGAGCAGAGGCACAGCACTCACATTCAGAGCACAGACTGCAGTGTGGTTTCCAGTGCCTGAGCTGGGTTTAAAATCCACTCTGGCAACTCAGGGGTCATTGTAGGCTAGTGCAGGTGAACCAGGCTGTAGGAAAATGCCAGCTCCCGTTGCTCTGGTGACACAGTAGCCTGTTCACTGCAGTCTGCAGCCCAGCCAGAGAGTGACTTGCCCAAGGTCATGCAGATGGGCCATGGCAGAGCAGGAAAACCAAGCTGGATGTATGAAGTCTTGATGAAGACTTTTGAGATACTTCCTGGAGAAATATTGCTTATGCTTTCCTCAGTTCAGGACATAAAAATTATGTTCTGGTGCTTGGGGTCTGGACTGTGCCCTAACTTGCACAGACTGGGCAAATCTACACTGAGCACTCACCATCAGTCATCAAACTGCTAAATCTCAACTTCTGGCAAATATCAGCTTTGTTTTTGTCAGGTGAGACTTCCAGAACAGTGACTGGGCATGACTTGGGAGACAGCATAGAAAGGAGTCCACTTTGGGCTGGTAAATCTACTCCATCCTGCTGATAATAGTGTGTAGTGTTCTTAGAAGTGAGCACTTTGTGCCCCTGCCTCCAGGGCCAGAATGTGGTCTGAGGCACTGTTTATTTGTTGGTATAAACAGAATTATTGATTATGTGAGGATTACTTCTTGTGTACCATGAAATATGAGGGAAGAGATTGCTTTTTGACCCTGCTTCACCTATAACCACAGAAAATTTGCTGCCCTATTCCAAAAAAAAAACCCTAAAAAACCCCAAACAAAAATAATGAAAATTATTTCTGAACACAGTCCTTTTCTGGAAGGAGATAAAAAAAGGATAAAAACTTTTTTTCAGGTATTTCATCTATACTGTTTCTTTATTTCTTTTCATGTTTATTTGATAGTTTTCTGAGAAAAGATATAACTGAGAACTTGCCTGTCTGAGATCAAAATAAATATGACAACTGCTGTTTTAAAGGAACTTTTGTCAGCAGATTGGTTTCTGTAGTACTGCCTTCAATTAATTAAGTATCAGTCATTTATGAACGCTAGGCAAAAATAGGAGCCAAAAACCCAGAAATCTCTATTACCACATTTGTGATAAACACATCAGCTGGATATTGAATCTGCTCTTGCTTAAGCTGAAGCGTTACTTGCATTCACTTAACATCTTGAAACCTCTAATTGCAGTTTTGCTACTGGCCAGATTCTCAATTTTTATCACATTAACAGCAGTACTTTTATGTGAGTCTTGCTCCATTTGCATTTGTGGAGTGTTTCTGACTGCTGTAAGATTAATCCCTCATTAGATGTCCCTGAGGCACGAGCCACCTCCACGGGACAGGGAATACATGAAACCAGAGCCCACCTACATCAGAGTAGGCATCTATGCACCGATAATATCCACAAACTGATTTTTCCTCCAGTAAAATCAATTAAAGTGTAGGATTGCTCTAACTCCGATGAGCAGATGCGTCCTTGGACGCAGTGTGGATCTGCACCCATTTGTGATGCCACCCGTCCCAATCCAGGCATGGGGCTCAGGATCTTGTGAAGTGCTCTGTGGCTGGAAAAAGCTACCAAGTCAAACCAAAATAATAAAACATGTGCAGGGAGAAGATCAGAAGAGGGAGGCTGGAGGCTGCAGATAGTTTTCATCTCAGCCTCTCAGATGAAGACAGGATGGGGCAGGCTGAGCTCGGAATAGCTGCTCAGTAGCATGAAAGCAAGTGGAAAATGTTTGAAGCCCAGTAGCATCTTCTGGCTCACACACTGGGAAACTCATTTAGGGGAATAAAAGACCCTTTTACTCTTCCAGCTGTTTCCCTACTGTCCAGCAGCACTAGGGAGGGCTCCTGACCCTCCTCACCTGCATGGGCTGGTGGAGCTGTGCCCTTGCTGGGAGATGTCTCTGCAGACATCAGCTCTTGAGGATGTGATCAGGCAGCCCGTCTGCTCAGCATGGGCAAGAAATTAAATGTTTCTTTGCATTTTTAGAATTCTCCACTCTTCCTTTGCTCAGTACATTAGGAAATGTCTCTTCCTTGGCTCTGATACACCAAGTCTTTAGATAACTCTTTTCTGTAAAAGCAAGGCCAGACTATGAGCCCTGACTGCACTGGGGACATGAAACTGGGTTAACCTGTACCAGCATAAGCTATTCCAACATAAACAAATGGCAGAAAGGCAGCAGAGACCTATCAAAGCAAGAACGAGTGTTTGGGTGGTCTTTTTGCATTGCTGTTCTTCAGTTTGGAACTTAATTCTGTTTGTCACTCTCTGAGGGACATTCCACTTTCAGCTGATCAGGGATGTAGAGACCAAGCTCCCTGGGTGTGGGGCTCATTCCTTCCCATCCAGCAGTTGAGAGCAGTGGCCATATGAAGACTGCAAAGAAAATATTCTCCACTGACCTTTAGGATGACCTTGGTCGTCGGCTTGGTGCCTTCCCCTCCCAGCTATTCCACTTTTTAGTTTTGTCAGCACTTGCAGGGGGACATGGCCTTCTGTGCAGTGCCAGGCCTTGATGTGAATAATAATAAAGAAACAATTGGAAGGTTGTTTAGGAGGAGAGAAAAGTAAGATGCAATTACAAACCCCTTCTGCTAGTAACAATGGCTCATCCCTGTGGATCTGGGATGGATGTCATCTGCTTGCCAAAGGTAGAAAGCCCAGTAGAACTTTGCCATCTTCTTAAAAAGGATAGTCCTCTCTGGACATGAAAAACCATTTATTTCCTTTACTAAATATTTGGTTAATGCTTGCCAATGTTTCTACACCGACATGGTAACTTCTTCTAACAGCCTCTCTATGTTCTTCCAAAATATCTTTCTAATCCCTTACTGTACTGGCTGTGTGAGCTCTTGGAGGGCTCTGAACTTCTCTCTTCAGATTTATAAGAGATGGGTATTCTTGGTATCTGTGACAACAATTAAAACAAATTCAGATACCACCATGCTAGCAAGGCAGGGGGATAAAATTGAGGAGAGGAGAGGAGAGGAGAGGAGAGGAGAGGAGAGGAGAAATCCTTGTACATATTCTATAGTAGAATTGAGAGGAACTTTGTGAGGAGAAAGTTAGATTGATAAATATGGCCACAAAGAAGTTCTCAAATTACTTAGCATCCTTTATGCATATGTGGGTATGCATTTACTTGCATATCTTAGTTGGCAAACAATGATGTAGGTAAGGCTGGGCTAGGCATTTGGAAAATAATAATCTAAGAGCAAAACCTGTATTAAACGTCTTCAGACATTGAGATAAAAGACCAGTGGTTATTACAGAAGTCACAGTCAAAAAAACCTACTGATTGGTTTTCCAAGAGAAGTGAACTGAGCTAGGGAAACCGTGATCTCGCATTTGTATTGAAAGTTTTTAATTTATGCAGGCCCCACATCCACTGCTCCTTCATACTGCAAACAGTGAGACGTGGCTGGGACTTGAGCTGTAAAACAGCTTTAAATACAAATGAAAGTCTAAAGTCTTCAACAATGTAGGAAAGCAGATGCTGTGTGTGACGGAAAGGAGAGGGGAAGACAATGAAAGGCCGAAGGAGCCAGCTATAAAGTCATTTCTGCCTGTTTTTCTCACTGTATTTGTCCTGTTCTCTATTTTCCTACATACCAAGGTGCAAGGTGCTCATGTGGAGAATAGGCAGTAAAGGAAGTTCTTGGAAGTGAGGCTGTGAAGCCTCCTACAAAGGGAGAGAGCAGTGACCAAGCTCCTGAGCATTGCAGAGACGATCACATCATTGCCCTAGCCCTGGACTCCCTGGGTGTGAATTAGCCTCACTTTTACACTGTCAGGCCACTTGGGAGCAGGAGCTTCAGGTGAAGTGCTGGAGATCTTTGATGACACTAGCAAAGGTGAGCTGGTGGCAGCTGGAAGATTTCCAGCTAAAAAGAATTAGTGTGGAATCAGCTCAAGGGCAAACTGGCAACCATTTTTTTTTTGGTGGCACCTCTGGTATGAAATTGTGCTGAAGTTTTTTTCTTCTCCTTAGCACCACTCACACATTGGTAGGCAATTCCTACACAACAGCATTCCCAGCAGCAGCTCTGCGAGACACCAGACAGCTTTCACAGCTGTGAGCTGGCCAGAACAGCTTTTCTCCCTGGTTTTATGTTTTGCCACCAAACACACCCTCCTCCAGTCCACTCTTGCCAGCAAACTGGCATCACAGCCAGTGAACTGCTAGGTGATCATGGGCTGTGAGACTGGCATGTCACTAGCTGGCTAATTTGAAGAAAGTTTTGGTCTGATAATGGTCTATAGCTAGAAAAATCAGCTGGCACTACATGTGTGTAATGTTTCCTGAGTATGTATGGCAGCAAATATTTTGGTGTCTTTCAGAACAATTCTTCTTTAACAATTACACAAGCCCTAAAGCCTGCTTATCTGTGCTGAGGGCATCTGAGAAGGTAAAAGGCAGTCCTGCCTTCCTGCCCCACACTTGTGAAAGCAACACACACCACTGAGACTCTTAGTGCAATGCAGTGTAAACAAGAGTGTGCAAGGGGGATTAAAGATCCATCTCCTAATGAGCCAATCTGCCACAGTTATTTCCTTGTGTTCATGGTGAGAGATCTGGGAGGCCCCATTAAATTCTCCCACAGGGAAGCCCAAACACCTGACATGTGTCCTCTCACAATATTTAAGGATAAACATCACCTGCAGGGCCGGTTCAGGGGGCACCTAAAGCTCGTGCCCAAGTCTGGCACTGAAATAAGACAGAAAACCTTCCCTGGTGTACAAGAGGGTCTTGCTTTCCTTACACCTCGTGGAATTGTTTCCACCAGTGTCACAGGAGTGTTGTCAGTCTGATGGGCAGGTGTTATTCTTATCACATGCATGCTGCATTTTTGCACCACGGTGTCAGCAGCTTCCCAAAGGGTGCTACGATTCAGCAATGGCCACAGAGGGTTTTGCTGCTTCTGTTCTAAATGCTGCGTTACCTGGACTAAATCATGCATCACCCTGCTGGCCCAAAAATCTTCAGCTGAATCTTTTTCTATCTGAAGTTACAGTACTCTTGAAACCAAAAGCATTTTTGAAACAATGTCTGCCCCACCCCTAATTTCATTTTGGAGGATGGAAAGAGAAGGGCAGGTTCCCACAGTTTCATTTTGACATGCCCCGAACAAAATGTTCCCATTTTTTTGTATTAAAATCGTTCTTTCTAGGTACTATTTCGAAATGATTCCAAAAATATTTTTTTCCCACATTATACTTTAGATTAGAAAATAAAGGAGGAAAAAACCAAAGTCACTTTAAGAGGAAATGCTTTTCCGTGTTCAAACTTTAGGGAAGGAAAGTCGCAGCAAAATAAAGTCACCCAGCTGGCTGAGGACACAGCCCAGTCCCCCTGCACAGGAATTTACCCCCCAGGAGGGTGCTCTGGCTCTTGTTAATTCGGTTTTACACTGGAGACCAAGGCACTGTATCGATGGGACAAGTGATCTTGGCTTCTAGTTTTCCAAGCCAGTTTAGTCTGTGAAAAATTGTGTAGTTCATTAAGAAGAAAGACATTGTTAGCAATATTTCATTATGCAATTCTATCTCTTTGATGGAATCTGTGATTAAAAATATAAATCACCTTTTTCCTACCCATTTTCCAGGATGATTTCTTAGTGCAGATTTTAATACATTAACCAAATACATTAACAAATTCAGTGCCGAGTAGATGCAGCAAGGAGATATTCACATGCGTTTTTCCCCTAAAATCCACCAAAATCCAGTTCAGTTTGTTCATGTTCTTGATACCTTGAGTGAGGTTTTAGTCACAAAACATCCTCCAAAAGAGATTTCACCACATAGACTTTTCCATCCGGATGACAAACCCGCTTCTCTTCAGGAGTGGCTGGAATGTGTCGTAATAAATATTCTAACAGAGGTATTTCTTTGTTAACTAACCTTCATTTTCCTGTCCATAACTGATTTCCCAACTACATGTAGAAAGCCCTGGTCACCCATTTGGTGCACAACAGATTTGTCATTGTAAATGGCACAGAAATTTGGGACACCAGCACAGAAATGTGAACATTTCCGAAGATTTACAAATGTCTCTCCACTCCTTTCTTTCCCCAGGCTTCAAGATTAGCACAAGCATTAGGCTTTAGGTATATACCCTAAAATAAATTTCACAAGCTTGACAAGCTTAAGATCTCCCCTGCTCTCATAAAGCATTTGATGTTTTGGTTTGGGGAAATTCAATTTTAAAGAAAAGGGTGGCTTTTTTTTTTTTTTACTCCTAAAAGAATAAAGTTTGTGTCCTTACAACTTTTACCGTCCTCTTGCCTCAAGTATCAGATTTGGGAAGTGGGAGAAAGAGGACATCCTTGAAGGGAAATTTGTCTTGTATAAATGCCAAATGCTGTAATTGCATATGATCCATGGTCTTTTTATCACAATATTCACCTCAAAAGGCAAGTTAAAACAGGTCATTTGTCACTACTTAACAGATGTGAACAAAGCTCCTTTAGGAACTATTCTGATACTTTCATGGTGGAAAACCCAACTACATTTTGAAGTAGCAAAAATAACAAAGAAAAATAAGGCAGAATGGGATGTGTTTTCATTTCCTTTAGAGCACCTTAAAAAAAGGTAACCAGGATAGGGAATAGCCCAGGATGAAGCTCAAAAAACTCAGGGTCACGCCTAAACCTTTTGAATTGGCTTTTCCCACAGCCTCTTCCATGAGGATACAGTGGACACAAAGGACAACATTTCAGATGTTGTTTGGTAAAGGAGCAGTTTGGGATGTGGGATGGTGGTTTTGGTGCAGGGATATGCATTCAAGAATTCATATTCTCCTTCACATTGATTTTTCCTACCATAAAGGAGGGTTGTGGTAGTGCTGGAGAAATTCAAAGAGCTGTTGGAGTTTTATGAGACTCTTCCGTGTAACACCAAGAGGTCAAAGACATAAAAAGTTTATGAGGTCAAAGACATAAAAAGTTTATAAGGTCAGTCTAACCCATTCCCTGGCCTGTGCAGGATTATGAGGAAACCCTAATAGAGAAATTAATTCAGATTGGCTTGGATGGGAAATCAGTCATGTGGGCTGGAAACTGGCTGAAAGATTGTAAATGAGGAATCATGATAAATGATAATATAACAAGTTTATGGAAGGTATCTTGCAGGGTATCTGGAGAATTTGTGTTAGGTCTGGTCTCATCTAACATCTCTATTAATTATCGGGAAATGGAATTCAATTGCACAGGAGTGAAGTTCATGGATAATATGAAGCAAGGAGGACACGTCAGCAGCAGCGGAGTCACAGAATTCACAGAGACAGATCCAGAGCAGTTAGAAAGCTGAGCAGAAAACAATACCATTTGCTGAAGAGCTTTGTTTGCATTCTGGTGTCCAAAGCACAAAGTAGGGTCCTCCCTTGGAACTGATTCCTATTAGCTGAGTTCTGCAAATCTCAACGTGAAGGTGCAGCACTTAAGTGACATGGCCAAGGTCAAACACAAACTTGATGTTGAACTTGGAGTTTTGCAGCCTCCCAGAGAAAGGGCACTTACATTTACTTCTGACTCTGACACTGCTTTGCAGGTACAGACATTTCAGTGCTCGATGTTCTCCTTCCTCCTTCACCTTCCTGCAGATCAAGCTCAGCAGGACACACACAGCTCCCTGCATAGAGCTTGAACAGTGCTTTGGAGGCTGCAGAGGATGCGTTAAATTATCAGGGAAGCCTTGATAGAACGTTGATTTTCTTTGGTCCATTTGTTATATTTCTGGAATGAAACAAGTCTTCCTCTGGAGTTTTGTGCTGACTGTGGATTTTTGATGGGTGATTTGATTTGGATTTGGATGATTTCTAAAAGTCCTTTTGCCACGTTGTGCATTGTTTGATTGTTCCCCAGCACTTCAAATTCAAAAATCCTCATACCCCTAATGTCACAAATTGGCTCCATTTTGTCCCTGTTGAGTTTTGTCATTTCTTAATTGTCTTCTGGTTGTGCCAAGGAAAAATTATGGTAGCAGACAGTTCTAAAACTTAGATGAACAGGATAGTTATGAAATATTCAGCTGGATCATTCCTACTATTTCTTGTCCAGCACGATTGCAGACCAAGTGTCTAGGAAATGGCTGGTGATGTTCATGAAAAGAATTGTGGTATCAGGCCATTTCTTCTCCTTTTTTTTCTCCCCCACAACATCTGGGCCTTTGCTGCAGTGGATGGGACCTGGTCTGGTCTTCAGGGTCAGGCTGTGACCCTGCCACTGAGAGTCTGTGATGGAGCAATTTGTGGATGCTCATGCAGAGAGTCATGATAGCAACATGTCTGTTTTCTCTAATTTGAGTCCTTTTCTATTCAACATCTTATCTATAGAAGGGTGGACCTCCAGGAGCAATGCATTTCAGTTTTTCTAAACTTCTACATTAGGACAGGATAAACTCACCAGTCCAAGGCACTGTGGACCAGAGAAATAATATTCATATTATGCATTATCCTTTCAGATGGTTAAAATTAGGTGAGCTGAATGCCACTACACATTTATTTCAAATCACTCCCCCAAAAAAATTCCATTAAATTTCTGTAAGCATGAGGATATGCTAAATCTAGAGATCTTCATAGAAAAGGCTCATGTCAGGTGAAGGTTTACCTAAAATCCTAGGGAATAATCTGTGTCTGCACTGACATGAGAAAAAAACCTCCCAGAACAATTCCATGGGGAAATTCTAGGCTCCTTCTCAAGTCCATTGCAACTTTTTCCCACTCCACGTCTCTGACAGGGCTTTGAAAAACTCTTTTTGGAAATTTTTATTAGACAGTTGCAAAAGAACTAAAATACATTAATCTGAATAAGGAATTAGCTCCCACTGAAGGAACTGGAATTAAATGCCATCCTCTTCCAAAATAGATTGCCAGATATTGGCAGTTTATTGCAGCAGGGAGACAGAGATTTTGCAGAGTGCTCAGAAGACAAATGCTGAAATTCCATCATCTGGAAATGCTTTACCATCTGATTACTCTTTGGCTTACTCTGTCAGAATTTTTCCCTAAATATTTGCTTGAAATCCAAAGGTGGCTGGATACCACAAGGTCCCACCATCTGCAGCACTTTTGTTTTAGAATTAAAAGACCAATCCTTCCTGTTCTGCCAGAGCCAAAACCTTTCCAAATAGACTATACTAATATAAAACTGAAAAATCACTTTGCACAGCAGGTGATTTTGAAAAGGCTTTTTTTGTTTTATAACATCTATTGCATTAAAGTAATTGTAAAATGTATGTTCAGGGAGAAAAGCTTTAATGTATTGCAGGGAAGCATCTGAAATAAGTTGAAAAGATTGTTGTTAATACTATTATTATTTACAGACAATATTCTGCATTTTTCCAGAAGTGTTCATACACAGTAATTAAATATTCATCTTACTTTGTATCTTGAGCTCATTCTTAAGAGCAGCACTACATTAACATACACATCCAGGAACACATATAACCTGACTTTAAGCATTTTATGAAGGTACCTCAAGTAGGCTTTGGGGCATTGTAGGCTTTAGGAGGACTAAAATCCCTAAGAATGAGATTCAGTCCATTTAAGATCAAAATTGCCCTCCAGAGGTGCCCTGTTTTCCTCTTTTCCTGGAGCAGGCAGTGCAGTAGTCCTCACATTTTCACAGTAGTCCTGACATTTCCAACCTGAAGCTTTGGTTAGGCAGCCTGACTCAGGACCTCAGAGCCTAAATTCTAACTTCTCATGTTTTGAGCTTTGTTCTGGCTGAACAGCCACATCCGAATCAGAAACTCTCCTTGAAGTTAATGGGGATTGTGCACCCAGAATAAGGCCAAATACTAAGTGTGAAATACATCCACCTTGAGGATGGAGTCGTTCAGGTGTGGCACAGCTGATATCACCACCAGACTGGGGGGTCTGAGCAGGGAAAATTAAAGAAACCTTCTGCCAGATAGCAGCAAGGAGGGGATGAGGGGATTAAATCTTTAGTTTTTTCTTTTTTTTTTTTTTTTGCTTTTTTCCCTCCTGTTTGGTTTGCATAAACCTGGATTATTTCTCCACTCCATTTCACCACTCTCCACATGAGCAGCTGCTCCCAAGCTTGGCAGGGAGGAGGAGATGCAGGCTTAGGACAGAGAGGGAAGGGATCTCTCCTTTGGCAGCATCACCAGTTCACACTGTGAAATACAGCAACTAAAAATGTCCAGCACCAGGGTGGGAAGATTTGTGGAGCATGGGCAGCTCCTCCAGCTGTGTGTTTGCACAGCACCTTGCACAGCAGGGCCCTGGGCCGTGCCAGAACCTCACTGGTGACCAGTGATTATGGTCTGAACCGAGACCTCAGCATCTGCTGAACTTTGTTTGGGTCCTCCCAGTCCTCCACAGCACAGAGGCTGCATCGAGATAATTTTCCAGGCATGCAGAGCTTGTTCAGTGGCAGCCCCTGCCATCTCCAGGTGAAGGGTTTGGGATGATGTAAAATTTTCTGGTTGTCTCACGCTGCTGTTTAACCCTTGTTTATCATTGCAATGTGCCCTGTGCTGAGACAATGCAAGACACCCTCTCCCACAGAGCATGGCTGAGAAAATACAGAAATCCAACCCTTGCAGGGTCAGTGAACTGCCAGTGCAAGAGCTCTGCAGTGATGAGAGGCAATGAGAAGCCCAAAGTGAAGAATCATGGAAATATTTGTGTTGAAAAGATCATCAAGTCCAACAATTAACCCAACACTGCCAAGTCCACCATTAAACAATGTCCCCAGACACCACATTTACATGTTTTTGAACAATTCCAGATGATGTCAGGGGCTTAACTTTTTTAACTGGAATAAGAATTAAAGAAAACCTGTTAGAGGATCACACACGATAACACCTTCATCTCTATGGAATACTAAGAACACAACATCTTACCATGAAGGGCACACATTAAAAGGTGATCCTCAGGCAGAATTTACAAATATAAAAGCTACCTGCTTATGTTCATGTGTGGGTGTCAAAAATCTCTTTGAATGTATTGAATTCAAAAGTACCCTGGGTGGGAGTCAGCAGAACCCCAGCTTCAGTTAGATTTTAATGCATAAACACAGGCCTACTTCAATGCCTCATTCCCGCTTTCCATTCCCAGATACTTGTCCAGCAGCATGGAAAAATAGCAAAAAGAAAAAAAAAGGAAAACATCTGAAACTGGACATTTTTTTGGCTCTCTCCAGCTAACAAATGGCCAAACTCATTAAAAACCAGTGTGTGCTAGAGAGAAGGGAGGGATGCTTCACAATGCCAAATTTGAGAATAATAAAAAAGAGGGGAAACTGATTAATTGTCTCTTAGAAAAGAGGAGTTTTCAACTGGAAGTGTTAAGTGTCCTCAACTGTATCTGCTTTGTGCAATGCCTTGTTATATCTTACTGAGCATTGTGAGAGTAGAAGTTCCTGCTAGGATTTGAATAAGAGCACAGCAGTGTCTTGTATTCAAAGGCTGAGTTTAGCTAATCCAGTTTAGCTGTAAATTAACCTGAAAACCATTCTAGCCCCAAAATCTTGCCACATCACACTTGGCTCTGTCTGATTCTCAGTTACTTCTTTTCTTCCTGCCTTTGATAGAACATTTTTGCAGTGTTTCAGTACTTTGGCTGCTGGTCCCCGGAGAAAACAGGATGAGCAAAGACAGACAAAATTAAAGAGATGTTTGCCAATATAAAACATATTTTAAAAAGAAAAAAGCACCCTTTTCTGTGTCATTATTGAAACTCCAGATTGTAAGAGCTTAAATGATTCCTGCGGATCTGCTTTACTGCTCACTTTTTATTCTCTGCTGTTTGTTTTTTAACATTTCCTTTAAATGAAGTAATAAAACCAGGCAAATCCAATCCTTTTCGCTCTCTGGCAGGTTTCCTTCCTATTTCTTCTGTGTATTGGACTTCAAGTGGTGTAGGGAAAGCAATTGGAAGAAGCACACAGTGGGATGCTCACAAAGCAAGAGGGGCCACAAACCAGTCAGTGAAAACCTGTGTCTGCCTTTAGAATCTCCTGTTAGGGACAGTCATTGGATCCCATTCTCATCCACCCAGACCTCTTCAGCTTGAGCTTACAGAGTATGGGATGAAGTTTTCCTAGCAATTTTATGTCTTTTGCTTTTGCTGATATGGAAAGAAGACAAGAAAGAAGGCTTTCTATGCTTTTGGTGTATTCTGCTGTCTTCTTTAATTTAGTAATTAGGATCTTGTTTAACCTATATCTCCATGGACCTCAAGAAATCTTAAGATTAAATATTCTCAAGAGATATAAAGTATTTTGGTTGAATATAGTCCTGTTTACTCCATTTAGAGAAAGCCGTGACCCTCTTGAGATAACAGAACTGTCTTGAATTTCACTGGGGTACAAGATAGCTTTAATTCATTAATTTGCTTACTTCTTGTTGCTAATATAATTCAAATCACTGCATTTAGGAGAAGGATTTCTCTATTAAAAAGATTGAACAGTTCCATTTTTTCTTCTCCTTCCAAGCAGTTAATTTCATTTCTTTTTTTTTCTTTGTTTTTTGCTTTTGTTTTTGTTTTTTTTGTTAAAAAACTGGAAAATCAACAATACTATGAGACTCCCAAAGGCATCTTCCATCTGTGTTGTGGAAGATACTGTCTTGGTGCATCTTGGTTTAGAAATGGACAGAGACTGAAAATTGGGCTAGATGGACCACTGCTCTGCACTGAAAAAGCATTTCTTATTTTTTTAATGCTCTCTGCAATTTTCTTCCTTTTCTTTGAACATTTTTAATATTGCACTTGAGCTGTGGAGGAAATCAGAATTAATATGGAGTATTCATTGATTAAAAGTGCTCATGATATAGATTCCTAGAGACTGCCAATAAGAGAGATGGTAAATGCATTCTTCAAACACATTCCTGGATAAGTCAGTGAGAGTGTTTGACTGTATATATCCAAGTATTGGAGTTTTGGTGCAATTCCCTTGAGGCATTGCTGCTGGTGATTCATTCCTGGGTTCCTCCGTGGCACAAAAACACCCCTTTGGGATGAAGACTACAGAGACAAGCACCTTTTTATTTTTTTTTAATTGTACCTGGGCAGTTTTCATGGCTTGGAAACTGGCAGAGGCTTAGATGTTGTCCCAGTTTTGTGGAACGTCACAGCTCCATCATGCAATACAGGAGCTTGGATTTCCCCCCACCTGGCACCTCCTTGCAAAAGTTCTGGTCTGCTTTTAAAGTTGTGCAAAAAAAAGTTCTTGTCTGCAAAAGTTCTGACTACTTTTACCATCATCCTTCACTGGATTTAGGGGCCAGATGCAGCCCTACCTTTTGCTCCATCATTCCTCTACTGGCAGGAACAGGCTGTGAAAAGCAGAGGCTGATCCCAAGGTGCTGCCTCAAGGACTTGTGATCCTGGGCAGGGCCAAGCACAGATCCAAAGGACCATGAACAGTGAGGAGGGAGCAGGGGCTCTGTGCCTGCTGAAAACAAGAGGACGGTCGTGTTTTAATACCTGACTTGGTAGATTTACACACCCAGGGCAACCTACTACTTCAGAGGTCCTGCTGACAGATCTCCTGTGGAAGGTGAACTTGTGCCACCTAGAAGCATTGCTGAGCCACCCACTTTCCTCCTGAGTGAGCCAGCCCAGCGTCCCCAGGCTGCTGGGCATCCAAAGCATGCTGTGCCCTTCACCCCTGCACCCATCTCGTGGGGCTGGGGTGCAGACACCAGCTCACCTGCCTGAACTGTCCGTGCCAAAGCTGTCTCACTGCTGTGCCTGTGTCCTGCTCCTGATGGAAGGTAGAGCAGAAAAAAGCAGAGAGACCAACTGTGCCACAAAATTATCTCCCAGTGCTTGAAGGTCTCTTTGTGCTGTCTGTGATCCCCCATCTTCCAGCACCCTTTCCCACTGAGGGAGGTGAGTGATCGCAGCCCACGTGGGTGTTGCTCATCAGCTTCAAGGACACCACTGTGTCCTTGGGTGCATGGGTGTTGCTCAGGACAGCTGGAGACAAAGCTCTGCTGGGCAGATAAGCTATTCCTTTTTTCCAAGAGGAAGTGGTATGGGATCTGAGATGGACTGACTGGGAATCTGACCTTGTGAGTGCAGCGGTCAGCTGAGCAACGAAGAGCTTGAAGACAGGACAAAGAATGAAGAGGGGTTGGAAAGGATGTAAAGGTGAAACATAGTCTAGGAGGGAAGTGGAGTGGAGATGGTCTGGGAGGAAGAGGGCTTGTCTTGTATTTTCATCCCAGAAGGATATACAAGGGAAGCAGAAGGTTAAGTTAGAGCCTTTTCTCCATCCCTTCTGTCCTTCCCTTGCTTTGACAGAGACGTCCAGTTGAGGGTGGTGAAATACAGGGACAGCTTGTCCAAAGAGATTGTGAAGGCCCCATCCCTGGGAAACATTCATGTCCAGGTTGGACATGGCTGAGCAATCTGATCTAGCTGAAGATGTTCCTGCTCATTGCAGGGGGTCGGACCAGGTGACCTTCAAAGGTCCCTTCCAACACTGACCTCACTAGGATTCTTGGAAAACCTGACAGGGTAATACTGAAGGAACAAAGTGAGGAGAATCTCTCAGAAACAACCTGTTCACTGCCAGAAGCTCCTCCAAAGAGAAGAGCTCTCTAATAACAATCACACTTTGCTATTGCACTCTTTTGAATTCTTCCATAATTTCACTTAGTTCTAGGGACATTTCTTTTATTCTCTGTTATGAATACTACAATATATAAGCATTGAAACAATTTGCATCTGTTCTTGTCTCTTTTATCAAAAATTAGAAACCCAGAGCTGTTAAGGACAGGAGTACAGGACCAGAATCATCAGAAAGAGATGCCCAGTGGTTCTGGCTTCCTTTTGGGTGTTCTGTGTACTTCTTTCTTTCACTTAAAAATCACACTAGCGGTCCAAAATTTCCCTGGGAAGGAGCTGAAGGTCTGTGGGTTTTTTAACCTGCAGGACTTGTCTGTGAAGAGGCCGGCATGAGCCAGGAATGACAAAACAGGTCAGGCAGTTTTTAGCATGATAACATCTGGGGTTGAGTCTTAAGTAATCTCATGCCTCTGCCTTAAGTGGTGAGAGACAGGCAACTGCAGAGAATAAATCTGCTTTTGACCTGTACCTCAGGGTGGAGCAGATCGTCCTTTGGATGTGCCTGACTCTTCACAGTGACTATAAACCAAATTTGCTTGACCAGCTGGTGAGCCAAGCCTCATCATTGTCGGGTAGCTGGAAATAACTGAATTCTTCTTTATTGCAGCAGAGAGTTAGACAATTATTTTCTGGATAACTTCTCATGGTCACTTTCATACATTTCATTTTTGCTGTGAGAACAAACCCCTTGTCCATTGCTCTGTCCTTGTTCCCAGCCAGCCAAGGTGCAGCTCTACCTCAAATGTGCTGCCCTCAGTGTTCACCTGCTCTGGATGCTCCCTCCATCCTTCATCCATACAGAACAGCTGCACAGCAAACAGTGCAGGAGCACCTACACAGCTGCAAGGGCAGGAAAACTGCCACATAAAAATGTATGGGGAAATGCTGACATGAATCAGCATTATGTGCTTTGGGCTGGAAAGGAATGCTGCAAGAATTTTTGGTAATTGGTGGCCGTGTAACAGCGATTGACTGGTACAAGATCTCCATGCGTAACTGTACCGGGGACAGGGACAGAAAAATCAGCTTGATTGAGGAGAAAAAAACTCCCTCTAAAGTTTTGTAGTAAGGCTGAAGGGAACATGACCAGCCCAATATGTTAAATCTTAAACAAAAAGGGATGTAAATTTTTTTCTTTTTTTTTTTTTACCTTGAAAACTGTCAGCTGGCTGAAACGCAACTTGCTTCATCCTAACCTCTGTGGTTTTTAGCATAATAATTTCTGTGCCCTACAGTAGAGTAGGAATGTCCTTATCAAAGGGAGAAACAACTCCATTGATTTCATTAGGATGTTTATCACACAATGTATTTCAGCAGACATTCCTGGTTGCCCTCTGTTGAACAGTTTAAGCTTTTGAAGATAAAATAGCGTGCAACCAGAATGGCATGCTTTATCCTAACATTTCTATCATGTAGCTTGATAATGATCCATCACTCCAGCTGATGAGAGGTAGCAGTTAAAGAAAAATAAAAATAGAGATAAATTTGCTGGCAAAGGTCCTGTAGGTGCACTTGAATGAGAGTGATCAAGCAGTAGTGAACAAGGGCTCCTTTTCTCCTTGCCAGGGATCTGAAATCAGTTTTAAAACCCTCACCAGCCCAATCTCTGTTGAGTGGGGCACTAAGAAGGCAGGAGCCATACCCTCTCAAAAATACCTCAAACCCTCCTTTTTTCTCCTGAGAGGAAAGTCAGTGGAGGCTGACATTCAAAGCAGAGATGAATGAAACAATAATTTATGTTGGAAAAGACCTCTAAGATCACTAAGTCCAACCATTGACTTAGCACTTCCAGGCCCACCATTAAACCATGTGCCTCAGCACCAATCCCCACAGCTGGCCCTCTCTACCATTAGCTGCAGTGACCACAGTCCTTTTTTCTTTCTCACGAAATGTGATCCTGGACAAAGAAAATATCCCAGCAGATGGTAAGGCCCTGCCCGGGGCTGGTGCTGCAGTGACCACACAGAACCCCCGGGTGGGAGCTGGGCCTGCAGCAGCTGCACTAAAAATATTGAGGGAAGAAAAAAATGGTCACAGGTAATTTTAGTAGTGAGGGAGTATTTCTAGTGTCCCTCTGGGCTGCATGCTGAGAGGATCTGTGCCTACTACTATTATGACTAGCAAAAGATATTTAGCTCAGTAGGAGCAGCTGATTTTCTCTAACCTGAGAGGCCCTCAGCTCTGGAAAAAGTCAAACGACCCGTGACACTTACACATCTTCTTAGGAAATGAAGGGTCCAAGCATCCTTTACAGATAAGTTTCCAGCCTGAAACATGGTAGGGCTTTATTCTGTACCCATCCACTCACAATTAGTGAATTTTACTGCTGAACAAGCAAGGAGTTTGGATTTTCAACCATGTGCAAGGTCAGGTCTGCATAAACACAGGTGATGAAATCTATCATGCTGGGGGAAAAGGAAGGTTAAAAAAAAAGCTGTTCATGCTTGGCATCTTAGTTCTCATTCTCCTCCCTTTCAGATTCTAAAAATATCAAATGGCTTTGGGGCATCTAGAAAAAAAGAAGGGAGAACACAAAAATTTAATAGTGCCCACTGAAGCAAAGAATTTTGCTTGGCCCCTGTTTTAGATGAAGTATAACATGATCCAGCAAGTGATCTATATTTCATTGCATCTTTAAAGATGCTTAGATCTGGAGAGAATTACCTGCCATTAGAATCTGGGAGAACAGACATTGTTAAGTTTTTATCAGACATTTAAAAAAAAATTAGGAGAGAAAAGAGAAAGACGCATAGACACAGCCTGGGAATCTGAAACAAGGTTCCAACCATGCAAGTGACCTTGCTAAAGACAGTTAGCATCTTCTGTTGTAGATTCTCTGGAGATACATAGGTATAAAAATCATGTACAACCAATAACTATTATTATTTATTATTTTTTGGGGTTTGTTTTTCTGCATCCAGGATCAGAGAGTAGCAGCAGATGTAGGTAAAAAGTGTAAGGGGTCTGTAGTCTGAAACATCAAACTATTGTTACAAAATTAAAAATGCAGCATATAGGCTGCACCAGGGAAGATGTGCTAATTATCAACAGAAAGCACCTTTTTTCATGAAGAACAATGTGGGATCTCGTTCAAAACCTGCCTGGATCTTCAGGCAACATTTATACAAGTCATTGTGGCTACATTTTGTTTCCCAAACCTTAGGTTTAGTTCAGGAGTTTAGCCATTCATGCCTCGTTCTTTCACTAAAGTTGTCCTGGAGGACACCAGAGAACTTGGGGCAGTGAATAACTCCCCTGAAGCTCCCATGAGACTCCAAGAAGTAGGCAGGTCCCTGGCTTCGACTCCAGGAGGTGCCGAAAGCCTTGTTGGCAGCACTGGGTCTCCATTTTCCCACACAACAGTTGTTGTCTGTAAAATGGGATGAAGGAATGACTATTTTCCCCATATTTCTTCTGTTTGCCTTGCTAAGAGTGTAACAACTGCAGAGAAGCTGTGGCTGCCCCAGCCCTGGATGTGTTCAAGGACAGGTTGGACAGGGTCTGCAGCCTACCTGGACTAGTGGAAGGTGTCCCTGCCCATAACAGGGGGCTTGGAATGAGATGATCTTTAAGGTCCCTTCCAATCCAAGCTGTTTTATGATTCTATGATTCTCCAAGAGCTGTGAAAAGCCCCATTTTCCCAAGTGCTGTGGTGCCAGGTTCATGTTTGCATGCTGTAACAGCAGCAAAAGCAAACCCCTTGCTTAGATAGGGAACAATCTGCCTCCAGAAGGAAAGGAATGGACAAAATGTCCTCACAGCAATCCGGCGCCTGCGATTTCCTCGATTCCATCTGAAAGCTTGCTCTCTATTTTGCTGACATATGAGCTGGGTGCCCTGTTGTACATCAGTGTAAAAAATAGCCGTTATCTGCTGTTTCATGGGAGATACGGCAGAACATGATTTATTTGTGCCTGCTCTGCTGCCTCCTTTGAAATGTTGCCGTCGCTCGCTGCACCTTCTGCAGGGGAAGGCAGATGGTCATCACAAAGTTTCCCATAACCTTGCCGTGCCTGCTGCATAGTGAATCAATGAAACCTGAATTACAGCGCGCTGCCTGGGCTGGGAGCTGTGCTGCTAGAGCATCCTGCAGCGCCTGCAAGCCTCTGAATGTCAGCACTGCCCAGACACTGAGGAAATGTGAAATTTCACTCTAAAATTTCCAAGCGGCGCCAAGTGGGGATTTTTAGCTGCAAAGTTGCATCCAATGTGAGCCAGGACTGCATTGCTCAAGGCCTAATTACCAGCTTGGAAATACACTTTTTGTGAGTGTTTGAGTGTTAGGTGTGACCTCTCCTGTGTGGCATTTGCAATGAGGCTTCAGGTGATTTGGGAAGCTGGTACCAGACTGCAGTTCACCTTTCGTGTCAGCTCGTGCCAGGATACCCTTGCCAGAAGCCGCTATTTCAGTGGGAAATAACAACTGGGAATAGGGGGAAAAATGAACTTCTGAAAAGCACTTTGTCACGTTCCCTGGGCTGTGGCAGGCAAATGCTGGGAACAGTGTGAGCTCCTGCCATGAAAGTAGGCATAGGCAGGAATTTCTCAGTGGGAGGATTACCTCCTTTACATACCTGATTGAAGGCAAGGTGAGTACATAAAACATTTTCAGCACTGTCTCCCAATTTCTGATATTTATTTGCTCTATGACTCAACATGCTGGAAGACATCTATGTTTCATAAAGCCTCATTTCACTGATTTTTCCTTAGGATGGGAATCATTACTACGAGCAGGTCTGGCAATTTCAGATAATGACCTACATGCAGAACAAGTGCTTCTAGAAATGGTTACTGCTGGATGTAATAGACGTTAAAGTGTCTCCCCTAAATGGTTCTGGCCTTTTGTAGATGACTGCTTCCATGTGTGTGTGTGGAGGGCAGAGCCTCTCCCAAAGCCAAGCTGTCAGCTCATTCCAGTAGTGTGCCTGTGCAAAGAATGTTATCTCGTGTGAGCTCACTGCTGCAAGACAGTTTAGACATTAACTGCCTTTATAATTTTATGTTTTTATTAAACACAAGAGGAAATAAATCCAATTTATGTGGGAGAGCAAGCAAATTATTTGGTGTGCCACAGACACTTAATCCCTGGATTTAGACTTTTTTGACCAAAGAGATTACTTGTGCTGGAGCAGTTATATTCAGTGAGTCTTCTTCCTCAGTTTGCAACTGGATTTGATCTTCCAAATGCATACAGGCTTCCACTGTCTTGGAAGGGGCACATACAATTATCCTATAACCAGCAGCTTAAGAGCAAGGACCTTTCTTACAGGACCTTTCTTATTAAATCCTTCTTACAATTCAAAAAAAAAAAAAAAAAAAAA
>VZTJ01002120.1:145813-267009 GCA_013397795.1 Orthonyx spaldingii | reverse complement strand
ATATTTAAATGGAGCCAGATAACTTTATAGAAAAAAAAAAAAAGGCCTGGTCTTGTTAACAGGCAGAGGCTGATCCTGAGTGGACCTGGTGTGTCCTTTACTGATTGTTATGGTGTTATATATATCCTAGCATATATCAAAATAAGTGAGACCAGGGTAAGGTTTATACTCTTGAAATATATAGAGAAACAAAGCCAGGCTAAATTGAGGTGTAATGTAGATTTTTTTTCTCTGTGCCACTAACATAAATCCATGAAATATCAAATAAGCAATTCAAAAAGTCTGATTTTAATTATATTTTCCTGGAGGCAGAGTGGCTATTGAACTTTGTGCATCTGTCTGTGTACTGAGGAATCAGGCTTCATTTTCTGCACATTTCCAACTTGTAAAAATCATTACCGAAGTGTCAAGAAATCACAAATCTTCCAGAAATTAATCTTCATCTCAAACTTTTCATAGTAATTGGAGATTTGTCATTGTCCATCAGTTAAATGTGGAAGATGATCCTCTCCCGTGGGATGAGGAGCTTACATGCAACATTTTGGTCCTGGACATCAGGGAACCCCTGAGACTGCAATGAGTATCTGAGCAGTCCCTGAACTGCAGCACAGAAATGCAAATGAGCCTGTAATGAGTAAGACAGAGTCGTGGCAGGGAACAGGGACAAGTCCCAAAGCCCACTGAGGGGAATGGCAAGGCTCCTGTTGAGTGCAGTGGTGTTTGAGCAGAGCCCTCGGCATGCCTGTGAGAGGAGACAATCACTGCACCCTGTCATAGGCACGATAACCACACGCTCGTGTTTTCTGCTTTCTCTCCCAGGATGGAAGGAGCAGTTTCATTGGCCACCAGCTCGGAGGGGTCATGGAAGTGCCAAACAGCAAGGACCAGAGAGTCAAATCAGCCAGAGCCATCCAAATCACTTACTACCTCCAAACGTATGGCTCTGTCACCCAGGACCTCATTGGGGAGAAGTGGGAGAGCGAATTCTGTAAACTGATGCACAAGATGCAGCTGGATCACCAGGATCTGCAGCTCTACTCACTAGCATCCTTTAGCCTCTGGAAGGACTTTCACCAGACCAGTCTCTTGGCCAGGGGCAAGATTTTGGTGAGCCTGATGCTGATTCTCCTGACTGCTACCCTCTCGAGCTCCATGAAGGACTGCCTGCGTAGCAAACCTTTCCTGGGACTCCTGGGAGTACTCACTATCTGTATTTCCAGTGTCACTGCGGCAGGGATATTTTTCATTACTGATGGAAAATATAATTCTACTCTGTTGGGAATCCCTTTCTTCGCTATGGGTAATTATTTATCTTCATAATAATAGGATTAACAGAGTTTAATGACAGGATTGTAAATTACATCCTGGGTTATAAAGTGCAGATTTTACTTTGAGTGAAAGTCTAAGTCATTTTCATCTTGCTAAATTGATCTGTGCCTTGCCAAGAAAAAAAAGGGGAAAAAAAAAAGAAAGAAAGAAAGAAAAATGGAAACAAAACAAACCAGTAGCAAAAACAAAAACAAATGACATTCCTAGAATCTCAGCCAATATGAGAGAGGGGCAGTTTTATTGATCTCTGTTACAGAATGAAGGAGAAATTGTTATTGAAAACTAGTCAGCTCAGCAGACAAAATGGATATTGACCCAACTTGATGAGAGGCCAGCCAGAAGACTAAGTTAAACAGGGGTACCAAGGAAGGGCAGATTTTAACATCTTTCCCAAGGAGGGCTTTTCTTCGAGCTCTGCCTGAGGGGCAGAGTGGGACAGGTTGGTGTAAGAATAAGATTGATGGACCTTATCTCAGAAAGGAGATTACAGTTGTGGTGTTTGCTGGCTGTGAGCACAGGGGCCTGTCAGGATCTGTGGCACATAATCCCCTGGTTTGTGAAATCCCAGATCAGCTGCAGAGATTTCCATTGCGTTGCACCCAGACAGGGGAAGGTGCAGAAGAAGAACAAATGCCAAACCCAGCTCTTTAGGCAGAAGAATTGCTTTGATTCCTTCTGTTATTGTTTTGTTCCAAGCACTTTTAGTGCATCCATGTGGTTGATGAGTTTGCTGGGAAGGTGCATTGGAAAAGCAGAGGGAAAGGTGCCCAGCTCAGTTATGGAGGCGGCGTTGTTCGGTGCCGTCACATCCAAGTTTGTCAGAGTTTTGCCACACCATGAGTCTGAACCCCAGTGATGACTCTGTGCAAAATCTCAGTGGTGGCAGCCCAGACCTAAACATTTTCATGCTGGATTTTTGATGGCAGGAAATCTTACCTGTGGCCAGAGCTCTGCATTTTTACAGATAATTTCTTAAGTTCTTTGCATGCTTCTAGTCCTCAAGACCAAGTATTGTATTATGGTAAGAGACACCTAAATATGCAAAGCCACAAGCCAGAGTCAAGGTTTGGAGAAGGGTCTTACACTTTTCTTAAAACCTCAACCTCCCAAAAGACTCTATTTTATTTTCACCTAAGAAAACTCCTGTCGTTGTATGCATCCCCCAGTTCTTCCTCTTTAATTCATCCCCTAATAATGCATCTGTGTCACTGACAAAAGGCTGTAATGTGGTCTCATCAGTCCTGATCTCAAAATCTCTGGAGCAGCTACTTGAGGTGGGAAGGAGAGGAATGGAGGGGTTGGTCAAGATTCCAGAAGGGAAAGAGAGGAGCGAGGCAAAAGACCCCAAGGAATTGCATGTTTGGTTCAGCCTCATTAATAGTGATAAACATGGCTGTGCCAAAGCCTCTAATTCAGTCACCTGCATTGTTAAATTGTGACAGTGGCCCCTGGCATGGGCTGTCCTGTGCCAGCTCTTCAGATGTTGTGCACGGCTCTGTGGTGTCAGAGGAGTTGATGGAGAGAAAGTGCTGAGATGGGGGAAGGCAACAAAGCCAGCAGAGAACATGTGAGGTTGTAACAGGAATGGATCCTGACCTGTGTGAGAGGTGTGGGCTTAGTGAACAGATAATGGAAGAAAGGGTGACAGTGAGGAAGAGGAGGTTCTGGTTGTTATCAGATTCTGGCAGCCTTTTCCTGGTGTGTCAGGAGGTGCATATCAAGGGAGGAACCCAAAGGCACTGCCTTGCTTGTGCAGCAAGTTGAAGTAAAGGCAAAAAACCCCGCTGAAGTGATGAAAAAGCACCTTCCCTAAACCGTGTATTCATCTGCTGGTGTCTGTTTAGAGGGTTGGAGACATGGGTGGCACATTCTCTTTGTTTGACTGGTCCCAGACTTGCCATTCCCAAGGATCTCCTCAATTTACACCTTCCCTGCAGCCCCAGGGTGAGACACAGGTGGGAGTTTCTGAGTGCCTCAGTTTCCCACCTTGGTAGTCCATGACTTTGTTTGCTGTCTTAGGAAAAGGGACATTTATAACTTTCTGTTGTGTTTTGCGCTGTCATTCTTGTCACAGCCACTGCCAAGAGCAAAAGGAAAGGAAAAAACAACCTCTCTTGAAGTGAGATGTTTGCAAGGATTTGCAAGGATTGTTTCTATAATATTACATTGAATGCAATTCAGGTTGAAAAAGAGCATTTATGTAACTCTTCTCCGGAAATTTCATTCAGGAGTCTCAGACTGAATTGAAAATACCATTAGAGAACAGCTTGCAATGCTTGGGAACTGCTGCTTGTAAATATTAGGCAACACTTCTACAGTTTAGTGAAGGAAAAGAAAGGAAGAATGTGTTACCAAGATCTAACTGGGTTACATTCTGCAAAGTACAGCGTGCCTTTAGTCCCTTAAGGGACACTGCCACCTAATGAGACCTTGCTCTGCCCAGAACACACCCAGGGTCTCACTCACCTGGGCCCTCACTGGGCAGGGTTTTCTGCTGGACCTGGCTGTCATGGACTGACCTGACACTCCAGAATGGATACAGTGAAGACCCCAAGACTGTTGATTCTGTGGGTCAATAAATAACCCTGGCCCACGTTGTACCAGTGTCCCTTGCTGCTGGCACAGCAGAAAGCAAAAAGCACATCAAATAATAATTGAGTGAATATAGAAGGAAAAGTGGGCAAGGTGGGATTTCTCTGAGCTGCAAATGCCAGATTTGCAAGTCAAACTTTCAAAGTCAAGTTACTTAGATTAAAAAAAAGTAAAACCAGGCAATAACGGTGACAAAGACCCTGCAAGTACAATGCAGAGTACACAGGCAGCATTAATTCTGGCAGCTCCCAACTTTGGAACACTTCAACCTGACATTTGCAAACCATCCATTTAAAGCACATTTGTTTGGTCAAAAATATGCAGTTTCTTCTAACATTCACTTTTCAAAGGATTAATTTTAATGGAAATTTTGTGATATTCTGGGCTTGTCCTCTTCCCTGCAAGGGTGGCAGGATGCTGCCATCTGAATGACAGCAATAACCCAGGATGTTTAGATCTACAATTCCTCTTGTAGTGCAGACCTTCTCTGGGTTTCAGTAGGTGACAAAAGTCTACAAAAAAGTGAAATGTTTAATATTTTTCTAAATTTAGGCTGAGTGACCTCCACCATAGTTATTTACCATAGTCCTGCTGTGAGGGAATGGTCTGCTGGGATAAAGCACATCTCTGCTGTACTGGGGGAAGAGTGTTAGCTCAGATTGGCTTTTCTTTATCCTTGGAGGTGAAAAATTTCAGTCTTAAGTTAGTCATGAGGACAGTGGTGGAATATCCTTCTTGCTCTGACTCCCTCTTCCCAATACCACAGTTTCTTCAGACAGCTTCCTCAGGAAAAAATTTCCTCAGTGTAGTGTCTACCACTGCATTTTTGGAGTCATTCAGGAGAAACTCTTTCGAAAGGTCCCCTGCAAATAATTCTCTGGCTGCCAGGATCTTCTGCAAACAGGAGCAAGGAAGGCTGATTTTTAGCTGTTCATACCCCAGACTAATGGATAAAGGTTTTGAGGTAAGGAAAAGTTGCTTCTTTAGTTTCAGAGCTTCCTTGTTTATGAAGTGAACTGGTCTAGATGTTTTAGTTGTGGGTTTTTTCAGTCAGAATTTAATAATCTCCTTGTGAAATCAGAATATGGGACAGTTTTACCTTGCATTTCTCTTCTGGGACAAATAAAACTTGTAGTTTCTTCTACAAATTTAACATCAGCAGAGCTGTCATGACTGGCTGTGTTTCAGGAGATAGAGGGTCATATAATTAAGTTTCAGATTTGTTCTAGCCCTGGTTAGATGTTCACATCTGCCTTTTGTGTTTGGATTCATATGCAATTTCAAAGGGGTGTTATGTACGTGACATAATTATGGTTTCCCATGCCTAATCATCACTAATTAATATAACCAGAAGGTTAACTACATAATTGAGATATTATTGCTCCCATGATCTGCTTTTTAATGCACAGGAACCAGACTGATATCATCAGGGAGATAATGATTTAACACAGCTGAGGTCCCAACTGTGTATTTTTAAATGCAGGTGTACCAATTACAACATTTTACATGGTAATGATTTTTGACCAGTCCATGAAATACTTCATTATATAGATTAGTGGAAATCTTATGATAAAAATCCACTTACAATATAATTGTAGTGTGATTATGCTTCTTGTACTATAAAGGGTACATGTTTCTTCGAAGGCTGGATTCACAGTGGATGTGAGAAGTATTTCCTGTCATTTGTAAGGCCAGACCATGAGCTCCATCAGATATTTGTGGGAACAGCTGTTTGTGACTGAGCCTTTAGAGAACATAAAGCTCAGTGGGTGCCCTACCACACAAAGCAACATTGCTGCCACCACTGCCAGTAACCACACTGCTGGTAGAGATGTAGTAAAGAGATACCAAAACTTTGAGAACCAATAAGCTACCTCTATCCAGCAGTAGCCTCATGCCTGATGCAAAGGCTCAAGATGGATGGCAGAGATTGTACTTTCAGTGCAGAATTTTCTGTTAAAATTTCCCATTATTCCTTCCCTGGAGTTATTCAAATGGAAGGAGGAATCAGAGCAATAGCAGACAAGACTCCAGGCAGTTATTAGCATTTCAGCTAGAAGCCATCTAACCTCTTTCAGATGGCAGTTGTTGAAATAATCACTGGTGATCACCTTTCAGTAAATTTGAGATGTCACAGTATCATATTAGCGGCAGAGTCATGGAAAATTACAGAAAAAAAAAGGTCCTATTTCAGATGAAGAAATTATTTTTTTCAGACCTCAGAAGACAAATGTGAGAGCCAAAGTACAGGCTGTCACTAGTTTACCTGAACATGAAGTATCACAGTATTCTAACCTTTGCTTCAAGCAATGGACTTTCTGATTACAAATGTGACAGAAACATTTCACAAGTGACTCAGACTTTGGGTTTGTCCTTTTGATGCAGCAGTAAAGCAAATTCCATATGAATCCCATGTTATAGCATCACCTCCTATCTGGATGAGGAGTAAGAGAACAACCCTTTGGAGAAAAGAGACCTCTTGACATAAACCCCCACCCCTCCATGCCTTAGAAATGCAGTGAATCTGTCATTTAGATGTAACAGCAGTTCATGTCCCTACTCATTCAGCAGATTATTAAGGGCTTGGAAATACCTTGTCCTTAATTACAAAATTTCTGTTCTTGACTTTTACAGAGGGAAATGGGAATTAAAAATAATAATAATTAAAAAAATGAGTCAGCAGGGAAAGAAATTGGAAGATTTGAAAATGTTTAAGATTACCTATTTGGATGGACATCTGACACACAAATAATTGATATGAATGGGTTTAGAAATTCTCCATATTTGTGAAGTTGGTTTCTCTATAACATGGTGTATTTCCTGACAAGTCTATTCTCAGTTGTAGTAGGTGGGATTTTTTTCATTTCTATAGGAAAGGTTAACCACCCCAGAACAGTCTTTCCTGGAATCTGAGTAGAAGACGAAAGCCTTTCTGGGATAATCTGCTGCACTTGCACCCTGCAGCCTGGTCCTGCAACTGTGTCCTGGAGTGGTGATGGTTAGGGAGAGGCAACTGGACTGGGACTGTCCTCTCCTCAAACACATCTGAAGGGAGATTATCTCTGACCACTCCTTTGGGCCTTCTCACACCCAGCAGAAAGGGATGCACAAAGCAGCCCAGCCAGCCTCAGTTCCAGCAGCAGGGTTTGTAGCACCCAACTGAGGTGTCCCAAACATCCCCCCCTTAATTGAAGTGAGACAACCTCAATTCCATTGCAGGCAACAGGCAGAAATTGGAAACTCCAAAGCTAATTGGAAAATTGCTTAGTAGATGTTTGGGATGAGCTGTGTTAATCTGTGGAAGGTTCTGTCCATCTCTGAAAAAGGGTGACTTCTTAGACTTTAACACCTGAGGTTTTGTGGTTTTCAAGTGGTAAAACAGGCCCATTCCTAGACTGGGTTATTTGAGGTTCTTTATTGGATGCACTTTTTCTGCCTATTGATCTCATTTAGGTTGGACATGAGGAAGAATTTCTCCACAGACAGAGAGATTAGACATTGTAACAGGCTGCCCAAGGAGGTGGTGGAATCACTATCCTGCAGGCATTTAAAGAATGACTGGATGAGGCACTCAGGTCTACTCGACATGGTGGTGTTGAGTCACAGGCTGGACTCGAAATCTCGGAGGCCTTTTCCCACCTAATTGGCTCTGTGATTCTGTGATTCTGTGGTTCTGTGATTCTGTGATTCTGTGGTTCTGTGGTTCTGTGATTGTGTTATACACATAAGCTCTAAGACATAGATACATGGATGCATTTACAGCAGATATGCACGGACTGCCTTGAATTCCTTAGAGATGGAATTCTGGCCCTTCTTTTCCTGTAGAGACTTTTCAGACTGAAAAGTCCAAATGTCATCCTGCAGGAGTGGTGGGGCTGCAGGGCTGCAGGTCAGTGACTCTGAGGCTCAGCACAGGCTAAGGCATCCACCCTTGCCCAAGCACAGACCATTCCTGCCAGACCTTCTGTAATGACAGAGCAAATGAAAAATACATTCTCTAGGCTTGTTGTTTGAGAAAAGTCAGGTAAAATCTTCCTCCTTCTGACTCTAGTTGGAACTCAATTAACCCATTTGTCCCAAGGAAAGTCTCCAGATACTGTTGTCTGTTATTGTTGTTATTATTATTAAAACATTTTCCTCAACTCTCCATCTGCAGCTAACAGGCTGGTAACTGTCATTTGAACTCCTTCTAATTTATTGCAAGCATTTCTAAAATCCTTTGGAAAAAGTGATTTGATAAGAGGAGAGAGCATGATTTAAGCTAAAAAGTCAAAGGCTGAAAAGAATTGTTTGCTTTTGCACTTCAAATGTGTGATTACTACTCAATCAATATACCAATGCAATTCTGATAGAAAATTATATTTCCTCTTCAGGTGCTTCACACATTTGTCTGAGCACCTTTTGCTCTCATTTTTCTACCTTTTCATGGCAATGCTCATTCCTGAAACTGGGCTATTTAAGATTCTTTATTGGGTGCACCTTTTCTGTGTGTTGATCTCACTAAAGCAGGAATTTCATTCCTTGAGCTTGTATTGAGGTATGTGTCGATGCACATCACATTTACCTTTGGCTAATTTGGGCTGGAAAGGAGCTGCATCATGGCAGAAATTATTTAGCTGCACGTATATCATCCTTAATAGAGCACTGACAAATCCAGCCTCGAATAGCACCAATAACAATTCCACAACCTGCCTCGACAGCTTATTCCAGGGCTTAAAAAGCCATACATTTATAAAGGTATTTCTTAACATTTCCACTGCTGCAGTTTGCCCCTACAACTCCAGAGTCTCTCTGGCCCGACTGTGGAGTGTAATTTTTCACAGTATCTATGTATATGCAAATACTTTTAGGGTATTTAACATGTAGGGCTGTGCTTATTTCAGGTTGGATATAATCTCCTGCCAGATCTTTTTCTCACAGATATTTTACTCTTAGTTCACACTTTCCTGTGAGCTCCATCCACACAGGAAGATTGATGGTGGCTTCTGGTCTCTGCAGGAGCACGGTGGATCTGCAGGAAAGAGCAGATGTGGGGTAGGCTGAGGATGTGTCCTGTGTTCTTTGGTGTGGTCTGAAAAAATTCAGCCTTGCATTGCTGCTTCTTTTCAGCTGGGGATGAGAGGTGGGCTTGGTTACTCAAGGAAGCACAGAGTGAATGCTCTGTGCTCCATCAAGCAGGCTGTCTGCTCGCCTGAGATACCGTGATCCTCTGCAGGGAAATCCAAAACTGTGCCTCTGGGTTTTGGGCAAAAACAAAAGGCAGCAAATGTATTTGTTTTTTCTCCTGGAATACATTTTGTGTGCAAATCATCCCTCGAATTCACTGTTGTGAGATATGGTTGTGGCTCAAAATTCAGCCTGATGAACAAAAGGTTGGGTTTTTACACAGCTAGCTAAAACATCTTCATTATTTTGAATAATATTGCAACACTAAACCATAACCATAAGGAAGAAGCATAAAAATTAATGACCATGCTAAAAAACCTGAATCGAAAATGGGTACTGAGAAATTTCACTTGTGAAGAAATTTTCCCATAGCTGCCTTCTTTTAGTCTGATTATTTTCCCCCAAAGAGTTCGAAAAAGGATACAGAACTCAATAGACCATTTGCCAAATGTTCTAAATCAATATTTATCTGCTATATTCATCTGCAATGTTAAAAACTTTGCATAGAATCAAAAGCTTAAGGAGTCTATTGCAAATACCAAAAGAACTAAAAAGACTTTATTCAGTATTGTATCATTTCTATGTCCTTTGTGCACCCACTAGCTGGTTGAGCTTTTAATAATTCAGTTTTACCTTTCCATTCCTGATCCTTTCTCACTCCATTTCCTTCCCATGAAGTGACTTCTCCTCTCTGGTGGGATAACTGCCAGCAGTCACATCCAGCATGCAGGACCCACACTGGCTCAGGGCTCACTGCTCCATGAGCAGTAACACCAACAGCAGCAGCCCATGTTTTTCATGCCACCATCATGTGCCTGTGTTCCTGGCCCTTCAGAGAAAGGTATTCCCACAGGTATGACAGCTGTGACTTTCCATGTGTTGGTCGTGCTGGATGTGGAGAAACAGGTCACGTTTCATCCACACTCGTGAGATGAGGAAGAAGATGATATTTTGGATGCCCAAAGTGATAGGGAGAGCCGCAGCAGCTGAAGATGCAGGCACAGGGCTGAATGGGGTGAAAACCTCAGGCCTTTGCAGCTGTGGATCACTAAAAACACTCTTTAGTTTTTGTTCTGCAAGAGTGAGCACGCTGTCCTCACTGTCTTGGCTGGTTTTCAGTGAGGATAATTGCATTTGTCTCTTCCTCCGTTTCCCCCTGCTGTGCAGGTCAGATGCAGTGCTGGTGAGCACTGCCTGGCTCCAAGCACTCTGCAGGTGCTGCTCTGGTGAGCAGATTGTGGTTTTTACCCAGACGTGGCTGTATTTCACTGGTGAATGCAATGGCCGCATTAAGTGGCTCAGCAGTATCTAAAATCATTCTGAATTCCCTGAGAACACGTAGCTGTGCCTCGGCCTGCTGTCCTTGCATTTTCCTGCAGTCATCTCTGGCATTTCAACGCTAGGAATTATTTGCTCATACTCTATATTCCTGAAGTCCAAGGAGGAAAAGCATTCCTTTACAGCCTGATGTGACACTTAGACCTGCCCTACCCACATACCCCAATCTGTATTTAAATGCAAATTTGCCCCAACTGTTAAATACTGTAGCTTTACCTCATGTTATGAACTGTTATGCTGTTGATATCCCGCTTTTAAAGAAAATTATTTTGCTAGCATTGCTATGAAACCATTCAGTATCACAGCGTTTTGAAAACTTTGCACAAGCTCAGAAACTGCAGGTATAACCTACTAGAGGGAGCATTTGCATTGGTTTATAAAGTGGGACCTAATGGCAGATTAGTGCACCTGGTGACATCTTAAAGGATGAAAAATTCTGTGTTTCTCTAAGTTTCTAGTTGATATTTTTGTTGTTACTGTTGAGAAATTATTATCCTCCAGGGAGGACATAGAATAGCAAGAAGCTGAAGGCAGGGAGGTGTTCTGCATACTGAGTGCAGAGCAATGAAACCTTCTGTCCTTGTACCATAACTGGAAACTGTTTAACACCAAGTTTTCTGTTAATGCAATTTAAACCTTCTAAAACTAGACTGGGAGACCTGGGAACAAAAAGCCTGTTTGTGCTTAGGAGTAGGTATCACTGCAAAAGCCAACTGTGCTAAGAGCAAAACCCAAACCCATCTAAACCACAATCTTCTTACAGGAGCAGCTGAAAAAGAAGGCTCCAAAGGAGAGATGCTGGCTGCTCTCCTGAAAGCATTACCAGAAAGTGCCATGTTGGAGCTGTACAAAAGCTGAGTCTTTTGGGAAAAAAACACCAGTGCAAAAATCCCTCCCATCACACTCTCAGTCAACTTCAAGGCACCATTTTTAGGAGTGGGAGCTGCTGGACTCACCTCATCTTCTACAGCGAGAGTAGAATCAGAGAATCACAGAATGGTTTGGATTGGAAGGAATCTTAAGGATTATCTAGTTCCAATTCCTCTGCCATGGCCAGGAACACTTTCCACTAGACCAGGCTGCTCCAAGCCCGTTCAACCTGGCCTTGAACAATTGCAGGGATGGGGCATCCAGAGCTTCTCTGGGCAGCCTGTGCCAGGGCCTCAACAATTCTTCCTCACAGGGAAGAATTTCTTTCTACCATCTAATCTAACTCCACCCTCTTTCACTTTAAAGCCATTCCCCCTTGTCCTGTCACTACATGCCCTTGTCAAAGTCCCTCTCCAAGCAGCTCAGTGCCTTTTGTATTCCTTTATGTGGACTTTCAATGTCTGTCCCATCAGAGCTAAGAAACAGTAAGAACTTTATCGTGCAGTTAGCCTGCTTTTAAATGAATAACCTTGGTAGGATATTGAAGCAGGGAGGGCTTTACTGATCATAGATGAAGATGTTCTAACTCTTTCTTAGGTTATTTGGAGTCAGGTAACGTAGTTAATGAAGCAAGTCTCGAAAGATCTCTCTTACGTGGATTTTGACCTCTAATATATGGATTCTTTCCCTGAAGCGAAAGTAATAGAACCCTTTTATGGACTATTTTTAAAAAAAATGTAGAAATTTGTGATGATTTTTAAATTGGTCATGAGGTGTTAAAGTATTTGGTGGTCAAGGACAAACAAACAAGATCAAATGCATAAGCATAGAAAACTGGGCAAAACAAGGCAAAAATATCAATCCATTTTTTACATTTTTTCAATATTTAAAAAAAATCAAAAACTGTATATGTGGTTCAGTTTTAAAGCATTGAATTTGATAAATGTTAACCACTTGGGAGCTTTGCTCACAAGCTGAAAAAGACACTTGTCAGCTTTTCAATTTCTAAAACATTGTCAGTGCTCCAGGAGACTTTTTCTTGTCTTTTGTGACCTCCTTTACCCGACCCTGTCATGTTAGCATTCCACTTCCCCAGGACCTGCCACTGTATTGCCAAATGCACAGCAAATAATGAATTTCTTAGGCACTCTTATATTTTAGCTATTGAGAAACTCCTTGGACTCCATTCAATGTTTATTTGAAAAGATGAACATACTTTTAATTTCATCAATCAGTGACACAAATGTCCCTTTCAATGTCTTTTCCTGGAGCACATTGCAAGGTTTTTAATTCCCAGAGGGGATTGGTTTACCTGAGATTAGTAATGGAAAGTGAAGGCATCATGGAAATTGTTGAAAAGTAGAGACTTTTTTTAACCTGCAGATCAGGTTCTTTCACTTTTCCCTCAACAGAGTGTGGAACTGTGAGCTGATCCCTTGTTATCTTAAATAGGCAAATGGAGTACACTGTCATATTGGAAACCGCTCAGCCCTCATGTGCTCCTCAAAAGAGGTGCATTCCAGATTTTGCACCAGCTTTTTTCCACTATCTCCTCTGAATTAATTCAAGTGCCTTAAAGTTTTCAATTCAAGTATCACCAAATTCCAGCAAAATTAAACAGTTATTTCTCATAAATTCCTTTGAAAAGAAATTAATGATGTCAGTAGTTCAAGAGTAGCAAACTTTTTATTTCCTGGGAAAAAGAAGGGATAACTCTTTAGTTTTCATAATTTTCAATTTTTTCACTTTCTACTCTAAAACCTCCTTTTAATTTTCCTCTGGGGAAAAAAAAAGGAAAGGGAGAAAAAAGGGCAAGAAAAAAAATCGAGGTGTGAGGAAATGAATAAAGAGAAACATCCAGTAGTTTCTTTCACTTTTTAAATTGTTAACACAAAGGAAAGAAAATAATACATTTTATTAGAGACAAGATTTAAGCACAAAAGTTCCAACAACTTTATTTTCAAAAAACTTAATGTAAAATAGGATGGAAGCAAATGTTTTAACACCCTAAATCAAGCATCTATCTCAAAAAAAACCAGTAAATTTTATGCCATAAAATTATTTTTAAATGTGCATGATGTTACAGAAAATATGTTGTGTTAGATAAAACTGATTTTTAAAAATTAATCTCCAAGCTTATAGGAGAAAAGAAACCATGCTGGTATAGTCTGTTTAAATAATGGTAATTTGATTTACTTCTGCACAGCATTTTGATACATGCACGTATTTGTACTACATTAAATCATCATAGCTTATATTAAATGTAATAATGAAATATTAAATCATAAATGCACGCTCTTCCTGCTGGAAAGACATAAATAACTGGGGAAAAAAAGTTCTGCTATGGTATTCAACATCTTTCCCCATGTTCTGGAATGAAAAAGAAATCAATAGTAGTAAACTTCTTGGATAATGCAAGGTTTGGCAGATAAAAAATAATGAAAACGCAGCCCGAGCACATCGTTAAGCAGCTCATTTTGTCAACATGTGCTCCATCACAGTTAAGTGCTGGATTATGCATCTAGAAACAAAGAATGTATTCACATTTGCAAGATGAGCAATTGCATCCCCAGAACAAAAAACAATGAGATCACAGCAGATAACGCAATGAATATGAATTCCCAGTGTGCTGCTGCTGTTAATGTGGGAGGAAGAAATGGGAAAAGTCTGTTAGGGGAAGAATGGGAAGGTGACATCGTTTAGGAGAACGATTTTAGGAAGATGTTGGTCGGCTTTTTGTGTGGAGTCACCTGATAAAACGTAGATGTCTGTCACGTATGCAGCATTTCTGTGGCACTGTTGAGCCTTTCCTAGAGTACATTTCAAAATAGGCTGGAAAACTGGAGTCCACTGAGAGGAGTGGGATGTTCATGTAGCACTCCATAGCTGTACAGGGCAGGTGGAGATGGCAGAGCAGGAGCCCCGTGTCTGGACGCTGCAGGAAAACCACTTGATACCAGAATAAGGACACAATTCTTTTCCACTGAAAGCAATTCACCACTGGGCCAAGTCTTCAAGGCTTGATGGTCTCTGTATGATTAGAAAAATTAAGACTAAGACTTCATTTGGTAGTGTACAGGTCAGACCTCACAACTGTGATTTTGATGCAGAAATGAAAGGCTGCAGTGGTTTGGCATATGATGGAAATAGTTTTCCAGAGTCTCAAAACTCATGAAGTTTCTGTTGTGGAAGAACATAAATTTTGTCTCTGTCTGTGTAACAAATCAGATTTGCTTATGCTTAACCTAAATTTTCAGCTTCTCAGCTTTATCACACTATTCCCATTTTACGCCCGCCTTTAGGGAACTTTGGATAATTGTCTTTACTCACCAGACTCCTACAAATATTCTTGCAGAATAATCTTATGCTCACATCTCTGTTACACATCCTTTATTTTGCATGACTGATAATAAAAACCACTCTGCTATTTCATGGTATTTTGTAAGACTGTCACATTACAACCAAAATCTAAATTAACTTCCAAATCATTTCTTCCTAGAAAATTTTGATAAGCACACAAGGTCCACTGGCCATTTGATATACACAAAAGTTTTGGTGTTTTGCTTTATTTGTTCAAAAAAATTTCTAGCTCACACAACAAACTCTTCCAGGCCTACATGTTTTTTGCTCATATGAATTCAACATGTGCAGAAAATATTGGAAAGCTGTTATTGTTCATATGGCTCGCTGGCAATTTTACCTACTTCCCTTATCTGGTACCTTGCCAATGGCATTTCCTCTTTAATGCTGATATTTGCTTTTGCCTAGACATAAAACCTGGTTTTTGTGGTTAGCAATTGCTTCACTCTACCTCTTAGGGTCAGCAGCATGATTAGTCCTTCACATCTTCAGTTCTCTGACACCCTTTTTCATGTCTTTCCAGTACAAACTGGCAGTGATTCAGTGAAGCTGGTCACAACATTCCCTTCACATTGGTATGGGATGTGAGAAGGCTGAGTATTGTGAATTTATGAAATACAGTGAAGGAATAAGTCTCAGTAAGAGTTCAAATTCAAACTCTTCTTCATCCGAATTGTAGCACTTGCTTCTTAACACACTTGCTGGTTCTATGATCATCACAGCCTGGATTTCACAACAGATTAGAGCCCATATGCAGTGACTCAGACTCTAACACAGAGCAGGAATAGGCTACTGAAAGTTTTCTCTCCCTTTACGGCTTTCTTTTGGTAGCTTGCATTCCTCAGATCGATGGTGGGTACTGGATTTCCAGTATAACAGATTAAGTCAATATCCAAACCATTTGGGAACCTAGTACTTTTTGGAAATCAGAAATTGCTTCTTAGTGCAGTCTATCTTTAGAACTACTAGCAGTAGGGAGCAATTTTAAAGGAAAATGGAAATAAAGCAGTTATATTGCTTTTTTTCCTTTTTATCCCTGTTATGGCAATTTTACTTTCTGCTGACCACTTCCTAGAGATACGGTCATATTATTTCCCTGCTTCCACAGATTTCTCTAGTCATACCTTATTTCCACACTTTGTTTTCGCCCTCTGTACTCCAGGCTTCCCCTGGTCAATGTAGTTCATCAAATATTCTTCCTTTATCCTTTCTTCCCACAACCTTGGCTCTTCAGAATGAAACTGTGATCTTTCTTTTTCCTCTGTTTTCAGTTACAGCAATTGATTCCTATTTTTATCAAGTGTATGACATCTGACCTCCTCGAACTGCTTTGCAAATCACTTCCCTGGTTCCTAAGGAATTCAGGATAACAGTGTTTCCCCAGTTCTTCTTCTTACAGACAGCATCCTTGTAAATCCCTCTGTGCCAGATGCCTGCTGCCTGCGCTGGTAATCCCCACATGAGGTGACATTGTCAAACCATAATCCACAGTCTCCTTGTTGCCTCTTCCTATTTGCTAACGCTGTTCTTTTAATAGTCAAACACAATAATCTTCCAAGTGACAGCTAAGGCCTCAGCTTATCTGCGTGGAGCAGCAGAGAATCCTAACAGTCTGTAAGGCTGGAAGGGGAATTTGCTTCCAGCCCCATCCCAGCAATTCTGGGATATGTGCTGCCTGCTCCCCTGGGGGCTGATTTGTTGTGTCTGCCCACACCAACTCCAAGGATTTGGGAAAACTCAGTTTCATGTGAGGGATGGGAGTAGAACCATGGTGAGGAGCACTAAAGGTGAGGACTAAAGGACCTGACTGGCAAGAAGGTATTGGGCTCTCAGCATCCTGACACCTTTTCCTACATCTTGAAATTTTCTCATTGCTCTTCAGATAATGTAATTGGTAAAATGAGCCTGGCTATGCTGCTCATCTGCACTTGACATTTTGGGTTTTGAGGGGTGCAAACCTGCCATGGGCTGCAGTAGTTATGTTCCTGATTGTCCTCGTGGAGTCTGTTCCTGCTCCTTCAGGCAGAGTCCAGCTCATATGTTTTCCCTGTCTCTCTCAGACCTCCATCTCATCTGATCCAGGTAAAAAATGTCAACAGGAAGGTTGTCCACTGGCTCGACTGAGCTCTGAAGAGCCCCATGATGCCTGTGTCAGGAAGGACTTGCTAATTTGGTCCTAGTAAAAGCAGAGAAATGGGAGCATCATGAAATAGGAGATCTCCTTGTACCAGATACTTCAAAATACTTGATTAAAATGTATCTGTATTTTTTGTGTTAGTAAAAAAAAAATATTGCTGTCTTTGTAGTCAGGCAAAATATGTATGTGGTGTGCCAGAGAAGGGGCTCCTCTACGTCACCCTTCATCAATCTTCCGCCTTCCCAAAACTCTTCTCAATAAATCAGTGTGGAAATGGCAGAAATCATGCCCTTTTCGCACTGGCTTCTCATTGTTATGGTTGAATTCACAGGACAAGTCCATCAAAGTCAATGGAATTGCCTCAGAAATTAATTTGTCTGGGATATCTTGCGGCAGATGTGCTGTTGGCTTCTGCTTTTCTTATTGCTGTGCTCGTAGCATGGCCCTGTTGTGTGAGATCCATTCCAGGCTCCGAGGACTGGGCAACACAAAATCATTCTGGAGACTGAGAGAAAGGAAAACAGAAAGATTTTATCAATGTCACAGGGGAGAGCAGGCTTTAGGAATTTAACATGTCCCTTGGGGCTCCCCGCATGGTCTGGTTTGGGACCACAGCACCCAAGGGCTGCAGAACCCAGGTGGGAGCAACCACGGAGGAGGCCAGATGTGTGCTTGGGCAGGTGTCCAGGGCCTGCCACCGCTGCATAAAATGAGAGAAGCCACTAAAACTACTTTCTAATTCGATTTACATGTGGTTGAAATATTTTCCCTCACTACAAAGCATTTGTTTGTGACAGATGCAGCTGAATTGGGCTGTAATGAGGCCATGGGTTACTTGGCTGAGGAGGGTGTTGCTGCAGAGGTGGAGGTGCATTGCACCACTGAGGTAGAGCTGTTTCCTTCATGTCTGGCCGGGAGCCACCACCAAAACTCTGTCAGGAGGACTGAGACAGCTGCTCTCATGCTATATATGTCTGTACTATGCACTCTGGGACCTCCATTCAAGGGCAGATCAGCATTTAAAGAGGATAACGAAGGGCAGCAGCTGGCTCATCTGCTGGTCTACACCCAGACAGGCTCACCCAAAGAGCTACAAGCAGGAAAGAATAACCATATCCGCTTTGGAGAGCCATAATGATATTGGGAAGGTCAGAGTCTTGCTGGAAATACCTCAGACACATTAGGCATTGGCTGATAAAGGAGAGAAAAGGAAAATTATCTTGCTCAATGAAAAGATAAATGAGCAAGAGATCAGCCCTGATGCTGGCAGAACTGCTACAGGCACCAGCATCACCAGAGGAGTAGCAACAGCAATGGCAAATAGTTTATAATCCCTAGCTGATATCAGCATCCTTCTGTTCAAGTCTCTGAGTGAAGTCACAGAATAATTAACCTTGGCTGGATTATAAGATCAGCAATGTCCTGAAGAGACTTGCACTGAAAGAATATTTACTGTCACATATGTGAGTAGGAAAATCACATCAAATTCTTACCAGAAAGTTGGCATATAGCATTTCAGAGATAAACGAGCATTTAGAGGAATGCAGTATGCTAAAGGTGAGATAGAAGGGCTGAGCCTTTGCAAGAGAACTCTCTTTTTCCTCTCAGGGATAGGTGCAAAGTGGTTACCAGTGGGGTGAGGTTCCCCAGGCAGTCATGTACTGTGGAACTGTGGTTACCCAGGTACCACGGAGTGGTTGCATTCCTCCTTAAAATACACAGTTCCACTGCCATGTGCCTTCACACCAGGCAAGGCACTGCTCCCCCAGAAAACACCAGCAGGCAGTTTTGCACAGCTGTTCCTGCCTCATGTAGTGATTTTATGAAGAGACTCTCATTTTTTGGCTTAGTGGCTGCCAGCACATCTGGGACGGGCAAAGAGCAGCCGTCATTGCAAGGCTGTTGATAAGGCTTTATCCTGTTTCATCCTCCAGCATTGCAATGCATTTAAGTAAGAAAAACCTCCAAAGTTACCACTTAAATATGGATTAAATCCAGATTTGCTCCTTTAAGCATTTTTTTTTGAGTAGATAAGGAGGTTAAAACTTCTGGGTTTTTGATCTGAGAACTGAGCCTGAGATACAGAGTAAGAAATAACAAGCTCCTTTATGTTTTTCTACCAGTAACACCACCTTGTATGAAAATGAAGCATCTATCTAACAGGGAGAATGTGTGCTGAGAAATAATGTAGTTGAAAGGGTGTCCTTGAATGGGTGAAGATACTCAAGATGAAGCTCAGGATAGGGAAAAAGAAGAAAAACAACCCACCCCAAAAAAGACAACTTGGAACTTTTATCTATTCTGATGAAGTTTTAATGTCTTAAGTTTCTACTTCATGTTAGCTAAAATAATTTCAATATCTTTCTATAGAAATAAATTCCTACTCTGACAGAAGAAAAGGCACAAGTGATATATTCTCTGGAGAAGTTGCTATGATGACACTGTAGTTATGATGAGACAATAACATTGCAGTTAACTTTGAGATCATTTTAATGCTCATTTTTCACATAACTGATAGTTCACCTACATGATGGAGTTGTCAAATTTTTAATTATTTCTTTCTTGCTTAATAAGCCCAGTTTGTGGCATAGAAGAAGTATCAAAAGCATTTTAGTCTAAAATACAGGTATAAGGAAACAGCTTAAAATTTACAGCATAATTGAAATTCTATTTCCCTCTACAAGCAGTTTCATATAATGAAGTGTACAGCTATGAATGTATGTTTGGAAACTTTTTAAGTGATCAGATATGGTTATGAAGTGGTCACATATACTGGCAGATCTGGTGGGAAACCAAAGCCAGATGTCTCAAATATTAGTGGATATTCCATCAGTGGGCATTTCAGCTCCATGGAAGGGCCTGTGCTCAAAAGCTGTAGTTCGCTCATTCTTATTTGTTCTAAATAAAATACTCAAAAACACAGATTAGTATATGGCATCTTGCTGCTTTGCTCATCTGAGGGTTTATTATAATTTCAGCTTTAGCTTTCTGTCCTTCCAACATAGCCTTAACTGCAGTATAAAAAGGAACAAGCTCAAAGTGGGAATCTTTGACTTACGACTTAAAATGTGAGTCTGATAATTAATGAATTACAATAGAAACATTGTTGTCTATTTTAAGCCAAATGAAATAAAGAGGCTAGGGGGATCCTATAACAACAATAAACATGGAATTCTAATTTCTTTTTATGCTCTGTTATCACATACAAAAGATCTAATATAAATAATAGCATTAGATGTCCTATTTTTGGAAAAATGCATAGCTAGTATTTGGGAAGACTCTTATTGCTCTGATTTATCTATTAATGAAGCAAAACCCAGTTAATTACCTAATTTGCATGGTATTTTGTATCCACATATATGCTGGGATGAGCACTGGGGAGAGGTTTTGCATCAATCCATTTTTAATAAGCTAATGAAGCTGGCTGGGCTGACACTGCAGATCAAATCATTGGATGTTTTCCTCTTGCTGGACTGAGAATTTGTGATCAAGGTACAGATCAAATGAGCTTGTGAGCTGAGAAAGGCAAGACCTTTCCTCCTCCACTGCCAAGATCCTGTTACTGCACTGGATCTGCAAATCAGGAACCTGTTTGAAGTCCCACAGTCTTGTCCCATGGCCTCGAGTGAGGAGGATATTTGTAGCTTGTAGATCCTGTCTCTTACCTTCTTCCCTTCCTGCTCCTCTGCCCCACTGCTCTGAGGCCGGAGAGGACTCTGAAAACTGCCAGCCAAAGTCACTCATATCAAGGCAGAAAGTGGCAGCTCTGCTGCTGCTTTTGCACCCTTTTTGCATCCCACCTTCATGCTCTGGGCTGTTTCTTCCCTCTCTTTGTCTGTCCCCACTCTGTCCCCTTGTGTTGGGATGCCTTTTTCAATGCATCTGTCCCCCCATGATCATGTGCTTGCTGTTGCTGCATCCCGTGTGTGTCAGGAGCTGCTGCCTCAAGGAAAAAGAGACTTAACACAATTTTCCCTGAGGCCTTCCCAAGCCCTGTGCAGCAGAGGGTCTGATTTGCCATGTAAAGCAGATTTGTATAAGAATGCATCTTCTCTAACGTTAACTATTTAAAACCAAAGCATTTGGTCTAAACCAGCTGGTTATCCAGGCTGAGCCTGCCATGGCCTGGCAGAGCAGTGTCTCCAGGGAATTCTTCTTCCCACACCCAGGTGGGAGTCGGAAATAGTTTTGAGTCCCCATTGATGTTCTCATCTCTCTCTGTTGGACAAGAGAGGGACCTAAGGACAACACGTTTTGAGTACAAACTCTGCAGGCTAAAGTTGAGAGAGATTAATTTCATCCTCGGGGTCTTCTGAAATACTCCCACATGCTCTATGCACGCACAGAAAAAGTCCCATTAAACATGAAAACTCATGAAAAAAACCCTAGGTCTTAAAATGCAAACATCTGCCACTGCAGAAACGAGGGGTTTTGGCAGAAAAAAAGCTTTCCAAAGAACAGTCCAGAGTCTTCCAATTTCTGCTGCTTCAAGTAACAGCTACAATGTATGAGCCATTTAATACTGAAAAGAGGGCAGGCTCATCACTGAGATAAATTGCTCATTCTGGAGACTCAGCTACAGCATAAAAGTAACAACCAGCTAAAAAAATATTGTCCTAATTACACTGGGTCATATATCGAAATATGGTAATTTGAGTGCTGAGTCACCAAGACTGCTGAGGAAAAAGTTTTTACTATAAAAATAAATTGGTGAAGTCTGTGTTTTTCTGGTTTTAAAGTCATCATTGGGAATAAGATAAATAAAACCACACTGGTTTTCGATCTAATCAATGCAATTGTTCTTGATTTTAATCCACCATTTTTAAAATACATTTGGAGTTTAATTCAGATTATTTGCCTTTGTGTCTAAGATGAATTTTAACAACTAACAGGAGGATTAAAGCTCAAAGAGCAATTTGAGCTCCTTATTATCCAGGACAGAAAGGTTTTAGACCCAGTGGAAAGTGGTAAATGCCTTCATAAAAATTAATTTTAGCTATTCAAAACTTTGTCTTATGGATTAATTAATTGTCTTAACTCTTTTTATAATTGCTGGTGACAAGTAGTTGCCCTAGAAAGTGATAAATCCTACATATTTTACATACCCAGTGATTTGGTGAGGTGCTTGTCTCTATCAACTGACCATAGCTAGACTCTGACAACTGGTCTAGACCAGATGCACAACTTTCAGACCTCTAAAATCAGTGAGATTAATCTCACCTAGCTTGATGCAGTAGACAAACTTCCACGTGCTCCTAAATTTAAAACTGCATTGTGTTTAGAGCACAGAAAGGATTTATTTTTACTCCAGTATTCTAAAGCACTCCATTCAAGGCTGGGGGGAAAAGGGAAGGGGTGATTTGTTTGAAATATTGTAGAGGAGGAGTTATGAAATCACAGGTTGGCAAGACATTGACATTTCTAGCTTGTTGACATTAAACATGAATGTCATTTAAAGATAACACCTGCCTGAAAGAACTTGCAAATGGTGCTGTTTAATATCAGTGGAAGCAAGCAGAAAACCTATTAAGTTCAATTAGTATTTACATCAGGACATCCACAGTTCAATGAAATGTCTCTCTTAATGAAAGTCTTTAATACTGATGTTAAATATGACAAAAATCTCCTGAAGAAGAATGGGCTCAGCACATATTTAATGGCTGTGCTGAATTAAGGTGTTTTGGACAGCACCAGAGGACAGGAGAGCAATGCAGTGACCATTCTCATGAAGAGCTGATCTAACAGACCAAGGACATGCCTGAGCTGCCCCTCATGCAGGCTTGCTTTTGCAGTCATGGGGAGAAGGACACAGCTGCAAGGGTCAGTCATCCCTCTTATGGTCTCAAGAGGATACAGAGCAGCTGCTGCTCCTTTGCTGCAAAGGAGAAGGCTGTCCTCAGCTTGGACATCTCACCCAGGGGTCCCTGAGAGGGCACAGTGCCACCTCCACCATCCAGTGTTTGTGCTAACATCCCTCTCATAAATATCTGGCCTCACTTTCCTGTTTGGATGGAGAGATCCTCCCTCGATATTTTTACATGAGCATCTTTTCCAGGTTTTACCTCCAGCAGTGTGTAACTTGAATAGCCTGGTTTGTACCAGGTCATTGTTCATCTGCAGCTTCTCTGAGAATAATGTGAGATCTGTGTAGCTTTCATGCTCGTGAGACAATCCTCTCATGCCATGCCATGTAAACATTTGTAAGAGATAAAGATACTTCCAAATACAGGCTTTAAATAGATCTTGGCTGCACTGAAAAATGTACTGGCAGCCTTGGTTTCAGGCTCAGGACAAATGCCAGCTGATAACAAAGAAAGAAAACAAGATGATAAAAGTCTCAACTCAATTCTAAGAGTAATTACAAACTTTCTCTATTTTCTAAATGCCTTCCTGAGCTTAGTCCAATCATTGCCTGTGGGCACTTTTGATATTTTCCTAGTTGCCAGAGAGAAAATGAAGCAGGGCTAGATCATGACAAAAAGGAAAATGCAATGCTAAGGATTCCACTATCAGCTTAGCTACTATTATAATAACATCGAATATATAACACAACATGGGGACACAAACATCTGCAGAAATATTTCCATACCATCCTTCCTATTTTAAATTCTGATGCTCTTGAGGAGCAATACAAAAATTTCCAGTTCTGTTAGGCTGGAATGACCAGCTCAAAGTAGCACACAAATGTGTGGGGGAGTTAACATCAATCACTCTTAGTGTGATGAAGCTTACCATGAATTCAGCTCTGCTATTTTACCTAAGTATTTTTCCCTGAGCAATATTTTCAACCCTGGGTGATGCTCTGATGGAGCCCATGGCCTCACAAAGCACAGGCTCATGGACCCAATCACATCTATCAGCACTGTGTCCATGTATGCATCAGGATGGCAGCACTACCAAGTATGGTGGGCTCACTTTTCAAACCACAGTGCTGGAAGGTTACACTGAAAAAAATATGTCACAGAAAAACTGTCTGTTCTAGAATTTAATAAGCAATCAGCTGGTGATTTAAGAAACTGACTTTCAGGAAACAGATATATGAGAACAAGAACAGAAATTTATCCCTTAAACCTTCTCCTCTCCTCTCCTCTCCTCTCCTCTCCTCTCCTCTCCTCTCCTCTCCTCTCCTCTCCTCTCCTCTCCTCTCCTCTCCTTTTTTTCCCCCCCTCTTTCTCTGTTGTGTTAGAAATCACTGTAAAAATCACCTCTAGGAATAATAGTCCAGGCATTCCAGAGCTTAAGCTCTTCTCAAGAGCAAAACAATGCTATTTGTCTTTAATTGCCAGAAACATCACCCTTAGTGGAACTACATGTCAAAAATTTAAATTCCCTAATCAAACTGGCATTTAGTTACTTTATCCAATGAGATGGGAAAACGATCTTAAACTAGAAGTAACTATATAAATACATGTTTGTATTTCTGAGGATAGAATTAAAGAGTTTTGTTTCATTTGTGAGAGCTTTGCATTTTTTTTCTGCAGCTGAATCTGAGCTCTGATAAAGCAGGAACCTGCTCTCTGGGCTGATTAAACCAAGCACATTTCACAGCATTGGCAGAGTAGGGCTGAAGGTCTCCTGATGCAGTAATGGTGCTTGCTCCAATCCCAAGAGGTGAGAGAATATTATTTCAGGTTTGCTGAAGGTTGGGCTTTTTATGAAGGTTTTTAATGCCACATTGCATTGGTGTGTGCTGAGAGATCCTTCCTCCATGAGGAGAAGCAGATGACACTGGCAGGTTTCAAGTAAAACTCTTTTTAGGGCAGAATACCAAAAGCACCATTGTGTTTTCCTGATGTGACCTCCCTACAAGGACTGACAGTAGAACTTCTCGCATTTCTGGAACCAAGTGAATAAAGCAGGAAAAGAATGAAAGACAAAATGTTCTCATCCTCCTTGTGCTGTTGCTTGCCTTAACTCCACTGAATTTGGTGTGAGGGCTCTATTCATGGCCCTTGCCAAAAGCACAGATGAAGATTTTTTCAAGATGTTACCCAAAAATGAGTGAAAACATCTGAAAGTGTAGACTGAAATGTTATTATTCCCCAAGGATACTGCATTGGGTGCGAGAGAAGGAAAACAGTAAATAGGCAGAGGGTAAGGAAGGAAGGGATGTGACCATGAGGAATAAACACACTCCTGAGGAGAGGATGGGAGCAGGGAGAAGCCCTGGCAACAGGTAGAGTTGCTGTGAGTTTGTCAGTAATGACACCCCAAAGGAAACTTGCTCTTTGCAAAGAGGGAAAAAAAACCCTAAGCAAAACATAATAAAGAAGGAACTTGTATAGAGAGGAGAAGGACTAAGCCAAAGGGAAAGGAAGACTGAGTTTATTTAAGAACAGGCTACAATGGTTGAACAGATAGAGGTGGAGGTGATGACAACAAGGAAAACACATTTCAGGCTTCTCACCACCTCAGAGCCTGTAACAGTGACAATCAGCAGACACACGCTGAAAACCAAAACCTTCCGTTGTCATCACCGTTTGGATGTTTCCCCACTTCCAGCACCTGTTGGCACAACCATTCCCCCCGCAGGCCTTGGGCTGCAGAGAGCATGAATGAGGCTGCAGGACATCCCAGTCACTGCTGGGAAATGCATTTCTTCTTTCTGCTGTGAGTTCATTTCACATTCATTCCTATTTGCAGAGCATTGCTCCTCACTCCTCTAATGATTACACAGTCCTTCCTCAAACAGAAAAGCAACTCCTAAGTACTCCATCCTGGCACAGGGAAAAGGTGAGGGTGAAGTTGGTATGAGCAGATACTGTTCCTTGGTGCACATGCTCTTCTGATGTTTGATATTGCATTCCCTTTGCCTCATTTTTTATTTTCCTCAGAGCATGATACAGAAACTTCCTCCTTCACTGGGTTTTGAAGACAGAGAGTCATCAGGAACAGCCTCTGAATCAGACCACTTTTTTCAGCTCATGGCTAGTTTCCATGAGATGGAAATGTATCATATGTATTCAGCATCTTCCTCTGGTGCACCCTGAGGCTCCACCTGCGCTCTCCTAACTTCAGACACTCATCTGAGATTCCTGCTTGCCCAAGGCTCTCTACAGCCAAAGGCAAAGAGGGATTCCCAGCAGGTGTTCCTGATCTCAGTAACCCCTCTTCCCAGTCATTATACGGAAGACCAGTGCAAAAAAAACTAGTGTAGGTGCTTCTCAATTGCCTAAAATTGGGTGGAATGAAGCCAGGAAGCAACATGTAAACTGAATGTCACCATCCATGCAGAAGTTATGCAGATATTGTGCCCTTCCCATCTCTGGGCTGGTGCTGACTTAAACTGGATGAGCCTTTCTTTGAAACCATGCAATGCAACAATCACCTGCTAGATCTGCTCTCTTTCAGCATTAACCATCACGTGTTACTCCATCACTACTCCCATGAGTATCTGGATCTTGCCTTCCTTTTTGCTATTGGATTGTTATTTTCATAACAATTTCCACTGTCACTTCTTCTGTCCATGAAAATAATTCTGTCAAGTTCTGCTGGTGGCATTTTTGAGAGACAGTCAGCTCAGGCTAGGAGAAAACAGGCAGAAAAGAGATGATCTTTACAGTGAGACAGAGCCCCCATCACTCCTGATAAACTGAAAGTGATCTCTTATTCTTTGGTCTCTCTACAATGTTTATTCCTCTGTTTTTGAATTAATGAATTGTGTACAACTGACATATAGGAGAAAAGTCTCATCTAAGCTTTGCTGTAGAATTTTGTGATAATTGCATTCACCACAACCAGGGAATATTTCATAATTTATCACTTCAATCCATTTCTTTGTTGACAGTTTTTGCCAAAAGGAAAAAAACCTATATGGATTAGCTGTTTTACTGACTCAAATAGGAATACTTCCAGTTAACTCTGTAGGGTTCAGTTCTCTAACAGCCTGTGGGGGATCTGCTGCTATTTATCTCTCATGGAAGAATGTATAAATGCAATGGACTAAAAAATACCTCAACTTGTCTGTGGTCTTGCAAAACAGCACAAGTTACTGATTTCCATATAGTCAAATAATATTTGCAAAGGTACGATCCTCGATGTACTTGGTAATACTGATATCCTAATTTTTTTTTTGTTTATGCCATACTTTGAGGGGTCAAACAAAAATTTCACTTTTTTTGAGCTGAAAATTGGGATGGGAGTAATCACATAACCTTAGCTGGCCTCACAAGGGAAATTATCTTCTCTCTATTTAGTGTTAGTGAGAACTTGCCTCATTTGATTGTACTGTGCTAATTGAGGAAACCTAATTTAAGAAGGCTGGTCTGTAAAATCCTGCTACTTTCTTTTAACTTCAAGGTGTTGGTGTTTCTCCTAAGAATGAAGCAGGCACATAAATTTATGCTGCTGTAATTTTATAACGGATGTCTCTGGCAGATGGCACATTTTAACAAGGTTGAAAAATCCCTACGGGCTTAAAAGAAGAACTGAGAACATAACAAACATTTCATAAGGAAGTTAAATTCAATATATTTAAAAACAAAGGAAGACTTTTTCCAGTAGCCAACCTATATATGGAAAGTTTTTATTCTCAAGAGTTTTTAAAACAAAACAAACCCCAACTATTTTAAATGTGCTTGAAAATCTTTTTGCTCTCCTCTAGGTTGTTTTTACCTCTGGTTTCCACCATAGATATGCTTGAAGAGTTCTGTACAGAATTACTAAAAATGACACTGTATTTATATTGCCTGAGGGATATAACAGAAAAAAATCACCCCTTCCCTAATTTCCATCAGGACAGACTCATCCTTGGTTCGACTTCTTATATGACTGGAGACCAACTTGAAATAAAATGAAGCTGAACCAATGGAGGTCTTTTTCACAGGAGTGAATCCAAAGTAATTTAAGAAATTGTAGCAGATGTACTTGGGTTTAAGACAGTATAATTGAAATGACAATTCAGAAAAGTATTTAAGCACAGACATAACTCCATCTCTGTTCATGCTTAGCTTTAAACATGCATTAAAATCCAATCACTTAAATACATGCTTAAATATTTCCCAACGGGATTCTTTCTTGAATCACAGCCTAGACTCTGGAGCAATGTTCACATTTTATGAAGTGCAGTATATTTAAGTAATGTCACACTTCACAAGCATTCAGAATGGAAAACTTAAACTGGTAGTGATGTTTTAGAACAACCTTCCTGTTTATTATGCAGATTTGGCTCCTGTCTCTGTGTTTAAGATCATTCTAACTTTTCTACTAAGAAAACAATTCAAATCCCAGGCAGCTTCAGTTACTTCATCATCGTGTTCTGAATTCTTAGTCAATAGGTCTGGACAGCATCATGAAAGACGATGAGGAAAATCAGGGCCTATAAAAAAGATGGGGACAGATATTTTAGGATCAGACAAGGAGTAATGGTCTTCAATTGAAAGAGGGCAGATTTAGATTAGATATAAGTGTGGTAGTGTGCCGGCCACCAGGGACATCCTGGCCTGGCCTGGCCACTCACCGCTCTGCATTCCACTTATCCCTCCCCTGTTCACCCAGGACTGGCCACATGTCACGGGCTCGTCATTTGTCTATTGGCTGGCCTCTCGCCCTGCCCACCACGGGGAGAGAGAATAAAAGAGAGAGGCAAGAAGGGGGCAAGGGAGTCTGGCCACGGTTCCACTACACATCTTGTTATCTGCCTTTTCCTCGACGAGGGAAGAATAAAGGACTCTGATAAACGCAACTTGTATGTCTGTCTTTGCCTGCCCGGAGCAGCCACCGCCGGCCTGGGATCGGAGCTACCGAGGCAGGGGCTGCAGGGGCTGGACTCGGTGGCCTGGAGGGGCCCGTAGAGGAAATAGGAAAGCTACATATAAGGAAGAGGTTTTTTCACAGTGAGGGTGGTAAAACACTAGAACTGGTTGCACAGGGAGGCGGTGGATGCTCCATTCCTGCAAACATTCAAGGTCAGGTTGGACAGAGCTCTGAACAACTTGATGGAGTTGAAGATGTTCCTGCTCATAGCGGGGGGGGAGGGGATTAGACAACCCTTAAAGGTCCCTTCCAACCCAAATGATGCTGCATGGCAAAAAATGTACATGGAATTTCAAAGCTCTGTTGGAATAACTTTTCAAGTCCACAGTGTTATCGAGATCAGCCACTTTTGTTACACATCCAAGCATTTACAAAGCTCTCTCTTGAAACACACACTATGTCAATTCACTGTTTCTCAGACTCTGAACCACAAGATTTGTGATACTTTTGAATTTCAGGTCTTGCCTACACATCAGTCTTCACAAAAACTCTTTTGAGAGAATAAGCTCTTTAAGAAGATCAGCCATTACAGGAAAGAGAATGTGGAAAAATAATCTATACCCTGTGTACTGTCTGTGATTAAGGCTTTGGATATTATTTTGAAGTAAATAAGCCATAATAATTATAAAATCACTTCTTAATATTTCTCAATAGAAAGATGTCCCTATATCAGCTATTTGGAGGGTCTGCTTTTTCTCTCCAGTAGCCAAAGAGAGAGCAGAGGTGATCATTTGGAACTAGATTCCTCTTTTCTTGACTGAAGATAGAGAAGATGATTCCCAACCACCCTTGATGTTATCTTTGCCATGGACTGATCCATTACTGCAGTAGAGGCATCTCCATTTCCAGGCACTTCCAGATGCCCTGAGACCACAAGCTGAGGAGGTGTGACGTGAAGTCATGCTTCATTATAGCATTTATGCAAGGCAGTTTGGGGGATTTGCATTTATGTTCTCTCACTTTTTTCTTTCTAAAGCCTCGGTGATCAGAAAATAATTTGTTCAAAACATTCTCAGCTAAAGCATTTCCATGTGAGAGCACATCCTTTTCCCCCTGGGGTAATGCTTGTTTGACAAAAACTAAAGAAAACAATTGACTCTGCTTTTCAGCAAACACTTGTTTTTAGGCAAACAAACAAACAAAAAACCCATTTTGATTGCTAGACATCTGAAATTTTAACCAATCCAAGATTAGTTAAAAAATTTCAGCTACCTGAAACTGGAAACCATAAGATTTAAGGCTTCCCTTGAAAAACCAAAATAGGAATTTTCAGATAGAAAATAACTTGCTTTTTCTCGACTGACTCTGATAGCCTGAACTGTTATTTTTAAGCACAGCTTCTTGAAATACTGTGCAGTTTTATTCTGAATGAGATTCGCTGTGGGTGTGCAGCTGATTTTGTGGAAACACATCTACACGTTCACCTACATGTGTTCAGAGCTAAGTTGCATAAGAAAAGAAAGTGGGCTGATATTTCTTCATGCTTCAGGCTCTTCTACACCCTCACATTCCTGAACTGATGGCACTGCTGGTGCCACTACCACAACACTGCAGCTGAATACTCTTGGCTATTTTTGCAAATTAGATTTTTGTTTAGCTAAATGTCAGAGAAGAGAATTTCCTTCCCCTGCATTTGAATCTCTTCAGAAAATATATATTATAGTCTTTGAGCTATAAAGAACCTATGCTAATGTATCTCTAATCCTGACAGATGTGTTTAGCCAATATTTTAGGAAAATATATTTACTGTCAAACGGCTTTTCAAAGGTAATGGTCCGTTGTTAAAAATGGTATTTCATGGTAATTTGAGTTCTATCTGAATTTAGGACACTTCACCATGCAAAAATGTAACCTCATCAGAAAGAAAAATGAATTGCTATGAGTGGTATCCTGCTTTAGTTTCCATTTTACACCTTCTTGCCAAGTACAACTTGATCTGTTTTGCAGGAGAAACACACAGTGAAACAAAACATTGATTAAATCTCAGTGTTTTCCAAACTATTTTTATTAAGATTTGCAATGTGTTTTACCGGCATTATATCTGAAGGAGAAAAGCTTTGGGGTTTCTACATCTCCTCTTTGAAAACAAAAAAAATATTGGCAATCTGTTCCAATAGAGTGGGAATAGGGAAAAGCACAAGAGAGGCCACAAAGCTTTGCCTGCCTCATGTGACACCAGGCACAGAGGGGTTGTACCTTGGTATTGGCAGGACGTGCTGTGTCACCTCTGCTTCTCTCAGGTGCCAACCCCTCTAGTAAATGTGTGAGCTTTTGTGATTTAAACTCATCCTAAAGCACACAACTACTCTAAGATGCTGTAAATTCATCTCCAAGATGAAATTCAGGTTTAGATCAAAGTAAAGACTTGCAGAAAATATGAAAAATTATGTTCCTTCACATCTCCACCTCATCTTTGGAAAGACAGGAAAGAGAAAACCAACCCCATCCTTTATCTTTCTACAGCTACAAATCAAGCAAAATCTGAGTTTTTGGAATTAAACTTTTCAATTTATATTTACTTTTTTTGTTCTTCCTGATATATACAAGACTCTGCTAATGTCTGCTGACCTGACAGAAATGCTTTGCTTAATACTGATTGAAAACGACTTCCAGACACTTTAGTTAAGACGGATGCTCTTTTCATTATAAGGAATATACTACATTTTAAAAAATTCACCTTGGGGCACTGTCATATTGAACAAAGAACTTTCTATTGCAATGACAGCTTATTCTTTCTAAGAAGTGTTGCAGTAAGAAAATTAATTAGGCAAGCTGAAGTGCAAGATGCAGGAGGAAATAGGTGGAAAACCTTCTTGCCTTTTGAGGAAAAGGCCAAATGTATTAATTTTCCCTGAACTTCAGTAGTAGAGAGTGACAGGCAGCAGTGGGAACATCACCCATGAGTGGATGGACTAAGGAAACATCATTTATGGAACCTGGCAGCTCATGCTGCTGAGAGTGACTTCCAAACATGTTCAGGTAGTCCCATAAACCTATGAGCCTTTGGATCATTCCAGTCTTCTGGAAAGAGCAGATCCGGTTCTTGCCTCCACAGGTTTTTAATGTGGCACAAAAGAGAACATGACAAGATGGAAAACCCAACCACACTTACCTGTATTTCCTACTTGACGACCTCTGCTGTCAATATGAACTTCTTATCTACTTTATCTGCTTCTGCTCCTGGAACTTTCTCTAGTCATTGTCAGATACTCATCTTGCATATTGTCCTCTTCCTAAGTAGTAAATCTGCACATGGAGAGCACCTAAGTCCCTCTTGTATGTCAAGTCTATCATGGTAGCCCTGACAAGGAAGCTTAAACACCAAGCAGACTCTTCCAAGAAGAAAGATTTTATTTCTGTGAATGGTTTCCAATGGTTGAACAATCCCAACAATTCAACAATTTTAAACAATTCACTCTGATGCCAGGTCTGGGAATGAAAACATCCCAGGACTCTTAATGCTAAGCTGATAAGTGTTGGAATGCATGAGTCTAAGTTAGAAAGTTTCACCTGAGAGGGAGAGAACTTTGTATGGGGCTTCTGCTCCAGAAGAGTACCTGATGTTGGAGAACTAGAGAGGCCTGTGGGGTTGTCTGGCACCCCGTGCAGGAGTTACACAGGATTTCATTGCCAGACCATAATATCTGTATGAAACGATTGACAAAGTCCATTTGCAAACAATGAAAGACGATCATGGCTGACAAGGGAGGAGAAAAAGGTGAGAAAATGGAATTAATACACCAGATGAAACAAAGTGAGGTATTAAATGAGATTTGCACTCCCCCCTCTATTTTAAAGGGTAACAACTCCATCCATTGAAGGATATTGCAGCCTCCCTGAAGAAGATTTCATTTGTCTTTTTTTTAAATTCTTCCAAGGGGTAGTATATCAGGAAAGATATTTATGGTTTGCCCATCCAGCAACATGAAAGCAAAACCCATGAATAAAACAAACATCTTCTCTAGACCTTCAAGTCAGAGGGGAAATGATTCTCAGCCCAAGAAAGGTAATTGAATGTAACAAAAACACAGAATCTCAAATGTATTTAGCCTCAAAAACACAGGACCTCAAAAATATCTTAGTTCACTGATAGGTGAGGGTTAAGTTTCTGTGCACCTTAGAAGATTCAGGAAAAATCAGAGGCTTTTTTATTCATAAGACACCACTACCAATCAGTTACAGGGAGCAAAAAGCACAGAATTACTGAACTGCATTAATTATTTATTCTGACAGTCTGAACAAGCAATTGAATTGAGACAGCTTGGGAGTCTCTGTTGACTAATAGGGGAGAAATATTCCAGAGTTTAATGGCAAGGAGTGAATTGAGAGTGAGTGTTTATTAATACATGATTGAATTTACTACTCTGAGGAGAGATTTATGTTATAGCTCTTTGGTTCTCAGCTACAGAAAAGAATAATTTGGGAAGGTCTTAGAATTTTTAGGCAGGCTCTGAAACATACAATCATTAAGATAGTAAAAAGTTAGTGGGAAACTCCTGAAGGAGAATAGATAAGATGTACATTGATCATAGTTCCTATGCAAAGTGCAAACTAGAAAAAACAGGAAAGAAATAAAGTAACTGGATGAAGGAACCTTTTTAAATGAAGACTAGAAAAGAATTACACAGTACAAATCATTTATTATCACAGAAAACCTGAAAGACAGTAGATTTATCCTGAGCTTGTTTTATTTTGTTCTAGTCTCTTGGTTTCAGTATTATGATGCCGACTAACTCTTGCTGAGCAGCAAAAGCTTTGTTAAAAAAAAAAATTAGAAGGCAAAATTGAAATTCTGAAACTCACAGAAGCCAGAAGAAATAAAGGATGAGCTGTACACAGTACAAGAGTCTGAGATGGGTCCCTCAGCAGGTCACTGTAGGTTCTCTTTGTAGTCAATGGGATGAAATATGCAGTGTTGAGTCATAACTCATCTGTCCTGATTTAGAAACTCTACTAGACTGAAATGAATGCATTCTGCTTTTGTGGATGAAAAGAATGCCTAAACAGCTCAGAGTTACATGTCTTCAGATGAACCTCACTCCAGATGTTTTGTAAATGCATGAAATTCCAGGGAAGAAAATGGAGTCTATCCAATCCTAAGTACAATCTATATGTAGCAAGGAAGCAAACAAAAAAAAAAAANNNAAAAAAAAAAACAAAAAAGCAATAATTTGTAGCTTGGATTCCCATTCTCTTAGAGTTCTATGCGTCTTCCATTTCTGGAAGCAATGGCTGAATCCACAGCAGTTAGCAAGACTGTGCCACTGTTTATTCTTTATCCTGGAGGCCAGCTGGCATTATCTGACAACATCCATATGTTTCAATTCTCATAGCCTTCAAAAGAGAGTGCCCATATCCAAATTTCCTATTGGGAACAGTTCCTGGCCTATAATACATCCTCAATTGTGCCTGGGAACTATTTATGAGAATTTTACTCAGCCTAGATCAAACTCCTCTGATAATCAGAAATATGGCAAATTGTTTTGGGGTGTCTGTTCCAGGGCATTTTTTAATGTAATTATATAGAGGTACCCACTGAGAATTACTGCACAGCACAGCTGTGAAAACCTGAGCTTCAATAACCTGCAGCACGTGTCAGCAGAGACAGTGGCAAAAAAAAATACCTCAGTGTGTGTTGAATTCAGCTCTGAGTTATCTTGTCTCCATTTTCAATAAAATATAAAAAGATAGTTGGGAGGTACAAAGGAAGGTGATAATATAGTGAGAATGACTGACAGCTGGTGCTGATAAAGGGGAATATGTGCTGGATAACCCGAGTATATATGGATATTGGAGATACAATCAATGGGAAATGGGCATTAAAGTGATCACTGTCAAAAAACTGAAATCAAAGCAGGCCAGAAGAACAGAAACGGGCTATATGATATATTCCTGATCTCTTTGTATAAGACATGAATCAATCACAACAACGAAGGGCTACATTTGTAGTTTATTTTTTACGTCAAGAAGAGGATAAATCTGGCGTTCTACAGTACTGTGCCTTGATAGATGAGCAGTGAGGGGTCCAGTCTAGCAATGGGTGTGCCCTGACAACTCACACCCAGTTTCATTGGGAATAGGTGGAATAAGAATGTCACCAACCATAAAACAAGCTAAATATCTTGATCAATCTGAAAAACTGACTTTCAAGGAGAGCACCAAGGAGATTAAAATCCAGATTGGGGAACAATGGACAAGATCTGCGTTGTTACCACCTGGCTTTCCCTAGCATCACCATGATTTTTCAGTCATACAGTAGGATTATTGTAAAATGTAAGCTTTCTTTTTGGAGGAATAGCATTAGAGTGAAAATTGCATTTGAAAATGGAAAGAAAAGGATAATTAGTGTTACTCTGAAACTGTAGATGTGTGCATGTCTTGTGCAACAGAATTTGATTCAGCTGCTTAAACAACCTGATTCAAAATAAGGCTTTCTTAGTTCTGATTGTATCAACAGAGGTCAAAGCTGGGATTCAGCTGCTTATTGCAGGTACCTTGTGTGGTTTAAGAAGCCCTGGGATATATTCTGTCTGGCTTCCAGCTGCCAAAAGAAAAGAAAGAAAGAAAAGAAATGCATCAAAGTATCCAAAATGTTAGTGAACATCTCCATTTCCACCACTGCATTTCATCACTAGTGAACAAACACAGTCAAGAGAGCTTTTCAGTTGACCAAATGTATTCCACTTTTCCACAAATGCATTCCACTTTCAGTACTCCGTATAATTTTCTAAGAGTAAGAATTTTCTAAGAATATGAATCTGAGACTCATGTTTGGGTACCTCGAATACTCCAGTCCTGGACACCCATGGTCGGCCATATGAATGGAGTCCCTGGTGATTTTGTGTAGCCATATGTTGTCAGGGAAGAAAATGTCTCCAACCCAGCAGAGCCTGATGAAAATTATTTTCCAAAGCTTCGAGAGACTATCTGAAATAACCTTGTAAACTTTAGCAGTTATTCCCTGAGAACTTGTGGAGGTAGGCCCCAGAGAACAGGACTAGGAAAACCTAATATTTGTCTTTAAATAGCAACATAACCAGAAGGATCCAGAAACTTATAGACAGGCCTACCTAACTGTGAAAGCCACAAAGACAGAGAAAAAGGTTATTGAATAAACAGTTTGCAAACACTGGCAGGACAATAAAGTGATAAGAGTTAACATGAGCTTGTCAAGAACAGGTCACATCCAATCAATCTGATATCCTTCCCTGATGAAGAAGAACAAAGTTGAGTGTAAAGATATATAAGGTGATTTATTTTAGTGATTCTTATATTTTCATTTTCCCATAAATAATGGGAGCCAGATCATTAGTCCCTCTTCATGTGCTTTTTATGTCTTGCATGTGTCAAATGCCTCTGTTTAATGTGTGGCATATTTCCCAGGAAAATGTCATATTTTTAATTGACACCCTGCAGTATTGCCATACCTTGGCAAGAACAAAATGAGACATTCATATCAGAATTTGTGATGGAAGTATTGCCACCATGAGAAATTACTCATGTCCTTGAGGGATTCCCCCTTCTTGAATCAGAGTTCTACACCTGTGTCTGTCATGAGTAATATTTCCCAATTAATCACTGGTGCAGTCAATCATTGATGTTATCAGCCCGATTTCCCCAACACCTACACTGGTATTCAGAATGTCATAATCATTAAACTACACTGATGTCAAAGAGATACGGAAGAAAGCAGAAAATTTCTTGATTTACAGAAAAAACCACAAAATTCAAAAGCCCTTTAAGAGCAAAAAGAACTGTTCAGTAAAATGACTTATGAAGGACCAAAATCCTTAGGATTTAATATGAAAGTTATTGAGTAGAATTTGTCAAAGCCCAAAGCCTCACTCTTAGTGTTTTTCTGTTAAAGGTATTATCAGATAAATGTCTACAGTGTTCAACAATTTTTCCCACCTCAGAATTATCATGGTGGACTTTTCAGCAAGGGCTTCTAATTATGTTTTATTACATGAAACCAGCAGCAAATTATAGGTTGGCTTGCAGTAAATTTTTAAGCAGATAAAAAGATGCTTAAATGCTAAATTAACTTGGTGCACTCATCTTTCTCTGAATATAGACTGTCAGTGCTTCTTCAGTGGTTTTAGTTTATAGAAATTCTCAAGAAAATTGTTAAGGTGACATTTGTGAAGTTGAGTGTAATAAATTTCAGAAGTTTCTAAGGGAAAACTGTCAAATGTCAATATGTCTACACATGCATACATAGTGGGATTCTCAAAATTGTTTTTGAGGTAGAAGGAGAAATTACTTAGATGTCTATCAGTCAGTTTAGATGTCTACATACATTTTTAATTACCACTTTAATGTTAAGAGTGACTAAAATGTCATCTCGCCTAGAGTTATCAGCCTGAAAATTCAACTTGTAGGCTTCCTCAACAGTCGGTGATGTGAAGTGAGTGTCCCCAGAGAACAATCCATCCCACCTATTGTAAGATCCAATTAATGATTTCCTTGTCTAAAGAAGAAGCTTGGGTGCCTGTACTTGTCTCGGTGCCTTTGAAGAGCAAACAACAAATATCAGGACACGCCATGTTCAGCCTTGCAGAGAAACCAGCTGGGGGTGGGAACTGAGGGACCATAGGGCTGGTTCCTTCCTGTTTTACTTAATTATGGACTGAAAAATGAACATGAACAAGCTGAGCATGTTAGATGTTGGAGGAGGACTGTGTGCACTAAAATACCTAGAATTCATATGGAAGGGTTTACTGAAGCTGTTCTTTTACAGAGAAATGTCTAAGTTCTTCTCACAGTTCTCTAAATATTTCTTTGAAGTTGTTTTCAGCTTCTGAAGTCTACCAACTTGCATTTAAGCACCTAGGGATTTTCTGTAGGAAATGTTCTTCATGCATTTGTAAAATTCAGGTTCAAGTTGGAACGTCTCAAGTTTGAAAAACTTGCATCCAACTCTCCATCCTTTTCTTGTCAGAAAAAGACCCAATAAAAGAGAATTGCTTAGACATAAAATGTTCAATTTGGCCAGAATCCCTTTTTTAGACTCTTGGGGAAAAAACAGCAAAGGAAATGAAGAAAAACCCTGCATTAACAAATGATGAAAAGTATCCCCTTCCTGTCAGTAGATCAATGGGAAGAGAGCCTACACTTGCTTAGATCCAGTTCCAGAGTTAATTCCCTGTCTACCTGAAAGAATTAGTGCCCACTTGGTTCACAGTCCAGCACAGTCTCTGCATCACCATGCAGCAGGAGCACTCTGGAGGAGGTAGTGCCTATCCAGACACTGTTTGTCTGTCCTGGCAATATTTGTTAAATCAGTGATTGATTTGAGATATCAAATTGGATTTGTCCAGATATCTGGATTTAGTCCCAGATGAGTGACATAATCCCCAAACGAGACATTCTCTATTCTCTTGCTTTGTCTCATCTCATTTGTTTAGGCATTTAAAGGCACTTTTAAAGCCAACTCCTAAGAACAGGAAAGGAAAGAATCATGTGTTTTTAAAAAAAAAAAAAAAAGTTACTTGGCTACATTTGTACTCTGTAAATTTATTGCAAACCAAAACCAAACTTCATGGTGCAAGACAGCAACTTGTACCAGCCATGGTGTGGCAGCAGGACCAGGGCAGTGACTCCCTCTGTGCTGGGCACTGCTGAGGCCACACCTCAAAATTTGTGTTCAGTTTTGGGCTCTTCATGACAAGAAAGACGTTGAGAGGTTGCTGGAGCCTGTCCAGAGAAGGGAACGGAGCTGGGGAAGGGTCTGGAGCACAAGTCTGATGAGGAGCGGCTGAGGGAGCTGGGGGGGCTCAGCCTGGAGAAAAGGAGGCTCAGGGAGGACCTTCTCGGTCTGCACAACTCCCTGACAGGAGGGTGCAGCCAGGTGGAGGTCAGCAAAAGAACAAGAGAAAATGGCTTCAGGTTGCACTGGGGAAGATCTAGACTAGATATTAGGAAAAATTTCTTCACTGAAGGTATGGTCAGGCATTGGAATAGGATGTCAAGCGAAGTGGTGAAGTCACCATCCCTGGAAGTGTTCAAAAGGTGTGTGAATGCAGTGTGAGAGACATGGTTTAGTGGTGGGCTTTGCAGAGCTGAGTTAATGGTTGAACTCAATAATCTGAGAAGTCTTTCCTAACTTTGCCAAATCTGTGATTCTAAAGTGAGATATGATGGCCACAATTCAGTCCTGAAAGAATAAAGATAAAAGAAAATCCCACCAAGATTCCTCATTGTTCCAAATCTACTTTCCTGTTAGACTAAGAAACTCCTTTGAATGTTGAATACTTAACAGCAAGGCTAAAGAAATTCCTTCACTTTAATATTAAACAAGAGGTAGATGCAAAGGAGACATGAAGAGCAGTGATAGAAATTGATGCATATAACTACAATAAAAGGGTTTGCAGATATCTCATTTTGATTATCTGCTTCTTTGAGTCAATATACAAGTCAAATTGTGCCTGTGCAGGTGAGAGTCTCTCCAAAGTCTTTTTCCAAAGGATAGTGTTTGTGGTGTGAGTGTGTGAACAAGTTCCCTGGCTGAGAAACCTGAGAGAATAGGCTGAAGTAGGACTTAAGTATGTTCTATATTCATATTTTTTAGTTTTGATTCTTCATCCTTGTGGCCCAAGAGCTTAAAATTGCTGCTTCCTTTGAACAAAAACTTGTGATTTTCATCAGAAGTTTGCCTTCTCTTTAAGGCAAGCTCAGGACTCACTGACCAGCATTAAATTTTTGCTCTTGGAGACAGAAATAGGGGTCACAGAAGAAGTGAGAGCATTGCAGCAAGGCTAGATTGGATTTTCTGGCAAGCTGCAAGAATCAGTGGGATTCACCAAGTACCAGAGGACACTGAGCACCCTTCAACAAGGGATTGGACCCCAGAGAAGAAGAAAATCACACCTGAACAAAAAAATCGGAAAAAAAATTTGAGAAAGGTCTGTCAACCACCTATGATAAAAGAAGAAAGGAGAAAAAAAGGTCAATATAGGAAAACAAGCATTTTGGGTTTTGTTCTACTTAGTTCACACCTGAGAGCTCAGAAAGCAGACAAAGAGGAGATATATGAACACACCCTGCCTTCTTCCGGGCTGCTGGCAAGTCTGCCTGGACACACCAACCTCCCAGTCTGCTGTTCCAGAAGTAATAAAATCTGCCACCATCGTTCTGTTAGAGACAAAGGCAAAGAAAAATTTTCTGCAGAATGGTTTGTGAGAAAATTAATTGACAACAGGCTTCTTGGCAGTTTGCAACCATAACATTTGTATGATCTGCTGATGCCACAGTTTTATTCCCTGCTAATCAGATATTGCTCTCTTTACTGTGCAAGGGCATCTCTTGTAGCTGTTGTTGGCATGCACAAGGCAGACCTTGTAACAGTAATAATTCCACATCTTTCAGCCTATATCGGCACATATTGTCTCGGAATACTCCATGGAGACAACCCCAACACACAGCAGCCAAAATGTGACCATCTGCTTGATCACTTCATGATGTGATAATTCAGCTTTGCCAGCCACCTCCTGGAATCCAGCACAACTCCCTACCTCACCAAAGGAGCCAATTCCTCTGAGATAATTGTGGTCTATAATTACACACACCGGGAGTCATCCCACTTGGCATAACTGAGTTGTCAACAGGTGAAGCTCTGTCTCCTTGAGCTTCCTCTGAGTCAATGGAAGGAGACAAACAGCTGTAGATTCCCAGATAGACAAGCTAGGTTGTCTGAGATTTGAAGGGCAATGGGGATAATGTCTGGCCTGCACTTGACACACTGTGGGATGGCAGGCCAGCGTTGGAGAGATGGAGTGCTACCCAGAACCCTCAGCTTGTTGCTCTGAGGTAAACTGAGTACACTGGAGATCACTTGAAATCTTACAGAAATGAGCCAGAATCCCCTGAGGTAAAGAACCCGAAAGTGAAATATCAGGGAAATATCTCTAAGGAATTAAGAGGTGTTCCTCTAGGAAGCCCAGCTGAAGTGCCTCTACATGAATGCCTCCACGCCCAGCACATGTAACACACAGGAGAAACTGGAAGCCACCAAGTGCTGGAAAGCCATGACCTAGTGGCCATTCCTGAAACTCGGTGGGATGAATCCCATGACCAGAGCGTGGCTAGCAATGGCTACAGGCTCTTCAGAAGAGACAGGGGAGAAAGCAGGGATGGAGGAGATATGGGTCAGGTGAAGAGTCAAGATAAGCCCCTGAAGTTTAGGAAAACAAACTTCCAGCTCTTCATGGAGCTAGTCCATACAAGCCCACAGGAAACTGTCCTCAAGGACTGGGGAACAGAACAGATCTAGAAGATCTTTAAGGAAATCTTCCATAGAGCACAAGACCTGGCAATCCCCAGAAGTAAGAAACTGGGAAAGGAAGGCAAGAGACCAGCAGCGCTTGGTGAGGAACTGCTTGTCAAACTAAAGAGCTAGATGAAAATGTAAAGGCAACGGAAAAAGGGACAGGTATCCTGGAAAGATTATAGGACACTCTCAGTTGTGTAATGATGGGGTGAGGAAGACCAAGGAACACCTGGAGCTGAACTTGGCTAGTGACATAAACAGTAACAAGAAGGGCTTCTACAAGCATGTTGGCCAGAAAAAGAGGGTCAAAGAACGCATAACCCCCTGATAAAAAAGGATGGCAAAATGGTAACACCAGGCAAGGAGGCTGTGGCAGCCAGCAACATTTCTGCCTGAGAAAACAGAGTGGGACTGCAGTGAACTCTATGTCCATGGCTATGTGAAGCTTTCATCATCCCATTTAAAATGAAAATATTATTGGCATTCCATATGAAATAACAACATTAAATCTAAAAAGAGGTTACAAACATGTAGGTTGTGTAGCAAGTTTTTAGTGGGAACATTTTATGGGAACATTTCCTGTTTTCATTACTGCTTTTCTTGAGAAATACATTTCAGAATCATAGAATGGTTTGGGTTGGAAAGGACTTTAAAGAGCACCTAGTTCCAACTCCCTGTCATGGGCAGGGACACCTTCCACTTTCCACACAGGGGATATCTTACAGACCACACATAAAATGGTTGTAAGAAAAGGAATTGTAATATTCCTTGCTGAAATATTTTTATCTTTTGCCAGAGTTTTCTGGTTTGTATTTAGCAATCTTTTAAGCTGTGCAGTTGGAGCCTTATGAATGAAAACACCATTATAACAACCATTTATCAGCTTGAGAGATATAGACTGAAACAGTACAAATTTCTGGCTCAGTCTTATAATGATAACTCATGACAATATCTAAAATCATTTTTAGTTCTTTAAAACTGAAGGGAAAGAGCAATTTGCTATGTCATCTCTGGGATGAATGGGCAACATTCTCAGAAGCAATCAACTAAAATAAACTGATATATAGGTTCCTGTAGGAGGCAAGTAATCTTAAAATGTCTCTCTAAAACAAAGCATAACTTTGCATTCTGTCCCACACTTAAATTGCAGTGATTTACAAATATAGTTCACTTTATATTTATTGTTATTTGCCTTTCTGAGTAAATTCAATGTACTGAGAGCACATCGTGAAGTGCTTCACACAAAGCTTTGCTGACATAAAAGTAATAAATGAAGCATTCCATGAGATCAGAGATTCATTGGGAACAGTCAGCACCTTGCTTCTGGCATAGATTATAATTTTCTTTCTTCTGAACTTAGCAAGCAAGACCTTCTCTTGGTAACAGACTTAGGAGGCTTCTTCTTTCCAGATTTTTCACATCTCTCAGTTGCATGTACCAAGCTATTAAATGGGATCTGTGGTCCAGGTTTGGGTTATCTCTGCCTTACCCCCACTGCAATGACTGACAATGCAACATTTTAAAGTGTGTCAAAAACACTAAAAACTAAGGGTTTAAAGTAGTTTGATCCAGCAGTTTCTTCATTCCTCCTTTTTCTTTCACAGCATGGGGCTTCTTATAAGGGGTAATCAGACTCTGTAGAGAGGAAGGGTAGCTGGAGCAGCATGTCAGATGGAAAGAGCAGCAGAGACATCTCCCCAGTTCCTATTACCATGCTGGCTTTAATGGTCAGAGAAATTAATGAATGCACACAGTAAAGTCAAGTGGGAGTGATGGGCTCAAAACAGCTGAGGGTTTGGTCCTAAAGCAGTAGGAACACTCTGTTGTGTGTGTCCTATAAAGCAAGGCAGCCCCTGGCCCTCCCACCGGCTGAAGGTGCTTTCAACCAGTAAAGTCATTGCTATAAAAATGTGATAAACTGAATTAGCAATGCCTTCTATCATGTCCACAAAGAGATTAAGTTTATAGATGCCCCAAGTTTACAGATATAAACATGGAAGCTGAGTACCTCAACAGAACTCAGAAATTCAACACCAATGTGATTTTTTTGCACTTGCAGTGGCAGAAGAACATCACCCTTTGGCTAAAGTCTTTACTAGAAAACAGAACAGAGCCAGGCTGTGATGTCTATACAGTATTACATTTTTTGCATGCTCCCTGGCATATTTACTCTGTCTGTGGCACTTTCCCAAAGAATTCCCAAGTGCAAATTAAGGTTTGTGCATGGCCACTCTGTTCTAGAGGCTAAAGGAGTAACATACCGTAGTTTACATGCTTAGATTGCACCAGCTGGCCTCTGTGACAGAAAATTAACCCTAGAAATAATTAATTCATTAGAATGGATGCAGATCAGGAATCTCCAATGACTTCCATGGGATGTATGCACAACAAAAGATTAATCAGAGAAAGCACAACTTCTCCAGACTCTTTGATGTGCTAGGAAAATATATGTTCAAACTAATTTAATGTTCAAAATTATTCCCATCTGAAAATATGTGTTTTCAAAATAATAATGGGAAAAGGGAGGGCAGCCAGCTGCCTCACTGCTCCTGGTATTCCAAGCAAAACGAACTCTCCCCAAAACAGAAGTGTGTCTCATATGTTGTTCCAAGACTATAGGTTAGCCTTAAATTTTCAGGCTGAGTTTAGCCAGAATAATAATTAAGTGAAAAGCTTAATGATCCTCCCCTTGGGATGGACTGCTAAAGGTCAGGTTTCAGATACATTAATGAACTGCTAAATACTGCTAACTGGAAAAGGCTTTTTTTAAGCCCTGCACAAGCCAACCCACTCATGTTTTTGATGGCAACACTGGGCATATCAGATGGCTGTGGGAGTTTTGCCATGAAATGAAAGCTCTTGTTATATTTTCTTTACAACTATTTCACCAAGGTTTATGAGGAGCAGCTTGAAGGTGAGGTCATGACCTACAAAACTGAGAAAGAGCTTTCTGGTTTAATTCCATTTCTTCAAGGAGTCCTCTGGTCAGTGATTTGGGGAGTGAATCAGAGCCATGTAGGGACAGAGCCTTTTGTTGGTGACAGCCCTGACTCTTGGAAAGACTGAAAGACAATGAGGGAAGGAGCCTAGGGCTTGCAGGAAAAGCAGCAGTCATGTGCTATCTTAAAAATTGGGAAAACAATATATTTTAACAGATGTCTATGAGTTTGTATGGTTGACTTCCGTGTCTTGGTCCAACACCCAAGGTATGGATCCCCAAAGTAAGACATATACATATATTGATTGATTGATTGATCGATTGATTGATTGATTGATTGAGATCAGGCTTTAAGCATATAAAAAGCAATAAAAATCCTGTGCTACATGAGAACAACAAGGATGGTCAATGCCATGAGCTCACTGATGGATCCTTCTAATAGTTCAAAACCAGATAGTTTAAAACTAGATTTCTTTTTACCTCCATTTCCCTGCCATAAAATTGGCATGATACCTATAACAGTCTCACAGAGGTCATGACATTCATTCACATATGCAGTGCATGAACGAATCAATGCATGCACTGCTATATCATCCCACGGCAAAATAATCAATTTTTAATCACTGCTGTGCACAGGTGCCAAGGGTAAATTGGACCTGATACCAGGCAGTGAAAGGGACAAGTATTTGTATCATTTCAAAGACAGGTTTCTAAATAGTATTGCTACAATACTAAAATTAGTAAAGTGAAAAACTTAAATGCCAAATTTAAGGGCCTGAAAAGCTGCACAACTTTAATTCATGCTTCTCGTGCATTTGGATTTTAATGCAGTCAGCCCCATGAATACAAAGGAACATAAAAGCATTCAAACTGACTCAGGCCAAAGGGTTTATCTGGCTCAGCATCCTATTTCTGATAGTAACCAAGGGCAAGTGCTTTTAAAATGAGGATTTCAACAGATCAAGCATCAAGTCATACTCTCCCAAAACACTGCCCCAGGCTCCTGCTGCTTCTTGGCTCATTGACTTGTGTGTCCAAATATGTTATCTCTGACTTTAATGACCCTTTCCGTGCAATTTTCCTCCATGAATGTGTACAAGTTCTTTTAACTTCCTGAATGGTCCATATTAGTGTTACAGGGTTTTGAACCAATTTGATGCAAGTGTAGCTGCGAGCTGTGGAGCAGCAGGCAGAACATCAATATGTTTTGCAGTTTTCATTTCTCAATAGAGCTGCATAATGAAGTTTAAGGAGAATGATTTTAGTCTAGTCATCAGATAAGTCATTTCTTCTCTCTTTGGTTCATTTTGCTTTTAACCCCTTGTCTAATGAGAGGAAACCCTTAGGTCCAAGCAAAGGCCTTTGGCCATGCAGAGGTGTGCTGAGCACCTCTGCAACAATTTGATAGTTTGCCTGAATGAATTCCTGCATCTACAGCATTCCGTGTCACTGCTGTCTGATAGATAGTATATGTGTGACTTACACATCCTGTATTGGCAACCTGGCTACATTTATAGGGACACGCAGGAATGTGGGAGAGGGCTGCTGCTCCCCCAGAGCATTGCTGTGTGAGCAGCACAGTTTGCGCATCACAGAGCAGGGCAGCAGCCATCGGCTGCCTGGCAGCTGCCTGTGGCTCTGGAGCAGCCAAATGTGAGGATCTTTCCCAGCCTGAGAAGCCCCACTGCTGGGACAGTCTGAGCCCCACCCCTGCCGCTGCCCTGATCCGAATGCTGTCCCAGGCTTGGCAAGGGCAGTGGAGCAGCCTTCCTCCACATTCCTGTGCAGGGCAGGAACGGGGATTTTTGGGAAGGGAAAGGGAGATTTAATGTCTACTTTTCAAGTTGCTGAGTCAGTCCCCGTATTTCCTTCACTCCCAGCAAACAGAAGCAAAAGGCCAATGTCGCCTCCCGCTCTGCCTTCCCATTCCTTTTCTGAAGTAAACAAATGTCAGCAAATCCTGCACTAACAACACTGTTAAAAATATCACCCTGTCAGCAGACGGGCTCATTCCCTTTGCTCTGAAGCTCTCTCTTCATTGCAGTAAAGGTGTGCTGTTACATCAAGATAAGCAGTCTAGGTGGAAATCTCAGTGGCCAGGGGAGGAACAGAGGTGTTGTGCTCTGCACCACAGTGTCACCAGCTGGAGTAATTGCAAACAGGAATTATTAGCGTAGGAATTTGACAGGATTTGACCCAGTAACTATCAAGGCAGAAGCCAGCCCTGCTCCACTCGACTAGAACTTGTCCCTGGGGTAGCAATTGAAAATGAGCTACTTCAGCCAAGATGCAGCACTCACTCCCTTGAGTGTTTCAAACCAAGTTAATCCCAGCACCAGCTCTAGAGTCAGAGTGAAAAGATGGTGCCCCATTAGACTTTGGGGATGTATGAAAAATATTCATGATCAGAGCAACTGTATCACTTTCAAAGGGAGATAAATTCCCACAAAACTTTGCCCAGGTGATTTTCCATCTGTTCCAGAAAGGGGACGCTGGTTGTTACAGTGAATAACTTCACTGGGGAAAGTGAAGGATGAACTTTTTATGCTTATTGCTTGTTATGTCTGGAATCTTACAACTCAGAAATTTCAGATTGTGCAGACAAATGTATCTTGTCACTGAAATGTAAAAGTTTTCTCCTTTCACAATTGGGTCCCACCACCTGGTAATATTATACCTTGCCTCATGGATAAAACTCCAGAAATTTGTCCAACTCCCTTCAAACTCTCATTCATTCACTTCCTTTGCTCAGACTTACAAATGCACTGGTCATTTTTTCGGACATGTATTCTTTCACACCTATTTACTTCTCCAGCTATTTAACCATTTTTTTGCTTTTCTTTGAAAAATCCACAATTGCTCCCTCTTTGCCAGAAGGCAGCAAATGACCAAATGTATTGTTTCTACAATGAGTCAAGTATAGATTATTTTGCTGGATGCACTTGATCAAAACATTTTCCTTTCTTCAGTCTCACTAGTAGTTTATTCTTTCAGATGTTACTGGATTATCAAATCCAGGTGATAAAATGTTCTGATCAGTGTCACAAATCCATCCTATCCTTTTAGTATAAATGAGTATACAATAAAGTCATTTAAGACTTGATCTAAATTCATTATCTTGTCTTCTATATGTCACTTAAACTCCCATCAATAAATAGCAGTTTCCATATGTGCAGTTCTTGCTTACAATGTTCATTAAAAGACTTAAATGAGGAACAGTGAAAAGCATTTTAATTCATTTCTAAGCACAGCAGAAAACTAAGCAGGATTCCAACTTTATGTACAATTTGCAAGCCATATACATTAGCTTAAATGTAAATCTCCCTTAATGAGGTGTGCAGCCCAATTATTAATCACATCCATTGAAACATTCTCCATGTTCAGCTCTATTTCAATGCAGGGGTGGTTGCTTTTTAATATTTCTGTTCCTGGGAATGACAAGAAGAGTTTCTAGGTATGAAAAATTGTAATATCTGACCTTAAAATGAACTGTAGCAAGCGAACCTTGAATACAAAGAGGTGTCATTGGAGCTCAGCTAGAAACATGTTTGTGTCTGGACTAGCAGGTCTTTGGCTCATCTCCAGGGCTCATCCAGGGCTTCTACCCAGGGATGCTTACAGAGAAGCTCTGGAAAGGTCCTTTCAATATGAAAGATCCAAAACTGGATAAGATTCAAAATCAGAGATGCCTAATTCTTGTTAACATTAATTATTCTTAATTTAAATCAAGATCAAGGTCCTACTGTGGTGGTCTCTGTGTAAACAGGGATAACAGTGTTTGCCTTGAGAGCCTGCAAAATGAGAGACAGAAACTGGTGAAAGATCAAGGATGTGCCAAAGGGATGTGATGAGCAAGTAAACGATCTCCATATGATTTAGCTCAGTTCCCATAGTTGCTTTCTTATGTTTGGGCTTCTGTGTGTTGTCTGGGACATTTATTTTGAAGTGGATTGGAAAGGGTAGAATGAGGGTGCTGTCAAGGGCTGTGGAATGAACGGACTGAAGAGAGAACATATCAGAAAGGAGACCAAAAGAGCACGTGAACCACCACGTTTAATCTGTGTTTCCAGCAGATTGGTGTTAATCTAATTTATAGATTGGTGTTTCTTATTATATTGGAAGGCAAAGGAGGAACTACAGCTGTGACTGCTACATCATTACACCATTTTCTTCTTGTACAGGCGTCTACAGCTGAGGCTGTGGTTGAGAAGTTGGCAGAATTTCATAGGAGCAGTGTTAGGCTGATACTGCATTTTCTGAAATGCAATTCTACAGCCAGCTCTAGACAGAATCAAATGTTTGCTTCTCTCCTCACTGCTCTTCAGCCTCAAACAAACATGGGGTTGCTGTCTGCCAGCTCCACTGAAACACCCCTGAGGAGACCAACTCTGTTATGTTTTGGTCTCATTGGAAATTCTCAGAATTATTTAAAGGGCTTTCAGAAGTGCTCATGCAAGCAGAAATAAATGCAATTACTTGGAGTACACATGAAGGCATAGTCTGTACACTTAACAGGAGTGCCCCATGATACACTGTTCCTTTTTAAATGAGGTTCATACTGTAATGGGGATACACCAAAATTTGGAAACTAGAAGTCATTGACATGTTCAGTCCTATGGCAAAATGGTCATAGTCTGGCAGAAATATTTTTAAGGAAGTCAAAGTATCTGTTAAATATAACTGACTTCGTTGATGATATTTGTGACAGATTTAAGTGCATTTTCTGTGTTTATCAGAAATGCTAAAATCTAGCGATAATGAAATCTCTTGTGCAGCACTGAAGATTTCCCTGAGGTTCCTGTCACTAAAGACAATGGCTCAGCTGGCTGAGGTTTCATTGCACTTGGTTAAACATTTTTTTCTGTAAATCCCAGCTTCATAAATTAGACAATTTGTTATGATAGGGATCTGTTACTTAAAAGAGGAATTCTACCCTGAATACCTTTCAGGACAGAAAGGCACAGCAGGGTGCAAAACCCCTCTGTCAGCATTTCTGCATAAATCTGGTTAGAGAAGAAATTGTGCATGTGGTGACCTCACAGGAGAACGGACCTAGACAGGATGTAATTTCTCTGTTTAAATGTTTTTAAATATCACAAAATGCCACGTATCAAATGAAATAAAGAAGTATAGGTTTAGTGAAAACAAAATTTCTGCAGGAAATTCAGCGGGAGACCTTGACTAGACTTTATCTATTAGCTGCTGTAAGTTCTGTGACATTCACAAGATGTAAATACTGTAATACCATTGAAAATTCCTATGGCTCAAGGACACTCCACCCTTTGAACAATGCTACTCATCAGTGCATCACTTCCACAGTTAAACCCTCTATTCCCAAAGTCTGAGCCATCCTGGGCATCTTACTGGTAGGATGGGGTCTGACTTCACCTCTAGTACTGAGATTCTGGAGAAGGAGTAAATCAGTAACCACAGTGAGAGTGGTTTGGTCCCTCAGCAGCCTCATCAGACCCTCCCAGTTACCACTAAAGCACAACAGCCAAGGCAAAACTAAATAAAGAAGAAACGCTCAACAACCCAACTATGTGAACAATTCAATTACAATCACTGTACAAGTACCCAGAGAGATGCAAAATTAAAACCATTCTTTTCCTGCCTACATTTTAGATTAGTTTTAAAAAATGTACTCTATCTTTTCCTTCTCCTTAATCAAGCTGGGAATTACTTTACTCAGAGTTGTGTTTAGTGTCCACTTCTTAGCTGGATGCATTGTGCTGAGATTTACCTTTATGGAATGGGATCTAGATTAAGGTACACATTTCCTACTACTACCTAAAGCATGACCAAGCTTCAAATTTTCTATGCCTTCTGCATCAAAATCCCTAAGGATTTACTGACTCTTCATAAAGAAGTAGTTTAATAATTTTTTTCTATTGTTTCTTCCCTCCCTGAGATGCAGGCAGTCCTTGGTGACTGTGATTAATTTGCTTAATCTCTGTGTTTCAATTGGGGATACCAGTATTAATGATACTAATATTAGTGATTTAGCAGAAGAACAAATGCATCCTACACTGCAGTGTGTTGAGATGCAAAGTTGTTCCTCTGTAAAAAAGTGATGATGTGAATCTAAACCCCCTAAAATGGGGTGTATTTTCAAATCAATAAACCTGGGTGAGAGAGCCCAAAGAGCCAGCAACCTGGTCTAGTGGAAGGTGTCCCTGCCCACAGCAGGACAATGGAGTTGGAATTAAAGAGTCTTTAAGGTCCCTTCCAACCCAAGCCATTCTATGATTCCATGATTCTGTGCTTCAATATACTCTAATATCATGGCCCCTGCTATTATGGAGCATTTATTAGATAAAACTAGACCAGTTTTTCAAGGACATGAATTACCTATTCCCAGGGGAAAAAAAAAAAAAATAGAAGAAAAAAGGAGTTTTTTCCCCAGATAAAATAATATAAAGTTTATTTATAGTAGACTCAAGAATTATGATGTAAAAATATACCTCCTGCTGAGCACTATGATTTAAAAGAGAGCTGTCTCTTCATCCTTCGTATACATCAGAAGTTACATGTGTGCATGTTAATGAAAACTGAATATAATACCTGGGTTTCTCTGTGCAGGAATGCTGAGTAAAGCTGTGCTATGGCACTTCTAAGACCTTTTTTTTTTTTTTGTTTGAAATATAATGTAGACACCAAGGTTATCACCACATTGACTGCAATCACCTATTGCAGCAAATAATCTTCTCTATGTCTCGATGCAAAAAAAGTGCAGAGTCATCCTGATCTTCCTTCCTAGAAAGTTTACAAAAGCTGGCAGCAGCCAGCCTCTCCTTCCAGCAGAGCCCCACAGCTTCAGACTGGGGTCTCAGTGGGTATTTTGTGGAGTGATAAATGCAGATCAGATTCTGAAGGGACACGCTTTCATTAAGAAAACACTGAAGACAGATTATTTATCACACTTAAAAAATCCAAAGCATCTCAAGACAGAGTTAGGTATGGTGGTACAAAAGAAAGAGACCTCAGGAATCTGAACAGACTCTGCCTCCCAGCACTGACAGAAGGTACCCAGCACCTACATTAACATTCATTAATCTAACCTTTAGACTTGCACTGAAGAAGACTTTATGGCCTCCTCAGATAGTGTGTTGCAGAGTTTAATGAAGCTTAAAGAAAGAAAGACTTGGTTTTTCTGATATCTAATCTAAATGGTTTTGGAGGGTTTTTTGCAAATGAAACCAATGATTTCTTCTCCTTCTCTAAGTAGAAATGAGAAAGACTTGATTGCTGTCCTTATTATACTTTTTTATGTTGAATGTTTCTGAGTCCTTGCTGACATTCCAACCTATAAGGGGAAAAAAGTCCAAATCACTCAGTTCCTCTTTATGCTTTTCATATCTCAATAACAGGCCATTGTTTGCTGGTTTTATTCTCCAGGGCATTCAGCCTATTTTTTCCATTTTTTTTTTAAATGTCACCCACAGCAGAGGTCTAGAGCTAGGTGATTTTAAACATCCATTCCAACCCAAATATTTCTATCATTCAATTAAAAAAATTGTGCCCCATTTCAAAAGAGTGCTCCAGTCCTCCTTTTTGAATATAGATACTTTGCTGTTTCTTTCCATTCTTCTTGGACCATCCCATCTACATTTATCTCCTGAGATGATTTCTAATTGTTCAGAGATTGCTTTGGCTTTTAATTGATCAATTAACTTTTAATTGATTTATTTCTCCAGGTTGAATGAATTTAACTCAATCAAGTCATCTTTAATCTCTTATTTCACTCTTTTTGTTTCTATCCCTATCCTCTTCCAACTAATTTTAAATACCTGCTAATAATTATTCTTTTGGTTTTAAATTTGAGACAGAGAATGCGTTTTTTATTTCCATCTTCTCTCCAGCCTCCCTTACTTGCTCTCCTACCCTCACAAATAATGGAACAAAAATTTCTCATCTCCTTTCCTTTAAAGTAGTCATAGGCCATTGCCTGTCCAGCAAATAAAAAATTGCTGTACTTCATTCATGTCATGTTAGTACCAGAGAAACCTGGCAGCTTTGACCCCAAGCCAAAGACCCTCTGAACCTTCCCACAACTGCTCAGTGAACTTAACTCCACTGTCAGTGTTGTTGTGGCATTAGGAATGAAGCTGAAGGAACTGAATTTTATAGAGTGACTGTGTTGTCTGAATCTTGAGAACTGTCAGAAAATGTTCAGGAAAAATGGATTTGTGTCCTTGTTGAGAGGAGGGAATAGAGCTGCTTATCTGGGGAGAGCAACAGAGGTTGACTGGAAAACTTGGTATCAGAGTAATGACATGGGAAAACCAGTCAGGCAGAGATTTCCTCTTGTGTCAACAAGGGAATTACTGCACTGTATACCCAATACCTGTATTTGTGTGATAGAACTGAAGTTACTTGTAAAAGGGGAATAAGTGGAAATTTTACATTTGTGTAACAACAATCATAAGAAAATCAATGCCAATTTTGATATTCAAAGAAGCTGCAAATATCAATACTTTTTTTCTTAAGACATTATTTGTTTTACTTGCTAAAAAGCCTGGAGTTTAATTATGGTGTTTTAATTTTGAACATTATCATGAGTTTGGGCACACACATTAGTGTATACTCTTGGATAGTTCTTCACACATATGTTTGACAATAAAGTCCCTCTCTATTAATCATTGGGCACCTACCCCAAGGTTAAATGCACCCAGGTACTCATCACTGACAATGTGATATGTTAACACTTATAAATTAATAACTATAAAAAACATGGTAAAGGTGTGACTGTGAACATATTTTTGCAGGACAATTGATAAGTGAGATTTTGGAACAAGGAGAGAAAAGTCCCTATTACTGTCAATTGTTGATAGAGCTGGTAGAGCATTGCTTCACCCAATTCTAGTGCTGGAGCGTGTCCAGAGAAGGGAACGGAGCTGGGGAAGGGTCTGGAGCACAAGTCTGATGAGGAGAAGCTGAGGGAGCTGGTAGGGCTCAGCCTGGAGAAAAGGAGGCTCAGGGGGAACCTTCTGGCTCTGCACAACTCCCTGACAGGAGCGGGCAGCCAGGTGGGGGTCGGACTCTTATCTCAGCTAACAAGCAGTAGCATCAGAGGAACTTGTCTCAAGTTGCTTCAGGGGAGGTTTAGATTGGATATTAGGAAAATTTTCTTCACAGAAAGGGTTATCAGGCATTGGAACAGGCTGCCCAGGGAAGTGGTGGAATCACCATCCATGAAGGCATTTAAAAGATGTGCAGATGTGGCACTGAGGGGCATGGTTTAGTGGTGGACTTGGCAGGGCTGGGTTTATGGTTGGACTCGATGATCTTAAAGGTCACTTCCAACCTAAATGGTTCTGTGATTCCTGGTCCATTAAATTAAGCCATGCCAGGACATGGGCACTTGAAGTGGTGACCAGGCAGCCTGGTCCACACCCTGCAAGAGACTTAAACACTTGCCATAAACATACAAAAATTGCATTCAAGTCACTTGATTCTGCAGCTTTACTCAGCTGAAGGAGCCAATTCTTTCTGCTTGATGGCCCAAAAATGACAGTGTGCAAGACAGCTGTGGCTTGAGAATTTGAACAACTCACCCTAAACTTACCAGGGAATTCAAGGTCCCTCCTGAACTGAGATGCTGGTTCATACAAGAGCAGCATTTCCACATAGGCTTTTTGCTAACTGCAAGACTTCTGTAATACTGTATGTTTATTTTGCACTGGGGACACTGATCTGCAGTAAAGCAGGTACCATTCACAGAACCTGACAGTTTATGCTGTAATTTTCCCTGTCTAGAACGGCTGTCAGGAGTCTGCTTTGGGCAACATAAGTAGTTGTATGAACCCAAACAATTTAAATCTAAAGACAAACTCAACAGACCTTTCGTTGCACACACTTGATTATTTGCAAATCTCCTGTTGTCATATTTCTGGTTCTGATACAAGAAAATTTGCTTTGTGCCTGCTTTGGTTCATGCAATTCTTCTACTACAGAGAGTGAAGGCCAACAAACAGAGGCAGAAACATCTGCAATCTACTTCTACTTCTTTTTCTGCTCAGTAGTGTGTCTTCTTACATTGCCCAGAATTTTCTCAGGGCTAGATCCGAAGTGCAGAAAACTTTCCACTTTCTAATCCAAATTCAAGTTTGTGGTTCTAATTGTATTAATTGTTTTAATTATTATTTGAAAGCCAGTTTTAATTATTATTTGAAAGCCAATTTTAATTGTTATTTGAAAGACAAACCATTTTGGATGGGGTTTTTTGAAGGCTGGCTTTTCTATTTTCCCCCAAGTTGAAATTCTTTAATGGGGAAGGAAAAAAAAAGAACGTGCATGTGTGTATACATTCTTTTCAACATACACATTATATGAATACACATACCTGATGAATAACTTTTATTTGTTAACCTTTTCCAGTAAGATCAGCTTCAATTTTACCATTCCATCACAAAGTATAATATCTGTAGACTTCCTAGATTGTGACTAACAAGTAAAATGAAACTAAGTCTGTAACAAATTTTAGTTTATTAAAAAAATCGTACCCTTAAAATACTTAGGAATGGAATATGAAGTCAGAACCTGTCATGGATCACTGACCACATCTGACTTTTCTGAAAGTCCTCTCATATGAGCTAGAGGAATTCCTTGTCACCAGGAGAATCTCTGGATAGCAGAGAGAGACAGAGGGAGATATAATCATAGAAAATAAACACATACATTTTCTAGATAATTAATGTGGACCAATGGCTTAACCAGTATTCTCCTGTCCTTCATTACCACCAGCATGTCAATTTTCATATAGTGTGGAAACTTGTGTGCTATCACTGAAAACTTCCAATTTCACTCAGTAGGCAGAGAATCATTATATAAATTATTCTGGTTATTTGTACTTAAAGCATAATTTTTCCTTTATCCTGTATGAAGAACCAAGGTGTCCCATTCTTGGTCACACCCACTCATTTCTCAAATAATCCCTTTAATTTACACTCTTTGGAAGAAAATGTTTTTCCTTGTATTTTTAAATGTTTCAAGTTGAATCCCTTAAACCTTGAAAGATGTAGTAGGATGACACCAGGAATTTCTAGAATGAACCCCAGACTTGAACCAAACTTCACATTCTCCTGTATTTTTAGTCCATTTAGGAATTAACTCAATGTCCATTAAAATGAAGTTGTGTCTTCACCATTTCTTTTCTGAGCATGGAGAATCTCAGAATATCAGGCCTGTTAATTTAAGCACCTGCAGATGAATCTGGTATTTAGCTTTAGACAGACATTTCACAGTTTTCCATTTGTTTAACCGATGACAAAAACTTAACAAGTTTCAGCTGACAACATTTTTTTACTGTTGGACGATGAAATACCTGGGAGATGATTGGAACCCCTTGATATACACTTTGTTTTATCACATATAAACACATATAAACTTTGTTCTTTTCATTTCAGGTCATGGAACCAAAGGAGTGTTTGAACTTCTTTCAGGATGGCGTCGGACCAGAGAGAATCTGCCATTCAAGGACCGAGTAGCAGATGCCTACTCAGATGTCATGGTCTCCTACACGATGACAAGCTCCTTGTACTTCATAGCCTTCGGCATGGGGGCAAGCCCTTTCACCAACATCGAAGCTGTAAAAGTCTTTTGCCAGAACATGTGTGTCTCCATCCTGTTGAACTACTTCTACATCTTCTCCTTCTTTGGCTCCTGCCTGGTCTTTGCTGGCCAGCTGGAGCAGAACCGGTACCACAGCATCTTCTGCTGTAAGATCCCCTCAGCAGAATACTTGGACCGGAAACCTGTGTGGTTCCAGACCATGATGAACGATGGCCATCACCACACTTCTCACCACGAGACCAACCCGTACCAGCACCACTTTATCCAGCATTTCCTCCGAGAGCACTACAATGAGTGGATTACCAACATCTACGTCAAGCCATTTGTGGTGATACTGTATCTCATCTATGCCTCTTTCTCCTTTATGGGGTGCTTACAGATTAACGACGGAGCCAATATCATCAACCTTCTTGCCAGCGAGTCCCCAAGCGTCTCCTATGCCCTCATACAGCAGAAGTATTTCAGCAACTACAGCCCCGTGATAGGCTTCTACATCTACGAACCTCTGGAGTACTGGAATGGCACTGTGCAAGAAGACCTAAAAACACTCAGCCAGGGGTTCAACACCGTGTCCTGGATTGAGCAGTATTACCAATACCTTCGAGTGGGTAACATCAGTGCAACCAACAAAAGTGACTTTATCAGCATCCTCCAGAGCTCCTTTTTAAAAAAGCCAGAATTCCAGCACTTCAAAAATGACATCATTTTCTCCAAAGCTGGAGATGAGAACAACATAATTGCTTCTCGTTTGTACCTTGTGGCCAGGACTAGTGAAAACACACAGAGGGAAGCGGTGGAATTGTTGGAGAAGCTGAGGCCACTCTCTCTTATACAGAGCATCAAGTTCATTGTGTTCAACCCTACTTTTGTTTTCATGGACCACTATGGTTTATCAGTAACTATGCCTGTCCTGATTTCTGGTTTTGGCATCCTGCTGGTGTTAATACTGACCTTTTTCCTGGTTATCCATCCTCTGGGAAATTTCTGGTTAATTCTCAGTGTCACCTCAATAGAGCTGGGTGTCCTTGGCTTGATGACCTTATGGAATGTAGACATGGATTGCATTTCTATACTGTGCCTTATCTACACTTTGAATTTTGCCATAGATCACTGTGCACCCCTGCTTTATACATTTGTATTAGCTACTGAGCACACCCGAACTCAGTGTATAAAGAACTCCCTCCAAGAGCATGGGACAGCCATTTTGCAGAACGTTTCTTCCTTTCTTATTGGGTTGGTCCCCCTTCTCTTTGTGCCTTCAAACTTGACCTTCACACTGTTCAAATGCTTGCTGCTTGCCGGCAGTTGCACACTTCTGCACTGTTTTGTTATTTTGCCTGTCTTTCTAACCTTCTTCCCACCTTCCAAAAAGCACCACAAGAAAAAGAAACGGGCCAAAAGGAAGGAACGAGAAGAGATCGAATGCATAGAGATTCAGGAGAATCCTGATCATGTTACAGCAGTCTGAAAGGCTTAGAAAAATATAATAGTATATTCTCTTTTTAAAAAAGCGTTGCACAGAGATGCAGGGAAAATAGAGCAAAGATCTCAGCTGCTTGTGCTGGCCAGGTCTCACAAGGCAAAGGAAGATCAAGAAGGGGTATTCATGACACCTCAAGGTGCAAACTTTTTTTAACAAAAATAATGAAAGTGAAATAATCTCAAATGTTTCCTTTGAATCCTCATTCTCCACCAGGGAAGTCTGTTGGCCATTAAGTGTTCCTGAGTCTCAAACTGTAGCTCTAAGGGGAATTGCTTAATACGTCATATGTAGGACTGAAGCAAAGGTGAAAAAAAGAGTTACCATTAAGTAAACATTAGAGAAAAAGGCAGATTTGTTTGAAAAATTTGTCCATGGACAAGGAAGAAACAATATTTCAAATGAGAAAAGGTTACAAGACCAAGAGAAATTGAAAATGCTATGGTAATTTTTTTATTTTCTTGAGCAAGTTAGTTAAGATGAAACCTATGCACTTGGGAAGTAAATGTTTAAAACTATCTGAGCCAAAGTACTTCCCAAATCCAGTATACCTTGTATATCTGTAACACCACAATTAGAGCATTATTGCAAATATGGATGGCAAAGGGGTACTGTTTATATAGGAAGAGAAATAATCATAGCCATTTGGAAATTTAACTCTTAGTTCCTTTAAACGTGACATATCACTGTTGTCCCAAGAGGTCACAGCTGGTAGTTAATGCCATACACATATTTTGGTATTTCTCAATTATGAATTTCCCCTTGAGTTAACAGATCTCACAAAATTAACCCAGGCCATCGTCACTGCAGCACTGTTTGCAGTTCCTGCAGTGTAACACTTCAGAATCCTAATTTATCGGTGTTGACATTAAATACAGAATATTAATCAAGCAGGTGCTCTAAACGCAATGATGGATTGCATTTCACAGGCACAACGTGACCGTGTAGCAGCTGAGTCAGCTCTGGAGCACCTGCACAGTATTATCATTGTATATTTGGTCCAAGGGACGAAGGGAGATGTTTGCTGGTCCCTGCAATATGCTGCAGGAAGTGGGATTTTCCCCTTCTTTAAGCAAAACATTACTCAAAAAACTTGCCACACACTAAAAAAAAAACCACCTTGCAATGGTTTGCATGGGGCTGGATCAACCCCTAGTTGTAAGAAGACAGATCGGTCCCCTGTGGGAAGGGGAGGGGAGGGTGAAATGTCTTTTTTATTGCTATTATTATTCCTAAATATTTGAGTGTTGATCATCTGCAACATAAAGCTTTGTTATGGCAGTTGAAATTTCACAGGAGAGTGCAGTAAATCCGCAGTTACTATGTGGCACTAGAAATTGTACTGTAAAGGACTATGAATGACTTTCTCTGCTTTGTAAACTATTCAGCTTAGTAGCCAAGGGAAGGGATGAAAACAGATCCAGCCATTTCAGTTTGCTCTCGGCCCAGTTCTGCACTGGAGCTTGCCATGTCGATCTCTCCTTTCAGTATTTTCAAAGGGCTTGCTTTCTACTCTCTGGAATATGGTATAGCATCACCTCCATGAGCAATGTCTTCCTGAACCTATAGTATCCATGAGGACACTATGTAAAGATATCACTATATGGAGTGTCTATGTCTACTTTGTATTACTTGTGGGTACCTTTAAAAGATAATCTGGAAGCTGTTTGCCTTCCAAAATGTGTATACATGTCTATTTGTGGCTGGTAACTCAGTCTCAAACCTGCAGAGTTTGCTGATGAGGGTGTGTACATATGTTTTACTAAAAAGCTCTCTGCAAGATGTTAATTCTTTGCTATGTGACATGCCCCACCTCTTCCTGCTGTTTCGTGGTTAGGGAGAGCCAGAAAAATTCACCTGCAGTACAAAAACAAAAAAGCCATTTGAATGCCAGTTCTAATGTTCATGAGCTGCTTCTGTTTCCAAGGAATGCAATTTCACCTCTTCTCTATACTTTCTGTACTTTGCCATTATCATTTGCCAAAAATGACCTCTGTGTTTTAGGAGTGGTCAAAGTTCTTGATTGTTTGAGGAAGCTTTTGAGTGCAACATGTCTTAGAAAGAGAAACTTTCTAGACAGGCAAAGCTTCCAAAGTCTGAATCTAGATCTAAATTCAGGGGTAGCTAGGTCAAGGTTACTGGTTTGACCCAAAATGTTCAAGGGCCAGACACAGAACTAAGATCTAAATAGTTCAGTAAGGTTTAGGAGCAGGGGATGTTTTAATGTTGGGTTATGGCTCAGATGTGTCTCTAGCTGGGAAGCATTTACTGACCTTGATTTATATCTTGATGACATTGTGCAATATCCATCCTTTTTTGAACAGCCCATTGTGAATGTCAAGCTTCCCATGCCTCTGCTTAGATTTCCTCCACTGCCCACATAAAACCTGGATTGTTGCAGCACTGTGACCCTTGGTTTTCAGTTCTGGAGATGTCACCTGGGAAATTCCTGGTCTTCTCCTGAACTGCCCAGATGTATCCCAGGGATGTCTGTCGTGCTTTGTGTTGAGGGAAATAGCATTTTCCAAAGCCATCAAAGCCAGGATTCATCTCATCTGACTTCAGATATTAACAATGCAGATATTTATATCTGAACTTCCTATATGGCCATAAGACAGTGACAGACACTTTTAATCCACCTTACAGTTGTATATTAGGAGAAAATGAATCACAGTTTTTATAATGTAAATTTCTTTCCATTGGTGATCAAGGAAGCTCAGCGCAATTGGTCCAAACACAGGCATCAGCAATGCAGACCTGGGGAGATTAACCCCACCTAAAATGACAAAATATCAAGAGAAAGAGAAAAGGTTATAAGCATGCCTCCCAAGCTTCAATTTTAGGGATAAATCCCAGGAATAACTCAGTTCAGATTTTATGTTTTGCTTATGAAGCTTTATGCAGAACAGATTGTTTAAAAATCTGGAATTCCCTTAGCAGAGAATGGTGAGCCAAGTCATCAGAAGATGTCAATATTAAAGTTGGGCTTACACAAATGAACTGGAGTTTGATGAGGTGTCAAACCAACTCCTCTCAGTGTCATGAATGTGCAGTAGCACTTGTATAACAGGCACCAAATACATAGATCACACACTGAGACTAGAAGGCTTTTATTTCTATGCTGATGCAGGAGTGAAGCAGAAAACAAACCAGATCTTCCATGAATGTCATTTTTCTATTTTTGTCAACCAATTTCCACATTCATCAAAAAAGACCAGTGCAGCTGTTACTTCTGCAGATACATCAGTCTCTGTGGAACAAGGAAAACTGGAATAATTTTGGGATGGAGAGTCCACATTTTTTAATACCTTCTGCTTGTTTTTGCTTATTTTTCTTTCAGTTATTTTCAGTACATGATACCTTTTTCTACAGCACCTTTTCAGCTCAAGTGGAGCTGCATAAGCACCTGTGAAGAAAGCACATAGCTCATGCCAAGCAATTTGACACTGATACATGCTGCATACTGGATCTTCATTACACACCTTTTTCCCCAGTTATCGTAAATCCTCTGCAATACTGTGCATATTCCTTTAATGTCTGATTTTATATATGGTCTAGATAATCTTCCAAGAACCCTGTGTGCATCTCCTGCTCGATTTGGTTTCATTCCCTCAATGTATATTGTTTTGAATTCATTGTTGAGATAACTCTGTTGAAGTCAACAGACTTATTGCCATGATATATTTGACTTTGCATGTCTTCTATCTGGTAAGAAGTGAAACCATGACAAATGAGCCTCTTACATTGTCGGTGTGCTTGTTGAACAATGTATCTGTCTGTACTCTATAGCCATACTTGCGTGCTGCACTCGGAGGGCTGTAGTGAAGGTCTATTTCTTTACACTTTCCTCTGTGGGCTATTTTAATCTTAATCTATTTCCTCCATCTTTTCTTTTTTTAGTAGAGTTAAGTCCTCACTTCTGTAGTCCATACTTGATGTAGGTTTAAACTAGATTTTGGCAGGAAATTGTTTACTGTGAGGGTGGTAAGGCTCTGGCACGGGTTGCCCGGAGGAGATGTGGCTGCCCTATCCCTGGGAGTATCCAGGGCCAGGTTGGACAGGGTTTGGAGCAGTGCAAAGTGTGCTGTCCATTGCAGGTGCTTGGAACTAGATGTTCTTTAAGGTTCCTTCCAGATCAAACCATTCTATGTTTCATAAATTTATTGTCTAACAAAGCAACTCCCTGTTTAATGCCAAGATAGGTATGGATGCATGGCACCTTGCATGCACAATTTAAAGAGATTATCTTCAGGGTTATCATTCTCAACCTTTTACTTCAAACAATTTCTATTTAGAATGTAACTTGCCACATGCTACTGTCTATTCAAGTTTCTTGAACAACTCTAGTTTTGAAATTTTCTCTGATGGGAAGGAAAAGAACCGGGGGGAAGGAAGAATATGCAGTTAAGTGGTTGTGTAATCAGCGTTCTTTTTTTCCCCAAAGGCTTTCACTGCTCTACTCTTAATTAAGTCACACTGAGTAGTAACACTAGCATAATTAAGATTTATTTCAACGTAGTTATTCCATATTTCACTATGACAAGAGCTTGGCTTATTGTCTTTATGCAAGTACCATGCTAAGTCTCTGATTAATTTTTCAGTAATTATAAACTTTAATAAGTTATTTTTTCGTTGCAACACTAGGTTTTGGAGTACTTCAAGCTCTCATTTGATCTCCTAGGAAACACGGTGAGGAAGCACAGTTAGGCAGTCAGTGAGCAAGAGACGTGTTGTAGTGCTGGGGAAAAGGGATTCTTCGCAAAGAGGCAGCGCCTCCTCCAATAAGGCTTTAAACAAAGAGTGATGCTCAGGATATCTGAGAAAATTAAGGTGAAGTGGAAACCAAGTAAAACACTGTTTGGAGGGTAGTGTGACCAAATTATAGACAGGTAAAACTTTGATTCCTCTGTCAGAAATAAGGACAACCTTCAGTCCAGGATCGGAAGCAAAATTAAGTTTATTAACAAAAAAAAATTGTCCAAAAAAAAAGAAAAAGAAAAACCCGGGTTACCAAGATTGGAGATCCAGGTGGTGACCAAGATTGGTATATGCCCCAGTGGCAGAGGACTACAGTGTTGGAGCTGAGCTTTAGGTGGAAAATAGAGGCCTTCCTCCAACAAGAGGCTTTCTCCAGGCTAGTCCACAGGAAAATGGCAGCTCCTGTCCTGAGACAGGGCTTTTTATGGCCTGCTATCCCCGCCCAGGAACGCCCCTGCCTGCCCCCTGTCCAGCCCCCATGGCCCTTGGCAATTGGTAGGTTTGAATGGTGAGGTCACTCCTGCCCACCAATGGCTGAGTCGTTGTCTAGGGGGTAGTTTTCTGGCGGGAAGGAGCCTCATTAGTATTCATGGTTGCCATGGAGTCAAGTGGCAGAGGGACAGTGAAGTTACTATTTTTAGAAACTGGCAGTTAGGGATCTCAGTTAAACTGGGGAGCCCTAAGCCCCTTTTCCAAAGTAAAACACATTTAAAACATACATTTAACACCTGAAATCAGTACAAAAATACATCTTCCAACCAAAAAAAACACTGGTATACAGGGAAAATACAAAACAATTATCATTTTCGACTTATTCAAAGGGAGAATCAAAAAACATAAATCATTTTTAGGGTACTGAGAAAAGCGTTACAACAAATACAACCTTTAATAACTATTCCTCTTAACAATTAAACCTTTCAATAATTAACTGAGAACATTGAATAACTTTTATTAACCTTATAATGAGAACTTGAAGAAGCAAAAGTCAACTGCTTAATTTTATTTATGACACCTCTTTCATAACTTCTTACACAAGGGCGTTTGTACAGTAGAATAAACTGGATTTGGAAAGCAGCTCATCCATCCATCCATCCATCACCTAAAATGATTCTTTTCACGGTAGTCTTACATAAACAATGCCACACACCAAGTTAGTACAGGTTATTCCACCTCAGCATGGGCCTCTCCATGGCCTGTTTTCCATGGACAGCAAGGGAGGGTTTCCATGGGTTTTTTTCACATAACCTTGGGGAGGAGATTCTGAACTGCTTCTGTACCCGACAGAACCGTGTGGATGAGAGCTGAAATACGAAAGTGCAGGTATTTCATGCCCCACTCATTTCCTGTCTGCCTTCTCATGAGCAGCAATACCATGAAACCCTGGTACCAACCCCATGCTGAATGCTGGTATTTGTAATTTCCCCAGGAGTAACTTGGAATTTGTGATCACAGCAGCTCACACAAGCTGAGACACCTCTGACCAAGATGATTTTAAGGGCTTTTTTAAGAGGTGTTCTTTGAGAGATTTCCACTTCTTACTACAGAGCCCCACACATCACCTCACCTGCCCAACACTGGAGAGGTGTAAATTCTTCTTCTGATATGGCAGCCAGGTAAAAGAAAATTTTCTGGAAGCTTTTCTTTTTAATCCTAGAGGCTTTTCCCAAATGCAATTTTTTCCCCTCAATCACTTCTCCATCTCTTTCTACCTCCTTCATGGTTTAAAAGCAAAGGATCCAATGTGAAACTTGGATGCTCATCCTACCCATAGCCATGCAAAACATCATTAACCACAAATTTGAGATGGGTTATGGATTTTCAGGTCAAACACAGAGATCTAGGTTTCCTGCCCACACAGGCAATCAAAACCCTGCTGAAAACAAGTAAATGTGAAGCAGTTCATCTTTTTAGCTCTCTTTGTTTCCTCTCTGACATGGCAGTGTGTCTGCAACACTATCCTTATTTTTTTTCTGCTTCCTCATTAAAACAGAGTTTCTCTTTCCCTCTCCCTGAGGCTATCTTCCCTTTGCAGCTCAACTTATTTTTATTTTATTCTTCTCTGTGTGCTGTCAACCTCTTCAAAATTTCCCTATTTATTTTTGAAAATTCTGAGAGCATAACTCTGTTGAAATAAATGGAAGATGCTTGGATGCTTCAAAGTGCAGCCTGTGGTACAGACCTAACTAATTTATAACAGAGCCCAAAGAGCTAAATACTTTCTTCAGACAGAAAAGTGTCTGTAAGAAAACGCAAAAAAATTTAAGCCTAAATTTCCATTTTTATGAGGTTTTTATCTCATAAACTTCTACTTGTTGTGATTCCTTTACTTTAGGCATTTATTTTTCAGTACACTTTTATCATAGAAATGCCTAGTTTTTCTGTGCTTTTCTGTCTCAGCAACAAAAATAAATGGACACTTCTTCATGCCCTCAAAAAGAAATTATTGCTCTGCTTGGAACAATTTTTTGTGAAATTTCTGTCCAGAGCACATTTTCCAGGCTTAATTATACAAGCCTCTGGAAACAAGTATTCTGGAGGAAATACTGATACATCCTTAACTACAGAAAAGTGATTGGTACTTCAACAGTGTCCTGCTTAATTTCAACCCCTCTGCATTAGCCTGTTGGATACTCCAGGCAGTGTTCCTACCATGGATTGAAAATCACCTCCTTCACCATGTGGGCAGTATCAGCACATCAGGGTCTACCCTGCTTCCATAGTAAAATCATGAACAGATTAGCCCAGCTTGTGCTGGAGAAGGGAAATATTCCAGGGTCAGGCAATGTGGCAGCCCTCAACTCTAATTCTGCTTCTCAGTTTCCCATCTGTGTGTTGGATATTGCACTGAGTTCATCTGTAAAGGACAAGAAGCATCACTTTTCTTTCCATAAGCTGTTTGAGAATAGGACATGAAATATTTTAGATTTAGTCATGGATAGACGTCTTTTACACAGGAATTTGAATAGAGATGTCAATCAAATGGAGTAAAAGTCTCCGTGAATAGAGAAATCTTAGTCCACAACATCTTGCAATTCTGACTTGATACTTCTCTGATCTTATTTTCTTTCATCAATAAGGACTGAACTTTTTTCACACTTATCACATTGAAGATAATCCCTGACCTACAAAAACATCCTGTCTGCCAGAAGCAGACATTCTCTTGGAGGAAATCCCATTGGTTTCAGCTCCATGTCAAGGGAGATTTTGCAGGATTTGGACAGCAGTGGTGTTAATATGTACCTCCCCAGGCATAAGCCCTCATTCCCAACATGCAGACCCAAATATTAAAATATGTAGGATTAGTGGGATGAACAAGAAGAGGTCATTGCAAAATTCAGTTCTGAATTCATTATGAGGTGGAAAAGCAAAGAGTGGCCAAGGAGTCAGCCTTGCAGTTATTGTACCTATGTGAGAATTTCAAAGAGGGCTCCTCCGCTGTGAAAGCTTAAATAGGGACAGTATTGTGCCCTGAACAAGAATTTGTTCTCTACTCGCTACCTCAGAGAGCCACACTACTCCTGGAAAGCAGCATAGAGCCTGACCTAAGTCCTGGACATGATAAAGTTGAAGCACAGAACTTTGAGCGCATCTTCTTAAGACCAGGTGATTCCAGGTTTTGTAATGGCAAAGATATCGGAATTTAATCTTCAAGGCTGTTGAATACCTAGAGAAGTCCCTGGCACAGCTTTGCTCCAGAAAACCACCTCTCTCCACAGCAAACCCTGGGCACAGTCTGGGTGCTGGCATGGCCCAGGGACAATTCCCACCAGACAACTTATTCACAGTTACCCACTTTTTAGACTGCACGACTGTTTATAGTATGGACAGTGACAGATAACGTCAGCCTCCTTCAGGGCTGCAGAGCAATCCTGACACTGCTTGATTTATTGTCAAAGTTATAGCTTTAGACAGCAATGCAGCCTATGTTCATAGTGGTATTTGATTTCGGAAGATCTTCATCTGGCAAAGTACTCAAGTAAATGATTTAGTTTAATCAAATTCTAAAGTCTCATGGACTGGGACATCTTTAAATTTAAGCATGTGTTTAAATACTGAGCTAAATAAGGATGCACTTGTCTCTGTGCCTCAAGTTAAATAGAAGCTTTGCAGAAAAAGAGGCCTTAAAAGAAAAGGCCTTTTTTCCCATAACAGACTAAATTCTACAATTATAGTAGCAATTTCACAATATGTAGAAAAACCGTGCCAAGCACATATATTTTTCAGGGTTTCAATTTCCCTGATGTAAGACATCTCAGGGACATTTTAGTGATTTGTTACAGTCATACAACACTCAGGCAAGAACAAAGCCTTGCTGAGCACTTTTCCTGGAAAAAAAATAACAAGATATTTGACTCAGAATGAGAATACAGTATTTTATGATGTTAAAGCTCATTTCTAAAACAAAAAATGAAACTTTTCATTTAATGTAACTCATTATTTCTTTCAAGTGACACGCTAGAGAAGCGCTGGATATGCCTCTATTATGAACAAGACAGGAATTGCTTGATGACGTTAAATTCAGATTTGCCCATAAAAAAGATAATAACACCCCCCACCAAAAAAAAAAGTGGGCTTTGTGCCTAGTGTAAAATTTGTCATGGCCTTATCTGTTGCTTTTTAATTAAATTAAATATGACTGGAGACATAAATAGGACAGAAGTGGAGAATCACATGTCCTGGGGCTGCATCTGGTAAGGAACACTTTATGTACACCAGGAAAAGAAATCAAGTCCTCACTTGTGCAAAAAACAGATGCAGCTGCCAAGCCATAAACATGGTGAATAATCCCCTTGGCTTCAGTGGAGCCATCAGGATGCATATAAAGACATGTACATAAGTCTTTGCCAGTCTGAGGACTGGGATAAACTGATATTCTAATCTGAAAAGGAAACAGAAGTTCTTAAGCCAGACATTTCCTCAAGACTCTTAGAAAGGTTCGGTGTAACTAATCTCTGTTTCTTCCAAGAACAACGCTTTTTGAAAAACTTTGCCTGAAAACATAAACTCAGTGGATACACAGGCTCTCTAAGCATTTAAGGGTCTCATGATGAACAGTGTCCTTTCATGAAGTAGCACTTCCCCTGAGATGTCTGCAGTCAATACTTTATGGAAGCACGTGATCAGATGGAAAGGGACATGGAAAAATCAGATATTAAAGGTGTCCCCTCCCAGGCTACAGGCAAAGGAGAGAAACATGCACTGTACTTCCTGGAGCTGAGATGGGTACTCCAGGATGAGATCCCCTGCACGAGTCTGGCAGCAGCTGCCAGAGCTGAGGAATAGTCTGGGATAACCCCTTCATAAACTTGAGGGCACGTGCATAAAATGGGGTCAGAGTAATCCCTCTGAGGCATCTCTGTTCATTGTAACTGCAATGAAAACGCTGAGAAGCAGCTCTGCGGTGATGGGCAGTAACCAGTTTGACTGTTCTCTTTGTTTGGTGGGGGTTAGGGTGGGCCATTAGGGCTCCAGGAGGGCAGCTCAGTGAGCAGAGCAGCACAAACAAGGCAGCTGTGAGCAGCCAAGAGTCACTGTAGAAACGGCTGAATCAAGCAGGTTCTGTAAGGGAGATACAGGTCATTTTTTTCCCATTATTTATTTCCATTTGCCCCTTATTTTAATGCAATATTTGTTCTTTCTTTTTTTAGCCCATAATGGTCAGCTTTTCTACCCCCCTTTAAGTAGCAGAATTTGCTTAACCTTTTTTTTTTTCTTTTTTTTTTTTTTTTTTTTATGAATTTAGATTAGAGGTTTAATTACTGGGATTTCTCAGGTGTAGGCAACTTTACTATGCTACGGATAAACAGCATAAGTCAATATTGATTTTCCTCCCTTGTAAAGCTCCCTTGTTGCTGAAAACTGTTAACATTTTTCAAGATTCTACCATGACCATATTTGTACAACAGCCTCTTACTGAGTTTGAAATTCTATACCAAATACTTATGTCTTTTAAAGACTGAAATCTTCAATAAAATATGTTCCTCGCAAATATTAGAATTTCCCCTTTCTTCAATAGAAAGATATTCAGTATTAATCCATATTATGGGACCATTTTGTCAGGTGCCTGTTGCCTTACAATTAGATTTAGAGGAAACGAACAGGTTTCTTTTAAGAGCAAATGTGGAGCTAAGACCTTGGGCAGCAGCAGGAACTGGCACCTCTGTCCTCACAAGAGGTACAGGGCATTTCAGGACTTGGGAAGAGTGGGTCAGAGCCAGGGAATTGGCAACCCTGAGCTGGCATATGGTCCCTCACAGATTATCTGCAGATAGGCAATTTACAGGTGCCCTGAAGCTGTGCAAAACGCAACCAAATGTTTCAATTTCCCAGACAGAGCTGGCGACATAACGGTCTCCATAGAACATAATCCAGTCCCACTCCTTGCCAAAAACTCCTGCCAAAGGATTCTTTCTCACCAAGATTTCTCTTGCTTTCTCGTTCGGCCTTCTCCCCCCTCCTCACAATCCTGGCAGCTCTCGGCTCCTCTTCCCACAGTGATAGAGCTGGAATTTCAAGCCCTTCCAGTACAAAGGCATGGGACATTGTTTTTCCAGGATTTCTTGACAATCTCTTGGAAGACCAAGGGGTTCTGCCCACACTGCACCCAGAGCTGCCCCATGGCTTGGAGATCTGCCCCTGCCTCTGGGCTACCTCTTCTCTTGCTCTCGATAGTGCAGGTACCAGCATGAGCATCCCTCAGACCCTGCGGTTTACAGAGAGCTTCTAAGGACACATTAAATTGTTCACACATTCACTCACATTTCCTCCATCCAGTGCAAATGGGAATCTTTGGGCTTTGCCTTCAAATCTCTGTCTGTATCCTAAAGTCCTGGTCTGGGGCACCCTGTCTAGACGGAATGTACTGGACTAAGGTTATGTACCTGGTTTCATTTCAAATGAAAACAGGCAGAAAACAGAACACAGAAAGTTCCACCTGAATGTGAGGAAGAACTTATTTACTGTGAGGGTGACTGAGCACTGGAACAGATTGCCCAGAGAGGGTGGAATGTCCTTCTCTGGAGATATTCAAAAGCCATCTGAACACAATCCTGAGTAACAGGCTCTAAGGGACCCAGACTGAAGGAGCTTGGTGCTCCAGTGGTCTCTTCCAACCGGAACTATTTTGTGATTCTGTGTGAAAAGCAGGGGGTGGTACAAGATCCAAAAACACAACCTTGCCAGTCATACTGGAGAGAATACCTGACCCAGGATGTACTCCTGTCCTCCTTTGTCAGGTTATTTTCCAGAGATACACTTAGTTTCCATTTTTAAATCAAACACTATGCCCTAGGTGATTTTTCCAGCTAGTGACTCCAAAAGACATTGAAAAAAAGGACATTGCTAAAAACCTGTCTCTGCTAGTTGCTGGTAGGAAAACTCTCCTTGGTGAAGGAGGCCAGTTGGCATCCCACACAATGAAGTGGTACCTCTGTTGTGTCTTTGAGCTGCTAAACATCTCCATTGCCAAACATGGGTAATATCAAGGGCAAAAATCTTGTGCTAGTGGAATAATGCTGAGGATGTTCAGATGAATTGTAAGAAGTCATGGAATTACTTAAGCTGAAATATTGTTTGTCATCAAAATTGTATGGCTGATGTTGCAAATCACTAATCCTGTAACAACAATTTACCAAGTTTCTGTCTAGAAATTCAGAACTACCAAATACTTCAGCCTACACAGTAAACATTCAGCTGTAGCAATGTATCTGTGCTGGTCCCATTTTAAATGCCCTCCTGTCAATCCATTGCACAGGCTCCTGTGGAAATCAAGATAATTTTGTCTTACCAGAGTGGTTCCTGCATCTATCTCAGCTGGTGTAAGTCAGCCTGAATCCTACAGCTGCTCATGAAGCACAGTTCCTCACCTGCTCAGGACTTTGTCTTCAGGTTTCTATGTCTGACTTAAGGCTTTTGTATCAGAACTGCTTAACCAACTAATTTACCAACACTGCCATAAGACTTCCTTTTTATTCCATTTTCTCTTTTTGTTTCATTTAACTAGGTGGGTATAAAGTAGGCAATCTCTATTCTTCTTCTAACAGATTTATTTCAAGGGGAAAAAGAATTTTCCTCTATTACATCACAGCTACTAACACAACTTTACTTGGGAGAAGGTGTTGGCACCTGCCAAGGTGAATGAAGCGGAGAGCCAGTGATGCCTCAGAAGTGCTCAAGGCCAGGCTGGATGGGGCTTGGAACAACCTGGTCTAGTGGAAGGTGTCCCCACCCATGGCAGGGAGGTTGGAACCAGGTGATTTTTAAGGTCTTTCCCACCCAAACCCTTCCATGATTCTATTTCTCCTGTCCTGAGCTAGACTCTGCCTTTTCTGCTTATGTTGATTCTGTACTAGTTTCATTTTCATGAGGGAGGATGCAGATTTGACCCCAAGCTACAGAGGTACCCTAGAGAATGAAAAGGATTTTTTCACTGTATTCCAAGGAATAGTTCAGAAACTCCATAAATTGTTATGAAGAAGAAAAGGTAGCCCAGAACTGTGGCATGAAATTCTCCTCTTCATTGCCAAGGGCATAGAAAACTTTGACCAAGGTTCCTGTGCATGTTGCAAATAAAACAATTAGAGTCTCATCTCAGCCAGCAAGATCCTAAACCTGCTGGGCTCCTAGAAACAGGGTCATCTACGTCTGGCTATAAGAGAGAGATCCCAAAGGCTTGAGACTGCCTGCAAGTTCAGTAGTAGCCACTACATGATTGTTATGAGGCTTTGGCAAATGTATTTGATATTAAAATTAGTAAAAGAAAAAAGTTTAATATGAGTTTTGCAAACAAATTTCACTGCCAGGACTTGTCTGGCCATGAGAAGCTCCTTTCCCCCCCAGCCTGGGTTTGTTCTGGGAAATTTCAACAATGAAGGAAAAATTAATGACAACAAATCTGTCTTCCAGAGGCAGGTCTGACCTGCAGGCTGCAGGATCTCTTGTTTGCAGCTGGCCACTATAAAGAAGCAGCAATTACTGTTCTGGCAGATAAAGTCACAGCTGAAGATACCGGGGTTTTGCTATTTTAGCTTATATTGGTACTTATGCTGCCCTCCAGTGATAAAGACTGTTGTTCCAACCTGTATTCTAGACTTCTGTAGCATTTTGTTTCTGGTCTGCTCAATTTGGACTGAAAACTGCAGTTCTCATTCCAGAATTTTAGCCAGTTCTTGTCTAAAAGTAATAATAATAACAATAATAATAATAATGGTCCAGATAATTTTATTTGTAGTTTTTTAAAAACTAAAATGCAGATCAATTTAATGTGAGAAATAAAATAAAAAGTACTATGGATTTAAATATAAAAAACCCCATAAATGCATAATTTTGGACCTGCTAAAGTATTACAGTTAATAAGAGTTTCAACTAAGTAATTTTTTAGATACAGATTGATATTTTAGTTTCAATTCTTTCAAAAAAACCATCCATGACCATTGCTGTTAGGCAAATACTCCCTTGTACTCTCAGTACTGGATTTTGGTGGTGGTTTGATGGACGGATCTTAGATCTGTTCTGAGTTGCAGGTTCTCTCCCACGCTCCTCAGAAATCCATGAATAGTGTGGAAGTCAGGTGGCACTTTCCTGGCAGCACACAGACAGACACAGGATTGGTAGCACTGAGGTTTCTATGAGCTCATGGTGCAACAAAAGGAATGTGTATGTTCCTCAGCTCAAAGGACTGGCACAGCTTCTCACAGGAAATGGAGTGTTCCAGAGGTATTTTTGGTGCTGTAAGCACCCATCACCTGCCAAGAACTGACCTGCATTTTGGTTGATTGTGGTGCCTGTAGAAATATCAGAGACTGCAAAAGTTTGAGCATATTTTACTCTGCTGTTTCATTCACGACCAGTTTTGGATTTCTAGCTGCAATTTACATTTCACTTGGGAACAATGCAGTTGTGCTGGTGGCTTTTTTTCTGTTTCTCCTTTACCTAGTGTTTTTTCCAGCATATATCTCAGATATATGGCTGCAGCTCACACAAACATTGCTGAGTTTGAGAGTACAGGATACAAACAAAATATTTATGAGAAGCTGAGTAAATGCCTGAGCGAATGGTCTGTGCAGAAATCCCTGCTGCCCTCATTATCAGTGGTAACTTTGCTATTGCTCTTAAAACTAAATGAACCTTTGGCTCCCACACCCATGGCTGCACCCTGGGTTTGTACAGTGATCAGCAGGGCAGGATGGGTCAGAACAGAATTCCTGTGATCGACCTGAAGGAGTTGGCATGATCTTCCCTTGACAATTGACAGTTTAACCACCACTGACCATTTAAGGACCATTCACTTCTTCAAAGACAGACAACCACGGAATATTTTAGGTGTAGGATCAGTCCAGACTAAGCAGTTTTTCAGCTACAATACAATGACCAGAGACCCATTGTGAAGTAGTGTGTCCACAAAATTCCACCATATAGAAATAAATGGTTTCTTGCTTTTTGTTAGGCTGGAGTAGAAATTTTGTGAGTCCTTCTGGTCTAGACTTCCCTGCAATAATATTGAATAAGAGTTTGAACAGGTGTATGAAGCATCCAGGCAGAAAGCTTGCTGCACAGATAATACTCACTGAAAGAGTTAATAACCAAAAGGGTTTGCAGAGTATCCTCAGGGCTTGCTGGATTTAGGTCTGGTTTTTGGCAGCCAGCTCAGGAAACAATTTTATGTAAACAGATGATGTGCCTGAAGGTAGCACTGAAGAACAGGCCCAGGGATGGAAAAATACAAGACCTCATACCACACTAGAAGTTTTTCATCCTTTACACAATTGGACCTGCCCTCTTAATTATCTCAATCTGGACCAGGTTAATTGGAGCCTTCCCTGACGTGAGTCAGTCTCGCACATTTTCTGCATCTTTGCTAATTAAGACAATTTTCACCTTTTATAGTTGCTTTAGTATTCAGAGCAGTTTGCCATAGGCTAATTATAATTGTTGAGTGACGGCTTTAAAATTTCATGTTTGTGATGACATTTTATCACATTAAATTGGAATCCCATAATGCTTCTTGCTCTATGATAGACAAGGAGGTCATCTCTATTCTGGAAGTTATCCACTGTGTGACACTGTGCTGATATTGGCCATTTTCATTCAGAACCATTACACTCTCTTCTGCTCTTCAACTGAAGACATTCAGCATCCAGCTGATTCCAAAGGAATACAAAAATACTGAGTTAAAGATCCAGGGCACAATCTCTTTGCTTTCATCCTATAGATGCCTTTGCTCTGGGTGATTTGGGAGAGCTGGATATGCAAGAACTGAGGGGCAGGAAGGAAGAAGCCAAGGCAACATATTCTTCTCATCATTGCTCCTCTGTGTCCAAATCCATGGCATTTTAAAAGCATAATCACTGATGCAGAGTGGAAAGTCTTCCCCTGAGGTTTTCAAGGTTCCCTTGAGCCACAGGAGCAAGTAGAAGATCTCAGTCTCATCATGCAGTCATTGCAGCTTGCAATCAATGCTCCATCACAGCCTACAGCAGCTTTTCCCCACCACTGTGTGAAGGTGAATGCTCCTGCAGGTGCTCTCGGGGGTTTTCCAGCACTGACACCTCCCTGGAGTACCTCTGAACAGTCCAAGGCTTGACACCAAGGTCCCAAAGCTTCCTCTTTGCTGCATGGCCATGGGTCTGCTGATTGTCACTCTAGCTGCAATCCCTTGGATTTTGATGCAAGTTTGAAAAAGCTGTAAACAGCAAAATCAGGGCATAAAGTACTAGAAACCTCACTGATTAACATAAGCATAGTTTACTTGGATTCACCCTATAGTGTGCAAGGGAATTTACTTACTGAAGTCCAAATCTGTGCCTTGTAGAGGGTTTTTCTGCACCGAGCAGTGCTGTGGTGGTGAGGAGACCAAGCAGTTTGCAAGCCCAGCTGCAGAGCTGTGTCAGCACAGCCCCGTGCTGGAGCTCCTCCCTCCTGTGTTGACACAAACCATCACCTTTGCTCAGATCCTCTACAACTCACCTTGTGGTATCCACAGCCTGGAATAGCTCTACAAGCACAGATATTCCCACTTTCACCCAGACCTTCCAAGCACATGCTCCCATCCCGCTGGTGTCTGTAGGAGAGAGATGTGTGCTTATGAGCTTTGTTCATTTAGTTCATGCAGGATTTGACGACTTTATTGAACTGTAAGTAGCTGGGTGTTTAATTCCTTCTAAGGCAGGAATAAAGACCAGTTGCAAATGGGATTTGCTTTGTTCTTGGTTGAGGAAAAGAAGCTACAAAGCTAAAAATTAAATTTAGTGACGCAAAGAAGCTGCCATAACATAACCATGCTGTTCCTACTTCTTGGCTTCTTGCTAGAGGGCTAAATGTTTCTGTTTGTTGAAGTTCCATCTTTTCAGCTCGTGTGATGTTTTACCAGGTTTTCAGATAGACTTCAAATTTTGTATCTAAGGTGTTTTGTTTTGCTGAAGAAATAATGTCAAATATCATTAATGAGTCGCTATGACTGTAAATTTGAAGTTTATGACTTATGACTGATCCTATGGATAAGGCTGTTATTTCTTCTATTTTCAGATAAGGTAAATATGGCTCATATCGCTCTGTTCTGTTGTGCTGTACAGATCACAGTCTCTCCTAAGCATCTGACAAAATATAATCACTTGAGTGTGTGTGGATCAGCTCAAACTTTACCTGATTTCTTTAGTTCTGGGTCAAAGCACCATGAGATTTTGGGGAGGTAATGGTGTCAGCAGAGGTAAGAAGAAACAGCTTTGAAAAACAGTCCTCAAAAATACTGCTAAACATCTGCTTTTTAGGACTACTCAATAAACTGTACACCTGTGGCAATACAGAATTCTATTCTAGAAAACCTCTCCAGGCTCCAGTGTTTTCAGAATAGTTTCAGAGTTATACCAAATTTTCTTTCAAAGATGCTTGCAAGTATTTCTTATCAAATGGCTGGAAGTTTGCAGTCATAGTGATTTTCACAGAGTACATCTTAAAAGAAAACATCTCTGATGGAGTCCACAGCCCTCAGAGCATTGGTAAATCTGCAACAGCAGAAGGCAAGAGAAAATTCACTCCCCTCCTACATTTATAATGTCTAACACCAGCCAAAAGAGAAAAAAAAAAGGTTTAATAGAAATTGAGAGGGGAATAGATCTATATTTAAGGCTTTAATTTTTTTTTCTTTCCCTTCCTTGCAATTATCCATATTTTGGAGGTTGCAGTGATTTCTGTTGGCAGGAGAAATCAATAAAGAATTCAGCTATTTCTTCAGCATCCTCCTCTTTCACGACAAAGGCACAGCCCCCAGGCAGGAGAGAGCAGCTTCTCTGGCTCAAAGAAAGTTCCCTCTTCTCTCCTGATTCAGACCTAGAAGTCTCCCACAGGCATTTTCAGAACTATATTCCCACTCTGGCTGTAGTCCTCTCTTTTACATCTCCACTTTCCTGGTGTCTTCTACACCCTTCTTACCTGTCCTTCCTACACAGAGGTTCAAGCACCCCAAACTCGTCAAGTCACCCTTTCCACACGAACCCCACACCCTCTGGATAACACCACAGGCTTGTGATGGATGGAGATGTGAAGGTCCTGTCTCCAGGGGTGAGCTGCATGTTTCATTTACCTCCCTCAGCCTCCTTTCTCCCATTTTCCCAAGGCATATCACAGTCACAGACTGGTTTGGCTGGAAGGGACCTTAAAGATCCTCTCATTCCAATTCCCTGCCATGGCAAGGACCTCTTCCACTGCCCCAGGTTTCTCCAAGCTCCATCCAACCTGGCCTTGAACATTCCAGGGATGGGGCATCCATAGCTTCTCTGGGCACCCTGTGCCAGGGTCTCACCACCCTCACAGGGAAGAATTTCTTCTTAATGACAGTTCTGAAATATAACTGGGGGTAAGAAAGGCAGCACCAGCAGCAGATCTAATGGTAGGTGCTGTCATCAGTGATGGTTGTGCTCAGCTTTTAAATCAGTGGAGAGCACGGTTTGACCTCTGAGAGCTCCAAGTGAAGATAAATTCAAGTTTTTATATTTATAGGCAGTTCAGACCAAGTACTGTGTTGCATCCACCATGCAAAATAATTAGTCATCCACTGAAATCCTTTTTCCTGCTATCAGCAATGTTTTGGCCTTTGCTGTAAATTAAGATTATAACTGTGATCATAAAAATGCAGTTACACCAGCACATATTCGCTATCCATATTCAGCCATGGAGATGACAGACACCTTACTAAATAGAAAGGTATCCATTTCTGCACTTCCCTAAATCAATTAGTACATGGATGGAATACAAATGAGGTTATCTCATCATCACTTTTTCTGACATCCGTATAATGGAAAAGCCTCGGTTTAAAGAGAATGTAATTGGTAGCAACTGACGGCTTGGTAGCATATAAATTTTGTGTATTTCTGTATGTTATTATTCTCTCATTTTTCAAGCATTTAATTCAACCCCTGACATTCAAACAATGGAGTTTTTCCCTGGGACTTCATTGTGACATTATACAGCAAGTTCTCTAAATAATTTTGCCATATCGTTTTGGCCATCCTGTTATAAATAGCTCCTCAGCATAAATTTGCACTTATATTCTCAATCAGCCAACTTTCTAATTTTAATTCTTCAGAGGAATTCCCAGAGGAATTGCTCTTTTAAGACTGCAGAACTGCAAGGGATCTCCTGCTCATAAAATCTAACGAGAAGTCCCTTGACAGCTGGTTCCTGAAAAATGTGATTCATGTGCTGACTTGCTAAAAATAGATGTGGCTGAACCAAAATAAAAGTTCCAATGTAACAGAAACCCCCTTGAAACACTGCCAAAAGTATAAGCAGCCTCCACAAAGCACTAATGACCCAAGGTGGCCAATGTCTACGAAAGTCAGGAAACAAGGTGGAATTTTTAAGAGATTCCTAAAGATGGTGCCTGGCTCCCATTGAGGCTCAGTGCCTAGGATTTTTTAAAAATCTGGTAGAAATGTACTTTTATCATTGCAAAGGCTTTGAAAAGCCTGGCTGCACAGCAGCTTTGAGATTGCCTTGTTAGCAGAGGTCCCCAGACAGAAAACTTTAAGAAGGCTGTTTTTCAGAGCTTGTACTTTCATCACTTTTGTACCCAGTAAGGGATATCTAATCAAGGACTCAAAAATCCTTAGATGTGATTGAATATCCTGGCCATCCTAGTGTTAATGGGAGAACCTAAAAAATGTGAAATTGCCTAGAAATAAAACTGAAATAGAGCAAATAAATTTCACAGCTTTTTGAAGAGTGTATTGCAGAAGGAAATGGGAAGCAAAGCCAGTTAAAAATGCATTCATCTTTTAAAAAGTGTTTCATTTTTAATAATGTAAGATATAGGTTCCATTATTCATGCAGGTAAAGTCAGCTTAAAGCAGCTTTTGCTAAAATCCTGCCAGAATTCCTTTTATGTCTCAACCCTCTACCATCATCAACAGGAAGGAAAAGCTCAATTCTGTTCCCTAGATCCAGACAGAGGTTCAGTGAAATCAGTCACATTGTATAGAGCTCTGCCAAGTTGACCCACTTGCATGATCAGCTCCTCAAAAACAATAAGTATGTATTCTGGAAGATAAATCCAAGCAAAACTTAAAACCTGATTACGTCACAGTGTAAGTGCTCAAAAAGAAAATACTTTGGGAAATGTGCTGGACAGTTCTGTGGAAACTGGATGTGGGTGGAGGCAGAGGCAAGGGACAATACACAGTTGTGAAGGAAGCAGAGAACCTCTACAGACAAGGGATTTTTAATATTGAGGCAGCACATCGCCCTCCTCCCCTCTGTTCTGCAGGTGGCCTGAACTCTCCTGATGTGTCTCAGGTCATCTGGAAATGTTTCAGAGATCTCACTGCTGACTGGAGAACATTCAGCATCAGCCATAACCTTTGGATTACACCTTGAAATGACAGAGTTGCTTATTCAAGAAATCATTCATGCATATACTGTTATTTTAGGTCATTGCCAAGTGGACACAATCTGGACCTGGAGATTTGGTTTCACTCACTACAGCGTCTGGAATTTGGTATAAAACTGTGCCCTCGTATGGTTTGTACCTCTGCCTTCTGTTTGGAGGTTTGGGAACAGCTGTACCTGAATGCTTTTTGTCAGCAGCTGAAAACCACATAAATAAGAGCAGAACAAAGACTGTCAAGTCACTGAGTACGTTTTAGCTGGGTAAGCCAAAAAATGGAGCAGATTTTTCATTGTGACCCAAAACACAGGAAAGTTTAAGTAGAGCAAAGCAAAACGGGAACTTTTTAATTAGATAAAGCAGGCAGAAGAGACAAATTATTTCTATACCAAAGGCCACTGTCAAGAATATATTTTTACTGCATCCTAAATGAAACCTTTGAAAAATGAGGGAACTGTGCAGACCATGTGGATCTGAGAAACCTGATGCCACAATAAATACATCCATGGTGTCATCAGGAATGGCAGAGAGAAAACTTACTATGTGGTGTATTGCTCTTGGATTATCATGTCCAGACACCATTAGTTTCTCTAAGATCAATAGGAACAAAAGATTTCAAAATTTCTGGAGTGTTTGAGGAGCCAGATCTGAGGCTTTAGATAACGGCATATCAGAAATTTCTTTTTATGTCATCTTAGCAGCTGACAGACTGACATTCCTGGAAACATAATTCCTTGACAAGAGAGAGAGAGATAAAGCATGAAATGCAAGATAACACAGTGAAGAGTGTATTGAGGAGGTGAAGGGAGATACAGTAGATAAGAACAGAATCAGAGGACATTGTTGATGTGTTAATCTGCATGAGCAGTTTCTTGAAGGCGTTGTAAGGCGTTGCACTGAAATACACGGAATTATTTTGTCCTGTCAGAGATTTTGTCTGTTTGAAAGATATTCATGTGCTCCTCAGAGTGCACATCCCTCTGCTCTTACACTTTGCCCATGGTGTTACCTCTATGTGAACACTTTTGTGTTGCTGTAAGTAAATGAATGCTCTGCTTAACTCTGAAACAAGCTTCTCCTGGACAAAGCAGGTTTGCTTCGGTACCTGTTGAAAACTCTTTTCTTCACAGAAGGATGCAGCTATTTATCTGTTGGCAGTGTGGATATCTATTGTCCTGAGAGGGGCATGTAGACATTTTGTGTGTGTTTGAACATGGTCAAGGTCAATTCTTTGTGTAAAGAGGTGCTGAGAGTTAAGTTTCTCATGTCTGAGTTTACCGTCCTGTCCTTTCCAACCCAAGACATTCTACAATCCTATTGCACTCAGCAACAAAACCTATCAAGTTTTCTCTCTGTAAATTTTGAAAAAATGTCAAGCAACTGAGTAGCCAAAGGTGGGAAGACTCCTTGGTTGAGCTGTTGAAAAGTTCTCAAGGCAGCAGTGGAGTTTCTGCTCCCCTCAAGGCTGTTAACCATGAGCTGCTAAGATTTCCCAAATCACAGGCCATAAACTGTCTCCTCAGCATCAGCTCAACACCAAACCCCATTTGCTGACAATTTTCAGTACTTTGAGGAGCTATTGCACCAAGGTCTATCTCTCCACCCCATATTGGTCAGGTCCTACAGTCAAACAGCACCTCCCATGGGCTGCCAAGGTGGGAGTTCTATAAATCTCCCTAAGAAAGGGCCTGTGCGAGCATTGAATCCCTTGGGAATTGTGTTGGCATTGAAAGAGAGGTAGCCCAGCTTTGAGCCAGTCAGGACGTCAAATTCTAAGATCTAAGAGGAGACAGTATGCCATGACAGGGAAATATAGTTTGAGGCTCCAAGGACAAGGACTGAAGGAATTTAAGTTCAACAAACAGAAATGTAATATTTTCAGTCAAAAATATTGAAATGCTTGATCCCGTTTCAAACACACAAAAATGAATAATTTATAAACCCATCTCTTTCAGGATTTAGGAATAAAGTTAATTATAAAAATAATTACTAAATTGTCAAAACCAATATTAAAACCCAACTTTTCATGCCATTTGTAAGAAAAGCAAGTGTTGATAAAAACATTTTCTAAGGACAAGGACAGGACAGAACTCACAGGTCTCTTGTCTAAGATCTCTTGCAAGAAAAATACTCAAAGGTTATACCAAAGCTGCTATAGCTCTGGGGAGGGGAGGTAGAGAAAGACACACATATTTAGGTAAAAAATCACTGAGAAAGTCCTGGTAATAGTTGCCTATGAAAATTCCTATCCTATCTTACCTACGTGGTGTTGTTCCACTACTGATAAAATTTGACAGTTTTACAATGGATTTATTGTGCCAAAAAATAAGCAGGGATTCAGCCCTCACATCTTCCTCTTACTTTCATAATTATCTTAGGTTTTCTCTTGTGGCAGGTGGAATTAGATTATTCTCAACAACAAAAAAAAAACCGAAAACCATCCTAAAATATAGCAAAAAAAAAGGAGCGAGATGCCATTTCTTCTCTGCTTGAAAGCCTGGGCAAGGAGTACCATGTGTTTTCCCATCTGTGCAGAAGATTTGCTTATTGCTCTGGATCAAAATTTGAGGGAGGAGGGACTCCAGGGATTTCAGTCCAGAACAAAATGCTGTACAGCACAAGCAAGAAAAGTTTCAGCAAAATTTTGCATCCCCATTCTTGTTTTCCACTGCAGGGATAAATAATGGATGAGCAACCTCATGTTTTATTGCCAAATGTAAATAAATGATTAATTTATTTTATGTGTGTGTATATATATATATATTAAAAGCTGTTTGTAATCAAATGATAAATTTTGCTAGCTCATGACCCAGAGTTTAGTTCATGGTCTGTAAGGATGAAAATTTACAGTATGAATCAGCAAAAGGTTCTGCTTTCTCAGCACATGGATTGCAAAGGGTGATGCCTTGTGTACATTTCAAACAGAAAACTCCTCATTTTCTGTTTCTGTGCTCCAGCATTTCCCAATATTAACTACCACTGAGCATTAAATTGTCCAGCCTTTTAGTGAAATAATTTAGATTACGCTCTCCTAGGGGCAGTATGTCTGGTGTTTGCTGAAGAGCTCTTTGCAAGGCCCTTTGCATGTTTTGTGCCGTGGCCATCACTTGAGTGTAGGAACACCAAACACTTTGCGTCCTGCAAAAGTTCATGAGAGGATTTATTATGTGACAGCTTTTAAGACTTGAGTCCTTTTGGATAGAGGGTCCCACTTGGGCTCATTCTGTAGTTCACTTCCTTGCACTGAGGGCATTTCCACAGCCTCCTGGAACTGTTGGAAATGCTCCCTTTGACTTCAGCAGGGTTCTGCATCAGTTTGTAGGGGGACAAGAGAAAGCTGTTTCCAAAATTGTTGGTATAACTTAAGTGGAACATAAGTGACTGCAGACTTTTATACAGAGGTCGATGGACTGAGCAGTAACACAAGAACAGATGCTAAAATAATACCCAGGGTAACATCAATCTCGTATTTTTAGCCCAAATCTTTCCCAGGATCCATTCAGTTATTAATGATATTTTCAGGACAAAGAGGAGATAATGCCATGCTTTCTGAGCTGTTTCATTTTGACCTTTCCTTGTTGTTTTTGAATTTCAGGATATAAGTTAGGAAGGGAGACTGTGTTGTATTTATTACATGAAGTTACCTTCTGAACTTAAGTTCATGTTTGAAACTGAGCACTAGCTCAATGACATCCAAACTTCAGTCTTATTAACATCAGAAGTTTGAATATGTAAAATGTCTTACATTTTTTTATATACTGTACTTGCAGTTATGAAACCTTCAGCATTTTGAAACATGTGGAAGAGCTTGAAATGCAACCATGTGTTCAGCCAAACCACCTGCACATCATAATGATGATTCTTTTGATGATGATTAGTGACCAAAAAAAAAGATAACTCAATTTCATTCTATTTTTTTTAATAGAATCTTTGATCCAACTATGTTTTCTTAGTTAAGACAAATTCATCCTCCAGCAAAACACATGCTTAGGAACCTCTGTGCAATTTCAAGGTGGCAGTTTCCCAAAAAGTGTCAAAAACAGGCTTTTCAGCATGCTTGAGATAAACAACCTCACTGGCTTCTGCAGTTAAACTTTGTCTGACCTTGATCGGTGTTGACTGAGCAGTAAATGATGACTGCTTTTAAAACTTCATACAAGAATATAAGTATGAACCTAGACTCCAACATGAGAGCCTGGGATTTTTGTGGCCAAAATAGGGACATTTCTAGTCCATGTTCGGCAAAAATACAGAAGCAGGCATTTCTTGGGCACAATCTATTGTTTCATAGCAAAGGTGAAAAAAACCCAGGAGAAATGAATTGTGCCCTAAAATTACCTACTTCTTTCTGCTGATGAGGAAGGAAGCTTGGGAGCTCTAGTTCATGCACAGATGAACTATCAGTTGTTCTAGTTCATGCATAGGTGCAGAGGTGAGCTGAAGTGAGTGCAATTCTGAAGGGATTTCTTTTGGAGTAAACCTCCTCTGATGACAGCCAACAGATGGAATAATGGGTACAGCCCAATATGAGCAAAATTATTCCCAGGGAATAACAGGAAAACTACAAAGATTGAGTAAGGCACATCCTGAGACTTGCATGAAGAATATTTTTCTGAGCATCAGTGGGCTTTAGAACAAGCCTGCTGAGAGAACAATCTGAGAATGTGTTGACAAACGCACCTCTGTAGAGGTCTGGATACGTACAGGGGAATCAGCAATGATGTGTCTACCAAGAAGAGCTGCATTATTGCTATGTTCATTGCTGATCCCAACCCTGGGGTGACAAAATTAGTTCTTTTCAGTAGGGCTTCCATTACAATCTAGACTTAAAACTGTATGTATATTTGTAGCTTGGGGGGAGGGGGGTAAAATGATGAAAAATTATCTAGACAGTGTCTAAAAGTTGGTAATTTAACAGCAACTATTTTAGACAGTGCAATATACTTGCTCAGTGTAGTAATAAATTATGTGCAGTTTGCCAAGTAATTTACCCAGTCCTCTTTTCATCATTTCAGCTTCAAAATGTTTTAAATAAACTGTGACATTATGTAAATGACTGTGTATTTATTTAACTGTTTCTCTTAGACACTAATCATGCAAGTGAGAAAATACCGGGTATTAAATGGACTATGCAAAATAGATACAAAATCCCAGACTTTAGACTCTGTTCTATTAATTAGATATGAATGATAAACTGTTCATCATTTTAATGAGGAACATAAGGCAATGTAGATACTGTATATTCATTTTTCATGTGAGATTTCATTCCACTGCTTGGATTCTTCTTTCCAGAGAAGCAGCTGCTTTGTAAACATGCCGTGAACAAACTTTGGGCCATTTCCAAGTGCCCTCGCATGTCGGTGCATGCGTGAGTTCAGTCGTGCTCATGTCATTTGATGCAGTTCTATAAAAATGTCCGGGTTGCAGTCCTGCACCTTTAGTCCAAGTCTCTCTGTGTTGGTCCCGCGTGAACGGAGCCCCACCGTGTTCAGCTGGAGCATCCCAATCCATAGGCATGCCCACACCTCACAGGCAGCAGAACACACCAGCACTACGGTGCCAAACCTGTGATGTAAAACTGCAAGCTCGACTGTGTAATTGATTCAATGTTTTCATGCTAATTAACGCTGGGAGTTTTCTTTTTCAGAAGACAGTGCTATAATCATCACGTTCGCTATGTGCTCCCCTGCAGGTTGTTGTTTTGCTGAGTTTAGAGCATTAAAATTCCATGTATGGGTTAAGATCTAAGCCTGCTGTGTTTCCACTCCTGCCAGTCAGTCACAGAAAATTATTAATAAATCATCAAATATTAATACCATCCCTTCAAATCATAAAAGGCTGCAATATACATCTATGGTTTTTAAATAAAAATTGATGACTATAAGTTTTTTTGTAATTGGGAACATAGTGGGAGGGGGGAAAGATAATCTGATGAATGCTGTTATTTATTTTAACTTTTATATTAGGGTCATGAAAAAAATATTCTCTCTATAACCTACCAAGATTTATCACTCTGTGAAATTTTATAATAAAGTAAAGACTGATTTTCTAATTAAAGATTTGTCAAATAAAGAAAATAAGTGTGCATGTATTTTCTGTCTTTGGGGGACAGTCATGTGAAATAAAGTGGTTGAGCTGCATTTGCAAAGTGCTGTGGCAATGCATTTCCTTGCTCTGTGCACATCCGTTCCCACTGCCCTGCACTGAAAGTGGTTGTCAGCGCGTGTGGATAAAGCACAGAATGGGGCCATCTCTCTAAATGATTAACCTGGCATTAATTTCACATTTGGCCTACCCATTTTTTGATGCATGTGCCTGATGTTCTGAAAGCAGCAGAGCTGTGCCAGGGGATTATATCACTGTTACATTGGTGCATGGCAGATTATCCTGTCCTTATCTCCCTCCACCGACTGCCCAGAGAAACCAGAGACAAGGTTTGTGCTTCAAATTTTGCTCTACAAGAGATGGGATGAATCCAAACTCAGGATTTCCATGAGTGAGGTGAAATTCCTTATCAAGTTCCACTGAAAGTACAGACATGCCACATAAGAGTTTTCATATGGGAAGGACTTGTCAATGCCATCAAGAAAGAGTGAATGCCCACAAGGTACAAATTAAATGTCTGGAAGACAAGGTTCAAAACTCCTAACAAAGGCAAGGGGGGTTTTTTTGTTCTTATTTATTAGAATTTCTCTTGCCATTCTTGTTATCCTTGCAATAACTCACTCCCTCTTTGAAGGTCACTATGGTCCACATAGTACTGCTGAGAGCAGGAATTCTGCTGACCATAAATCATCTGAAAAAAATATCCTGTTCCAGGGTGTGAAATTTGCCACCACTTGATTTCATTGACAATCTCACTGTCCTTGTGCTGTAGATTTCTCTTTTGCTACCCCGAAATCAGTCACTGACAAACCATGTCAGAAATTCAGCCTTCCAGTGAGATCATGATCATCAAAAGAAAAAAACAAACCTCAAATTCCTCTTCCTTTCTTCCCTTTCACAGGGAGAGAAAATTCACTCCTGTGGCTCTTGAGGCAGAAATGTATTTTTCAGAAGGACTTGTTTATTTTAGAAGTCTTGGACACACTGGCATTTTTGGCCTTTCAGAGAAAGGCTAATCCCATTGTCTAATTTTTGTTTCACTTTTGCTTCCTTTCTTTGCTCTTGTTTTCATTTTTGAAACACACAGGATCAGCCTCGTGTGAAAGGCAGCTCTTTGCAGACACAAACAGTCCATTAACCCCACTTTGGAACACCTACTATCCCTTATCTCTGTAAAAGCAGCACTAAGCAGTGGTCATAGCACATTGTCTGGGCCACAGTTTATAACAGCTGCAATGCTGAAGGTCAGTTTTCTGACATCCTTTCCAAAGTAATACCTACAAGATAATTACAGCAGCCCTAACATGTGAGATAATGTTAGATAATCGGCATTATTTCAGCCATTGTTTATAGTACTTAAGCTTTGGTGTCAGAAATAAGGACAACCTTCAGTCCAGGATCGGAAGCAAAATTAAGTTTATTAACAAAAAAAATTGTCCGGAAAAAAGAAAAAGAAAAACCCGGGTTACCAAGATTGGAGATCCTAGTTGCCAAGATTGGCATAAGCCCCAGTGGCAGAGGACTACAGTGTTGGAGCTGAGCTTTAGATGGAAAATAGAGGCCTTCCTCCAACACCAGGCTTTCTCCACGCTAGTCCATAGAGAAAATGGCAGCTCCTGTCCTGAGACAGGGCTTTTTATGGCCTGCTATCCCCGCCCAGGAACGCCCCTGCCTGCCCCCTGTCCAGCCCCCATGGCCCTTGGCAATTGGTAGGTTTGAATGGTGAGGTCACTCCTGCCCACCAATGGCTGAGTCGTTGTCTAGGGGGTAGTTTTCTGGCGGGAAGGAGCCTCATTAGTCTTCATGGTTGCCATGGAGTCCAGTGACAGAAGGACAGTGAAGTTACTATTTTTAGAAACTGGCAGTTAGGGATCTCAGTTAAACTGGGAAGCCCTAAACCCCTTTTCCAAAGTAAAACACACTAAAAACATTCATTTAACATCTTAAATCAGTACAAAAATACATCTTTCAACCAAAGAAAACACTGATATACAGGGAAAATACAAAACAATTATCATTTTCAACTTATCCAAAGGGAGAATAAAAAAACATAACTTAAATCATTTTTAGGGAATCAGGAACAACCGAAAAAACCATTACAATAAATACAACCTTTAATACCTACTCCTCTTAACAACTAAACCTTTCAATAATTAACTGGGAACTTTGAGTAACTTTTATTAACATTATAATGAAAGCTTAAAGAAGCAAAAGTCAACTGCCTAATTTTATTTATAACATTTGGTACTTCCTCTGTTGCCTGTTTTATGTTCTTGCCTTTGCTTTCACCTCAAACAGACCACTGTTTTGCAAAGAGCCCATCAATTTTCTTTGATTACTTGTGATTAAAGGTAAGAATTTTTATTGGAATCTCCACAGTGACTGTAACCAGCAGGCTTCTGTCTATGGGGAACAGAAGTTCTCAAAGGGTGGGATGAATTCTCTGCTCAGGCAGCTATACCATGGCTGATGTGAAGTTCATCTCTGGTGCAGCTCCATGAACAGCCAGCCAGGAATCTGACAGGAGATGATTTCCCCATGCAAAGTTTGGTGTGATGAATTCCCTGAGTTGGTCCCTAAGTCAACTGAACTGGTTCCCATCTGTGTGACAATGGGGGAAAGCACACAAAGAGAGTCACATTTGAATCATTTGAAGTTTTATAAATCAGTCACTTTGCATCATGGTAGGTGAGGAAGGATTTTGCAGTGGTTGTTATCCTGCATCTGTAATGTGCGTTGGACACGAGGCCAAGGGGACAAACAGAGGGATGCAGCCACTGCCCAGACTCCCCTGCCAGCTGAGACACTGATGGAAATGCATGTTCTTCAAAAATAGGATCTTCTCATACAGTGCTCTGTGCTCTGCATTTATTAGTGTCAGTATTAGTAAATGGAGGGAAAATTGATACAGAGCATTTGTTTTCAGCACACCAAATCACACTGCCTTCTGTAATAGGGGTTGCAAATGAAAAACTGGTTCAATGAGATTGCTCAGCACAGCTTTGCTGTGGTGACTAAATTCTCTGGGATCTCCAAAGGACCCTAAAATCCGCATTTTTCTGCTATGCATTATGTATAAATATGAATTTCTAATCAAGATATGCACTCTCCTCCTGGTATATATAGAACAGCCCTGAGTTACCAAGAAATAGCTTTCTGCTCTCTTAAAAATTGAGATTCTTCTCTAGTGGGTCTTTAAATCTTTGTTCCAGGAATTGATCATCCTGTTTTGACGTCAATGGCCCATACTGAGGTTATTGAGTACAGCAATTTTACAGCCAGCTCCTCTGTTTTCCTTCATGTTTTACAATTAGCCAAAGTTTTAGCAGAAACATCAGCTGGGAAGAGAGCCTCTTGTCATTTTAGCTTCATCAGCTGCAGAAGCCACCAAGAAAGGTCAAAACCAAAAGCAAACATATGTCTTCATATTTACATTTAAAGCAGGCAGCCCAAACAGCAGAGAGCTCTTTGCCATTGTTAAGCACAAACAAAACGTTCTCAAGTACTGAAGTGTGAAGGTGACTGGTAAATCAACCAAGAGTATTTTATGTTAAGTGTTTACAAAAAGAATATTTTAAGATGAAAAACACCACTTCTCCCTGAGACTGTACTTACTACCCATGATTCCACCTTGCAAATGGGTCCACATTAAGAAGAAGAAGGAATTATCTTAACATCTTCATTTCTTTGTTTCTATTGTTTATCTAGGTGTCAATTTTTCCTATTATTCCATATTTTTCACCTCTGAAGACAAACTTTCTTTCCAGATGGTTTTGGGTTTTTTTTTTTTTTACTTACACAATATTATTTTCCTTCTGCCCCAATATGTAGAGCTACACAGTTGATAAGCTGATAAGAAAGTTTTATCTATTTACCTACAGTTTTCTTTTCTAAACATTTTTTAATCTGTTGTTTTATTTATTTACTTATTGCTTTTCATAAAAATAACCCCCAACTAAACTTCACAAGTTTATGTTCACATGAAAAAAGTGTGCACATCTTTCATAATCTGGGATTAGACTTGCTGACATTCTGCACTGGCCCAAACTCTGACAGAAAAATAATTTCATATTTTTCTCCTTATAGTAGCAGAGCCCATTGACCGAGCCATTTGCACCATGAAAGTTCTATGGCTGCACACTGTGGTGGGTATAAGGTGGGCTCAGGCTTTCAGCACAACAAGAGATAAAAATGTAATGCATTTGGTCCAAATTTTATTATGTAGCATGGAATTATACATCTCCCTTCCCATACAACAAGGACATTGCGGAACTGGGGAGATTCCAGCTGAAGGTCACTGAGATGTTCGGGGACCAGAGATGCATTTGACATCCACAGATAAGCTGAGGGAGTGGGGTTTATTCAGATTATTAAAAAGAAAGCCACAGGGGAGGTCTCACAGGAGACTTCCATAGTCTAATTTGAGCTAAGGGATACAAATAAAGCCAGACGTTTTCCAGAGAAGCAAAATGAGAGGACAATTGACAGTGGGTATAAACACTACAAAGGAATTTTTGGTGAGGTACAAGATAAAAATGGATTTTCCATAAGGACAGTCATAGGTTGCTCAGGGAAGTCATGGAATTGCCAACTTTGGAGACACTCAAGCTCAGCTAACATGGAACTGCCCTGTGAAACCCAACTGGCCTTGAAGACAGCCCTGTTTGAGGTTTGGACTACCTGATTTCCACCTTTTTGCTCTCTACAGCTCCCTGAAAGGATGGTGCAGCCAGGTGGGGGCTGGTCTCTTGTCCCAAGCAACAAGTGACAGAATGAGAGAATATGGCCTCAGGCTGTACCAGGGGAGTGTCAGGCTGGACATCAGGAGGAATTTCTTCATGTAAAGGGTTGTTTAACATTGAAATGGATGGCCCAAGAAGTGGTGGAATCACCATCCCTGGAGGTGTTCAAGAAATGACTGGATGTGGCACTAAGTTGACGAGAAGGTGATCAAAGGTAGGACTTAATCTCGAAAGCCTTTTCCAACTTAAAAGATTCTGTGATTCTTTGTGATTCTGTGGTCTTCAAATATGACTCAGTTGAAAATAAAGAAATAGCTACACATATAGCTTGTGCATTAACCTACACTGACACCTTATTGGATTTCTCTCCTCAGCTCTTATGCCATGAAGGAAAGGATTTCTCTGGTAGGGGTTTGGAGCTCTCTTTCCCTTACCACATGGTCTGTATGTCAACGGATCAACTGCAAGAGATCTCAGAACACTCAAGTCCTGAAAAATACTTTGTGCACAACATCGAAACAGAATGTAGGAAAGATTTGTTATGCCTTGGAATTATTCTATGTTTATTATCATTGAAATATTATTTGTTGGATATACGATTGTTTATACCAATTTGCTGACCTTGATCCAATTAAACCTGGAATGTCAGAAACATGGTAGAGTTTTCATTACTTTTTCTATATTAAGTTGGTCACATACATTGAATATTCAAGAACATGATAGTGTGAAATTATGGGTTTTTCATTCTTTAAATTTTTTCCTAAAATAGAAAGCAACACTTATGAAAGCTTTTGTGGTTTTTTTTTTCTTTTAATCGTGATCAATATTTTTCAGTGGGAAATAAAAATAGAAAAAGCTTTGCCTAATAATGTAAAAATCCCTTCCTGTTCCACACAAAGGCTTGTTGACGCAGATTTATACTTTATATATGTATATAGTTCCATGTATAGGAATTGTGAATAGTCACAGAAGACATGGAAGGAAAAAACAGTCTTTTGGCACACAGAGCCCAATTTTTTGAGCAGAAAAGCTCCATCTGTACAAGGATTAAATAGTGTTAGGGACCATTTTCTGCTGCAGAAGTCAACTGGCACAATCTGAACAGATCTACAATATTAAAACAAAGTATTAAAACATAGAATCTACACTACCTGACTACTTGTGCTCCAGACCCTTCGCCAGCTCCGTCGCCCTTCGCTGGACTTGCTCCAGCCCCTCAATGTCTTTCTTGAAGTGGGAGGCCAAGGACTGGCCACGGTACTCGAGGTGCTGCCTCACCAGTGTTGAGAACAGATGGCCATGGCAAAGTTCTTCTCCTGTTTTCCTCTTTGTTTTCCTCTTTGCTCTTAGATCAATGTTAAATTCTCATTGACTTTTCCAGGGGGAGAGCTGGACCTACCACAGCTGAATCTACCACATGTACAACATCTTTAATGCTTGAAGAACCTGTAAACTCTCTCATATGTATATGAAAAGACACACATCCAACTGACCATTCAAGTCTTTTCCTTCCTAATTAAGACCTGAATCACTGAAGTAGTTAATATATACCATAACCTCCGTACTGTGCCTCTACCCCCAAGGAACAATGACTGTGATTCATAAGGTCCATTATGTGCTACATTTGGCACATTGTCAAAAGTGCTACCTTTTAAAGAGCCAGGATAAAGGGTAATGGAATGGAAAATTTCCTTTTATCCCATCGTTGGGTCAGTCTGGGTGTATCCCGTGTATTAGCTTGCAGCCAAGAGGCAGAGTGTGTGTTTTCAAATCCCATGCCCTTTGGGAATTTCTAAAGGGAATACTACTGATGCAAAGGAAAAGGAAACAAAATAATGTTCAGCGACTTGAAAGAATTCTTTTCTTTTCTTTCCTTTTTCTTTTCAGTTGGCCTTTCCAAGTTCTTACTAAAAGCATAATTCAGTCAGAGGCTGTCTTCCTTTTTAATGCTAAATATGGAGGTTGAAAAGTACATGTTGTCAGGAATTTGGGGTTACAGATAAAAACCATTCACCTTCCTTTGACAATGCAATCAGTTCAATTAGAATTTGGGATGATTTTAGAAGATTGTACAAAATGTCTTTGAAAAAATCCACCAAAACCAAAGAGATTTTTTTATTCAATCCTGAATTTTCATTCCATCCAAGCCAGCATTGCCACATTCCAGTTATTATTTACTTTTATCTCAGACCTGGCAAACCTCTTTCCCACAAATTGCCTGTCTACCCTGTCATGCAAGGCAGTCCAACAGCTGTGCCAGCTACATCACACAACTATACCATAGGATTATCTCACTTATTATAATTCTTAATTATTACTAGCTAAAGTGTTCATATTCACACTGCTTGATGCCAGCTTGGCTATTACTGAATATAAATTGAAGAAGTCTACTAATAATTCCAATTCTTCATCCAGGTTTTCTCCAAGATAAATGGAAGCTCTTAGGTTAGGCAGGCTTGGGCTCTGTGATCAGTTGTTGCTTTCCAACAGAAAACTTAGAACATCTGAGAATGTGAGTTACTGAAAATTAGTGTTTTCAGCAATTTAACATTCTATACAAACTGCACATTTGCCATTGATGCATCACTGAAAATGGAGCTGAAGGTTGTGTGGATACACCGGCTGTTGGATAGTCACTCCAACAGGTTAATTTCAAGAATCTTGCAGAAAAGAAGCAGCCATGAACAATGATGATTTATTAAACTCTGTGGCACAAAACAATTGAAAAAAATATTTTCATTTTAAAGAGTCTCCATTCATCAACAGTTCTGTTTGAGGAACCAGGTTTTACACATCAGGAAAAATTACATCCAAGATCTTGCCGTTGGTTTTTTTGCCTTTTTGTTTGTTGCATTTGCTACAGGCAGAAGGAATATCGCACTCACTCCTTGAAAACTGCTGTTCCCTTGTCTTCTGCTAAGCTTTGTGGTAAATTCTCTGACTCTCTGTCTCTCTAAAATAATGTGCATGGCCTCAGGTATGTCTTTATCTCATTCCTGCTGAATGCTAGGTTATATTCCATTCAGCTGGCCTGATCCATATGCATTTCTATTTTCCAGATAATTACATTGTTCTACTTATATTATTAGTTTGATTGTTGCTGTTTTGAAGAGCCTTTTCCTACCTAACTGATTTCCAGGGGTTTTTTTTTAACTTTTCTGAGATACTAAGTTAGAGGGGAAGGCAGCAAATTTCTTCTGTTCCTAATCATAATCCCGCAGTTTCTGAAACCTTGAAGGCTTTCTCATTACTACTCCTAACAAAAAGCATTTAAAAGTCATTATTTCCCTTCTTGATGCTCTGTAGCAAAAACTGTTTTCCCTATATAAAAATTCCAGGTTTGAACTAAAGACATCAAGAAATGGTGAATCCACCCCTTGCCCCCATAACTTGTTTCAACTCTTAGTCAAGAGTTGTGCCTAAAACAGATTATCCTGGTTTTTATTATTTATTATATTTATTATTTATGCTCTCTGTTTGTACTCCGCAAACGCAGTCTCCTCTGAAACATCAGCCAGACTCCATAACTGGACACGGTGACTTTGTTCTGGGATGGAGGAAAAATGCTCACACTCAGCTGCTCCTGGCAGTTGCCACCCTGTCCTAAAGTTAGGAGCCAGCTGCCATTGCTTGACCTGCAGGTGTGTGTTGGTGTCTCCCCATCCCAGAGCAGACAGGCAGCTCAGGCTGGCTGAAGAGGGTTGGTGTGTCCAGGACATGTGTCCATGGCCTCCTCTGTCAATAGTGGGTCCAACTCTGGAAACCCCAAAGGCATGGGAGACTTTTTCTGCATTTGTGGGTATTGCAGCAAAACCTCCAAAAGCAGAAATGGCATATTCATGGAGACCCTGTGCCCCGGTTTTGAGACAAAATTAGGGGGAAACTTCCCCAAAAGGGTGTCTCCCCTGCCAGAAATGCAGGCCCTGGCTGCCCCTCCCCCACACCAGGTTCAGAAAAGGAATTTCTTGGAGGAAAGTGAAAAAAAACCTGTTTATTTAAACAAGTGGAGGGTGCTCGCCAGCACCAAAAAGAAAAGAATGACATTAGATAATAAACCTTCTCTGCTGTGGAGAAAAGATTGCGAATTTTAAAGTCTATGCTACACTTAGCTTCTCCTGAAGTCTGGGCCAGGCCAGTCCAGGCAGGGGGGCTCTCCAGCAGCTCCCTGCAGGGTCCCCTGGAGATGGGTTGATTTTGGATGAAAGAACAAGCTGAAAAAGTCCAAGAATGAACAGAAGAAACAGAAGCTGCTGAAGATTGTTCTGCAGTCCCGAGGGAAAAAAAAAGTTCTCCAGCTCAGCCACTGCCGCTGGAGTAAAGAAAGTAAACAATAAACAAAAACCGTGCCAGCTTCTCTGGCTCAGTTTAAAGGGGACAGAACTCATTTTGGGGCTAAGCAAGTTATATGGAATACCTGGATAAAATATACAGGATAAAATCACCCTAAGACACCCTGAAAACATCTACTGGGAACTGATGTCACTTCATTTGGATGTTACTCTTCCAGCAAACATCTTAAAGGACACATGCACATTAAACATAGGTATTCCAGCTCAGCTTTGATCCCATCTAGTGGGCAGTACTTTTAATATCAGTGCCTGAAGGAACACAGTCTTCACTGTGGTATTCCTCAAAGTTTATTTATGCTTCCTTTGCCACTGACATACACATGGTGCCTATAAACAGCAGAGGAGAAAGGAAATTTAGTTGTGATTAGCAAAGGGATTTTTCGCTGGGCAATAACTTTCCATTCTTAAGCACTTGCATAGGCTTGGGAGTCTAGATTTTTCTCTTGCAGAAACACTGCTTTGCCAAGTACCCTTTTTTTATTAGTATAAATCTATCAGAGGTGTCACACAATTCCTAACTTGAGCTGTACCTGACCTCGCAGGAGCAAAAGGCTCATTTGGTGTCTGGAAGCAGAACACCCTGTCCTTCACTAGTTGCCCCACAACTTCCTTTTCATCCAGTTGCCATCCTTTAATAAGTGAAGGAGCTTTACATTAAGGTAAACAAATATAAACCAATCTCTTTGAAGATGTACTGTGCCTTGTTTTTATTTTTTCTTCCTGTAAGTCTTCAAGACTGAAACTCTAATAAACAGTTCTTCATAAGATATCTGCTGTCACTTTTTATTTGTGTGAAGCATTTTTTTCCCATTTGGTGTATCTTTCAGCATTTACTCAAGCCAGAAAAATGCTACTTACTGATATTAACAGGCTTGCTATATTTAAGTAAAGCATATAAGCTATTTACAAAAAGCAGGTTGACAGCAACATTTCAAAAATGAGACTATAATGTAATAAAAACATTATCCTGGCTTATGTCTGATCAGGGAATAACAAAATGAATGAAATATTGTGACAAATGAGAACTGGGAGAATTTTCCAGAGAGGGGAAAAATGAAAGTGCAGCTAGAGAAAAACAAGGCAAAACCTTCTGAAAAGGCCATGTTTGACTACAAGAATTTATGGCTTCTCTTCTTATCTCAATGCACCCTCTGTGAAAGCACTCCCCATGCCAAACGTGAATGATTCGTCAGCTGCCCACTAAACCCTTTTTCTTCAAAGGGCTGAACCACAGTTACATGTCCATTGTATTTCCCCAGAATGGTGTATCCATGTTTCACAGCAGAGCTTAATACATCCCTGAAAGCGTCCCTGCCACTGATGTTAGCAGCAATAAATGTGGCAGAGTGAGGATGTATTCCCAGCAGGACTGTGACAGTGCTGAATATAGGTCCCTGTATGCCCACCTGTGTTACGTGATGATGTCTCTTTCTGTTCAGCCTTTCAGGTGCAAACTTTGCTCTTGCTGTCATTCCTTGGTGAGATACAGCTTTTCTGTAAATAGGACCGCAGTCTGATTCTTCCTTCTGTTCCTCCAAATCGTGAAGCAAAATCTCTGGAAGCAACAGGCTCTGGCACCAAAAGTGGGTGCAGTTTGTGATACTCAACATGACTTTTATTATGCTATGCCATGCCTCAGTGCCATGTAGCCTTTTCTGGCATCAATCCCAGCAGCATCCCTGGAGGGCTGTTTGTCTTAACCCAATCTCTTTATACAGATGGAAGAGAAATAAGAGACAGGAATCTGCACAGTTACCTAACGACATAGCCAATGTACTGTTGCCCAATCTAGCTATATAGACAAGTCAAACTGACACTGAAACTGAGAGGAACTTTTGGAATAAAGGCAGTTCCCTGAGGAGATGGAGAAAATGGCAGCCAGTAAAAAAAAGGGGGAGTTTTGGAGTGCAGCCAGGACATTAGTGTACTGCAGATGTTTTTGCTTGCCTGTCCTTGAGAGTCCCCATGACCTTGGAAGAGTTTACAAAGGCATGAAGCTGTCCCGCCCTTCTATGCACAAGGCAAGAATAAAACAAATGTCAAGCCAGCTTGGTGTGCTTCTATTTCTGGTCAGCAGAGTTCAGCCAGACTATATCCAGGTTTCTCTGCTCGTGCAGTGCCCCAGTAGAGGGGCATCAGAGAGAAGAGGCAGGTGGTGAGTGTGCAGCTCCTGCACATGCACTCATGCCCCACTGGCAGGCCGTGAAGGAGAGCTTGCTGTGATCAGTAGATAAGCAATTTCATTTTGCTATTTTAAGCCTCAAGTCTAGTTCAACACACCATGGAAGTGGGCGTCATCATTTTCTCACTCTCTCCTCCAATGAGACATGGCTCACTGCCTGCTCCAAGATGACTGTGATTCATTAGAGCACTAATGCCAACTAATTTCTATGCAAAACTCCACATGACTAAAATCCAGTGCGTATTTCACACCTCTGGAAGATTATGAATTGGATGAGAACAGAACAGGAATAGAAAACTTCAAAGCTACAAAACTTCAAACTCTCTTATTTAAAGCTGGAGGTTTTATCTCTGTCATTCATGATGTCTTTAGCCTTTATTCCACTTTCTTTCAATAATCATCAAGACTTTAAAATTACTTTTTTTTCTGTTATCCCCAAAACGACCTTCCTGTACATGTGGACAGAACAGCAAACTGCTTTCACCTAGAATATCATTTTCTTCCTTTTTTTTCTCTGTGCTCTTTTTTCTTTTTCCTGCTGATTTTCTTCTTCCTATAATAGTAGTTCATGTGGGTTCCTGAGATAGCACAAAACCACATCCTGTGGCTATTGATTTATACAAAACCTTAAACACCTTTCCAGGCACTCCACTAAGGGATTTCAAAACCCACACAATTATTCCAGAAGAAATTCTAAGTGTTGCAAGATTCATCTCTATTTAAAGGAATGAATCCCTTGCTCTATTTAAATGAATGAATCCCTTGCTAAAAGACTTTTCTTTCACCATGGTAAGGAAGAACTGTCCTAGGAAATAATTCCAGCAAAGACTGTTCTCATAGTTTAAGATACTGGTCCCTAAGAGTGAATTCAGCAAACACAACATTCAGTGAAGTGGAAATTGAGCCTCACACCCATATGAAAAAGTTTGCCTGTGCTTTTGGGGTAGAGCTTCCAAGGTTACAGTCTAATTGCTTGGAAAAGAACCCTCCTTGCACAAGAATACTTATTGGAAAGGATATGAATGAACATTCATCTAAATTTCTCCTTCTCAGTCTCTTCAGACAGCCAATTCACTTTGTCTAAGCAGTTAAACAACAATGGGACCAGAGAAAAATAGAGAAACTAATGGTACAGGCATGTGACCAAAATTCTTTGAAATACAGTAGACCCTGATTAAAATCCCATTTCCCAGTGGGAAAGGACACTTGGACCTCCATCATCCCCTTGCTCTGTGTGCACTCTACACTACTCAGCATTCAGGATCCTGACTAAAGCTTTCAAAAGTCGTAATAGAAAATGGGGAAAACATCATTATTACACTTGGTATTTAGGTGAGGTATTTAGACTAAAGTCTGACATTTGACTCCCACTGGATACGTACAGACTTGAAGTCCATCACAGCTTGCCTTTTGACTGTCATATTTTAAGGAAAAAATTCTGAAACATTATTTTTAACCAGTATAGCTGGAATCAAAAGTTGTCTCTACCCATCTGCACAAAATCAAAATTGGAAAAGTCAAAATAGAAAACATAATGATCCAGAGGAACAAGATCAGGGCGTAGCCCATTTCAAACTTTGTCCAGTCGAGTCATTCCACTTTCTGATGTCATTGTTTTTCTTTCTGACTGCTAAAACTAAAGATAAAAAATTGAAGAGAAAAAATCTGACACAAAATTGTTGTTGACCACCCTGAGACATCCTAAAGGGGAATTGCCTTCCACAAGGTGAATATCCATCTCTTTTAAACATGAGATCCCTGGGAGACAATTTGCATTACCACACCACCATCCTTTATACATGCTGAACACCTGGAAAAATGGCAGTAAAACTAAAGATGAGTTCACACAAACTTGTTTTCTTGTCACACAGCAATTTTATGAGCCTATTTCTGGCCAGCCAGATTCCTACACACCACAGCCTAGCACCCTCAGGGACTGCAGCTATAGCCAAGCTGGGCTTTTAAAATCTCAGGTGTAGCCCAAAGCACTGACTCTGTGAGATTTAAGCCTGCTCCAGCACCACGTCATAGAAGTGCTCATTGTTCACAGCATTTTATACCTGAAAATCAAAATCAAATAAAGAGCAAGTCTTACTTTAATACAACAGTAAAACCAGCAATTCATATTGGGATTCAAACCCCTGTTTCATTTCTAACTGCAAACCCTGGTTGTTTTAACATCCACATATAGGTGTTAGATGCACCAGAAACACTTCTTTTTTTTAAATCCTCATTTAATTCTTTTATTTTCAGCTTCAACTCCAGAAAAAGCTTACCATAAGCAGAAAGCTCCTCGCTAATCTCCAAATCTCCATGGAGAGTGCATCTGTTATGGTGCTCCCTCTGATCTTACAGTCTTCCTACTGATCTAAAAATAAATATTTGCTCATAATTTATTTCAAAAAACCAGTTTCTTTTTCAGGATATCAGAGTAATGTCTATGAAAGAAAGGAAAAAAATCTGTTCTTTTATTCTGGCTTTGAAGGAAGCCAATAGAAATAACAACTGATTCACTCAGAGAACAATTTTTAAGCCATTTATAAGCATGACCTTCAAAGAAAGACAAAACACCTTCTTCAGTGCCTATCATTGGGTTTAAACCTGCCTCAGTGAAATCAAAGTGCTCTGTTTTGCCGGACCCGTAGGATGTGGGCAGGACCATCCCTCCCTGGGGTCATTAAAACCAGTCTGTTTGAGCACTTGAAGGCTTTTTCAGGCAACACTCTTTATGTCACCTCAGTGGGACAAGGCCCTGCCAGGAAGAACTCCTGCGGCTCCTACAGAAAAGTCACTTTGTGCCTTTGCCTTTGTGTGATCAGAAAGTGCCTCTGCACAGTCAGCCAGTGGCCCAAATTCTGCTGCTGGATGAATGCTCCCTCACCACTTAACGACGTGCTGCCAGGACAAAGCTTGTCCTTCCCTTGTGCCTCATGTTTTACACTGGGACGTTTTATTTGGTGCCTTCCAACTCCTGCCTCATGAAAAAAAAAACCTGTAAATATGATCCTTTCATCTTTTCTGTGCTGCTTGTGGGCCCTACTACATCCCTTTAGATTCTCTCTCTTCCAGGACAAGTCCATTTAACCTGCCGTTGTACAGAAGCTGTTCCATGTTTTTTAACAAGGTTTTGTTGCCCTTAACCAGTTCTTTCCCTCTTCTGCCATTTCCTGGGACGGTGTGTTGGAGCTGTGCATGAATGGTGCAAATGTGGTGTGCCAGAACTCCAGGCAGCAGCCTGGCACTATTTCCCTACTCAATCCCAGTTTCTCCTACCAAGTTTTTTACTGGATCTGAGCTCAACTGTGTGGGCAGAGCAAAATGGGACGGAAACACTGCCAAGTCCAGTCGATACCACCCAGCACTCAGGTTTGCACTGATGAAATCTGCGGTTTCTGAGCCTTGGCTGGTTGGATTTACAGACAGGTTACTGCTGAGGGGGAGAGGATGAATCTGGGAGGAAAAGCCTCCACCTGCTGGTATCTCTGTACCTGCTGCCAGCACTGCCTGGCGAGGTTTTCCACTGTGCACCTGTTGTCAGATGAACAGAGAAAGGAAGATGAATCTCTCTCCCCAGTTTCCACCTCTCCTCAGAAGTCTCAGAAAAGGACAAAGCCACAAGTAAGAAGGAGACCATCTCACTTTGATGTCCTCTCAGGCAAGAGCAGGTTAACAGCCTGTCCACTGGGTCAAAATGCCCAAACCATGGCAACTGCCAAACCTTGATTTGTAGGATCCCTTAGCCAGAGCTGCCAACTGTCTTTTGGGGTCGGGGAGAAAATAGGTGGAGATGGTATCTTTTTCCTTGTTTAGAGAATCACTTTAAACAGAGTATCCTCAAATAACTTCTCAAATGGAAGTTTTGCTTGTTTCTCATTACACTGAAATGGTCCTCATAAACTTTTCGCAGCCACTCAAGTTTTAGAATCATAGAATGGCTTGGGTTGGAAGGGATCTTAAAGATCATCCAGTTTCAACTCCTCTGCCTGAGGCAGAGACACTTTCCATTATTCCAGGTTGCTCAGAGCTCCATCCAACCTGGCCTTGAGCACTTCCAGGGATGGGGCAGCCACAGCTTCTCTGGGCAACCTGTGCCAGGGCCTCACCACCCTCACAGGGAACAACTTTGTCCTAAAATCTAATCTCTACCTAGCCTCCATCGGGGCAAAGCATTTTACTACAGACACATGCAGGTTATGGATTGCAGTTAAATGGCACCAAAAGCCGCCTTGATGTGAAAACATGAAATTTTTGATCAAAACCCAAAACAAAACCACAGGTAACAGCATTGATCCATTCTCTTGCTTTATTTGAAAGCACATTCAGATAACAAAGTGCAGAAAATAGTCTGCTGTGATGTCATCCATCTGGTTGTGTGTTTAGGGGAATAAAAAGGACAGAGAAAAATGAGAATCACTACTGTTGTTCCAACACAGTGACAGTAAAGTGTCCCCTGCTGTTAAGTGCAGCCAGTAAGTGAAGTTCTTTACTGCTTCATAACACAGTGTTATACATTAACAACATATTAAGTGAGCAACACAACTTGAGAACTTACACAGTTATTTACAAGTACGCTCCATAAATTTTCTCTTACATTGGTGATTGCAGTTCCAGGACATTGCACTGACACACAAAGTGTTGGAAACACTGATGGACACAAACAATTGAATTTTATACCATGAGTTGCAAAATCATAGTAGTTAATGAACTCTCCCACTGCTCTGACCTCTGAGGTTCATTAATCACTGTACTCAGATTCTGCATTACACTTCAAATTCCAACATGCTGAAAAAAAATCAGTAATAAATATTCTAGGAAGTTTTATATTATTTTCTTACAGCTTTGAATGTTGCTTACGACACCAGCATGCTGTGACTGACACTTCAGCTGTGTACTCCAGCGGGTCATTGGGAAGGTCAAGTGCATCTTTTAAGGACTATAATGAAGCAGAACAGGGAGGAAGCCAAAATCACCCAAAGCCAGGAACAAAGTGGCCTTCAGCCTTCCTCAGCTTTGTGCCACCAGCCAAGTCAAACTTTTAGTGCAGTCAGTAGGTCTTCTCAGCAAAAAGGACTCTCTTAGCTCAAGGTCTAGTTGTGGAGGTGGAGAACCAGCTCCCAGACTGTGGTCAGAACATCTGACATTTCTTGGGCACCATAAAACTGAAAAGATGTTTTCTCCTTTTATTTCTATCACAGTTTCAGAGTAGTACCCTGATTTTGTTGGGGTTGCTCCTGCCTTACCTCATCTTTAACTGAGAAAGAAGCCCACCCTTCTGCCTCCTTTCCCTTTTCCCTAAGGACCAGGACTCCCTGTTGTGGTTGTTGTTAACCAGGTGCAGCTCCAACAAGGCTGCTGTGGTGGGAGACGAGAAAGGCAAAGAAAACACAAGATCTTTTTTTAACATTAGAAACTGGAAAGAGATGCAGACCATGGACTTCCAAGCAGGTGTGCACCTATTTTCAGCAGGAAGGAGTCTGATTTCCTAAACAGAAGGGAAATCTAATACATGCCTGTGGTTTCTTGCTCTACAATATTAAGCATAGACCAGTATCAGGACATTAAATGTGAATACAATACTTCTGCCAATAAACTGAAACAATAAATACAGCACATTTACACAAAAAGTTACACTTGAAATTATTTCTTAATAGGACACACCTTCAGTAGTAGAAATATATTTCTATACAATTAATACAACTAAGCTTTGAGATAACAATCATATTTCAGTTAATTTGGGTCAGTATCACTAAAAGTCTATTGGTATCTTTGTAAATTTAACTCTATTAGAAATATAATTCCTAAGAATGAAAATGTCGATCACAAAACACTAATATATGTTTTTCTGAAGGCAATTTTCTCATGTAATTTCCCTGTGGTTGTTTGGTGTATTTTAATTTAATGAGTCTGGGATTCCAGATTTATTATCGTATTCTCAAAAGCTCAATTGCATAGCTGAAAATATTTTATTCCAACAAATTGTCCATGGCAGTAATTACAGCACTTTATTTCAGCTTGAACTGCAAGTGTTGCAGAATGATATCTCTCCAAAAAGCTCCTCAAATAACTGTGAAAGCAAAGCTTCTTCTTCATAATAAAGTTTAACTCTGCATCTGCACATGCCACTGCATTGCACTAACTTTGGATTTTGAAATCACTTCATTAGAAGTGAGGTTGCACTGTGTGAGGGGTCTTTTGAAGCCAGGTCCAGTGTAAACAATCCAGATGTCTGTAGAGCAAGGTCAGCACTCATTGCTTCAGCAGCAAAGGAAAGTTCTAAGGTGAGATATTACTAGTGTTTAAATTAGGAAAATACTCAGAAATCCAGATATCAAGACTAAAAATAGCTGTTTAGAAATATTGCCAATTGTTAATAATTTTTGTTAGTAGATTAAATAATCTATTCTTCACCATGTGGTAAACCATGCCCCAGCTTCTCCCCTTGAGAACTCTTCCAAAGCCTGAATGTTCCTGTAGTTCAGAAAGCCCCATCCCAGCTTCTCCTGCCTTAGCTTCCAGCTTTGATTTCTCATTCCATCACCTTCTGAGACTGTGAATAACTCCCTTCCTTCATTTCCATTATTATTGCCTCAAAGTTATTTATAGACTGATATAATTTACTCTCAGACCTTTCCTCTTTTAGACTACTTTGCTTAACCCTGTCACCCTCTCACCTTTGTTTCTGCTGCTAATACATGACCATTTTTTTCTCTTCCCTGTTACAGTTTCTCTAAAGCTTCCCTGTCTTTGGGGACCAGGACTGCAGTCAGACAGGCAGGTTCTCCACCCACTGATCAATCTGAGATAACAGTTTGTAATTCAGGATCGGGGACCTTCAGGTGCTGCAGGGAAACCCTTTCAGGTGTTGCAGACTGCCTCCATGAATGCAAAACCCTAAGGTAAGATGCCTTCCTTGATATGTTTTGCAAGATTGGTGCAGAAAGAGCAAGACTTTCACATCAGCCCCTGATTTTAGGATGCTGAGCCTCTGTGTAGCCTCTTTTAGAAACTAAATGTCTTCCCATGTCTATATTTGTACCTATTTTCTACACATATATATTTCCTAAATGTTTAATATTTTCACTAATGTAAGGTTATGCTTGATGCAATGTAAATATTATTTATCATTTTAAATGTATTGTGTACCACACATATATCCACCATCTATGTCTGAAATATGTTCTGTGCAATAGTCAGGTTTTGGTCAGTGCAATGTTTACTTGGTGTTTCAGAATTTATTAGCTGTAGTCCACAAAAATGAAGAGATCTAATCCCAAAACTCCCTTTAGGTGCTACATCCAAAATACAGACCAGTGACGATCATACTGACTCAGGGAACCTACCAAACCTTTCATTCATTTGTTGCAGTCACCTGGTTTGATACTGAATGTGTCTCTCAGAATAGATCTCTAACAAACCAGGTGAGTTTTCTTCTCTACCCAACTGAGACACAGAACTGCAGTCAGTTTTGGAAAAGGCTCGCTATTCATAACTGGTGAAGCACTCTCTAAGTTCAGAAGTAATGAGAGCATGAAAATTTGTAACTAAGCCTTGTATTTCAAAAGGTTTTGCTGTGGCTGACGGGTCCAAGATCCACTCCCCCAGCCACAAAGTGAAACAGGCATAGCTGGGGAAGTGAAGATTGTTCCAGGCAGTTACAAAAACAGCCCTCACTGTGTGCACCCTGTTCCAAGTGAAGGAGAATATGAGCAATCCTGAAAAGCAAAGTATGTAGATAAAAATAGGTCAGTATGGGATGCACAAGAGCTCAAGAACATGTGAAAACACGCTGATGGTAATAGTGGTGCTCCTCAGCAGCTCTCCAGAAAATCTAGTTTCAGTTCTAAATGTTCTTCCTTGAGGCCAGAGAAGTGCAAAGGCCTGTGAAACCTGGGAAAATACAGATGTGGAGGAAACCACCCAGACCTTCCTTGGGAGGAGGGAAGAAGAGAATTTGGTGTTACGGTGAACGTCATTTGTTAAGAGCTTCTTACCCAGGGCGAGACTCCTCTGGGGGCATCCTGAGCTGGGAAATGTGACTAAAAAGATGCCAAAGCAGCTTTGCTGAGGGAAGCAGATTGATGTGTCTGAAAGTTCCCTGGTGGGAAGAAGAGGTAGAAACACAAACATAAAATGAATAATGTAGAATTCTGGGAGAAATAAGTGCCTGGTCATTTAGCAGCTATTCAGATTTATTCTCATGACCAAGATCACCCCACACAGTGGAGGTGGGACAATCTCCAAAAGACATTGTCAGCCAAGAGAAAAGTTCCACCAAGGAATCCAAGTCACTGTCATTGTGCCTGTCACTCATTATTCACACTGTCTTTGTATGAAGACACATCAATTTTCTCTTTCACTTTTGATGCCACAAAGTCAAAAATCTTCTGCTATCAGCAGTCTTGTACTATGGGTGATAAATATTTTTAACAAATCACTTGTTGGGTTGGGTTCTTTTCATTTTTATTACAGGTCTAGAAATAAAATTTGCTACAGTTGCATTCACCTGCATGGACAAATGCTCTCTACTCTCTTCCAAAACCTCACAGCCATAACTCACATTTTTAGTACTTTATTTTTTCAACTTCTGTCATAAAAGTTTGTTTAAATCTCCTATTTCAAGAGTCTCTTCAGGCATTTAAAATCTTGATATTTCTTCATTGTCAACAGATTTCCAAGTCTGCATAAGAAGGTTTATAGTCATTCTTCATCTGTGACTGAAAATGACAAATAAAAAATTTCCATATCCACATGCTTTGCATGATTTCACTATCACTTCAAAATACAGTATTGCTCTCATTACTCTCTTACTCTCAATCTTGCTGTCCAGGTCAGCTCATTATCTAAGTGGAGCCTTAGTCTGTATCAATTACTTCCTTCAAGTCATGGACAGTGAATTCAGATAGAATTTTGCTTCTTGGCAGCTCAGTCTGAATGTACACAAGGTTACATAATAAAAGATCCTCATTTATAGCTATTATTCTTGGTGGCACTATTTTCATTGAAAAACATTTAGTTTAATGTTTATACATAAAAAGAGGAATTTTCTTAATACAACAAGGAGGATGAAATATTGAAAAAGCAATAAAGAAATCTTCCTTCAGAGTCGTATTCCTTACTCGTTCATCACACTGAGTAGGTTTTATACCGTTGGTGCTTTGACAAAGCCCAGAAATAGCATAATCACAAAATAACATAAATTTGAAAACTGTAAAACATGTAGAAGATTTTCAGAACAGCAAAGTGAGAGATTCACTGTCTTTTGATGACCTCAAACCAAGGTTACATATCTCAGTTTCATATAATAGTCAATTATCAGCCTCAGCCCAGGGAGAGGAAGAAACTCTGTCCTGAGCATCAGTGGCAAAGTATTATCTTTAGAACCATCTGGCTACAACCTTCAAGTCAATTCAAAGTTGACCTTGAAAATTCGAATCCGTAATAAGACCCCTCATTCTTCTACCACTGTGATCCCAAACAGAGCACAAATTGTGTGAGCTGCTTTATATACAGGTGAACAAAGAGAGTGTTCCAGTTCTCTTTTGTCATTGAATCCAACGAGATCCATTTGCTCTTCGGTTCAGATTCTGCATTTAAATTAAGTACTGCCAGCTGGAATGTGCATGTCCTGCTTGATTCAGGGGAACATCTTTCACTTGAACACATGCTCAGCACAAAGCTGTCTCTAACTCCTGCACAAGCTGGAGTCCTAAAGTTTCTTCTAGAGCAAGATACTGTTTGGTCGTGGCAAAACTGAGTTTCCAGACAAGAATAGTTATGGCACTGAATAAAAAATAAATAAATTTAAATAATATGAAAATAAATATCTTTAAGTCTATTGAAACACATTTATCATTATTCTGGAAGTTCATATTTAGAGTTTACTAAACCTCTGAACTCTTTAAGTAGCACGTGTATCTAGTACATTCTCTATAGTGGAATCTAAAAATATCTTACACTTTTTTAAAATATAAAATTCAGCCCTACCACAAGTGTGTATTCACTTCTGGCATGACCCAGCACCAATTCTGAGGAAAGTACATAACTTTAACAAATAAAGAGAAAATCTTCCCCAATTTAAATTAGAGGCAGGGTTCATGCACAAACTGTGAGCTGATCATCCCCTAAATCTGGCCAGACTAGTGAGCAATTCCTACAATTTTACCAACAGTGTTGCTCCAGCTAATTTTATTTATAGGGCCACTGTACAGCTGATTTACATCACACCTTAGTTATGATAAACACCTATAGATACAAGCAAATGTCTGCCTGGATGACGAAAATAATAAAAGCTGCAGGAAGATGCAAGCAAGGTTGTTAATGGTTTCATAACCGAGTCTGCAAATATTGTAAAAGGAGCCTTCTGCTCTGCATCAATTTATGGGCACAATTCGCAACCACAGTTAAGAAATAAGTTTGTCTTATGCTGAAAGATCTGTAGAAATGGAAGAACTCAACTTCTGGGGAAGAATTAGCACAAAACAATGTCTAGGTAGCATGGCAACTCTTTGTGCCTCTGTAAGTTCTCTTAGTATTTATTCAAACTTGTTTTGCTAAAGCATTGCAGAGGAGGAAGCATTACTTTCCTCTACCCAGCTTAGGAAATTCAACAAAATTCTACTTCTGCTACGTGGTCTGAATATCATTTGATAAAATAGCAACTGCAGAATGGAGTGCTGAGACATGCCAACAAATATCAGATTAAACCTTTTTGACATTATTGTATAAAACAATATTAGCATCACCATGGATCAGCTACAGAGAAATTCAGTTCAGTGTGGCAGGAAATGCGTGTTAAACACAATTCTGAAATAACAGTAGAATAAATTAATGTTAAACAGGAAATATTAAACGGAAAAGTAATTGAAACTCTTTCGTAAATGCTTGCTTTCCTTAAAGGAAAAACTCAGAAGAAAACTTTGCCCTTGTAACTTTCTTTTTTTCAGCAGTCAGCAGAATCTTTTTGGGAGACTCTTTGATTTGCTATTAACTTATTTTTAATAGAATCATATCCTTCTTGAACAAATGACATAGTAACATCAAAATCATTATTTTAAGCATTAAAAATCTGCTTTTACTGAAATGCTAATTTTTGATCTGTAGTGATGCCTCTACCTTAAGATAAATCCAAAGGAGAAAAAGGAGATAATAGGAATAATTATGGCTCCTATCCAACACAACTGTCTTGGCTGCCTTACTCTGCAGGTCATTTCAAGGCACGTTGTTTATCTATTGAATGCATTAGGAACTTACAGAACTTAATTCTCCTAAACAGTTACTAATCCTCATCTTTCCAGGACTTAGTGTTTAAAAACTGCTCTGCAGCTGCACTTTGGAAAGACTCCTCCATTACCAGTGCTGTGACCCTTCTCACAAGCACCCCAGTTTTGAATCTGGTTTCATGCTTTGGATTGAGGAAGGTTTTGCCATTTTATATCTCATGAAGTGATCTCATAAAGAACTGTGATGAGTAAAATACAAGGTGAAAAATTCAGTTATCAATCAAGAAGTCAAATCTTTCTGCTTATTGCCGTCACATGTCATTGTAATTTTGGCCAGAGAATGATAAAAATGTGTGAGATATTGGTTTGCTCAGTTTAGCTTGGGCTGGCTTCATTTTGGTTCTGCTTTTTTATTGCAAAGTGGTCCATAACTCCTAAACAAATCTACAATTTGAGCAAGAGACCTTTCCCCTCTCATTCACAACTGAGTAAGGATTTGTTATTCCATATCTCATGAAGTGATCCTGTGTATGAGTGTGGCACTTCTGACATTGTCTTGACTAAACACAAAATCTTTCTGAATACTGAAGGACTGAAGTCAAAGTGGGTTTCAGACAGCTTGTAGCCACATGTTTTGGAGAGATGCTCACCAGCAAAATCCAGTCAGTAATGTTTCCCCACTGTGTAATTCAGAGCTCTGATAAGTGAAGCTCTAACTCAGATTTGTCCTCTAAGGAATCCTTTCTCTCATGCTCCAGGTCTCCAGGGACTGCAGCAGGAATTTAGGGATATTAGCTTCGGTAAACTAAAACTGGCCTTTATGAATATTTTCCTTCCCCCAAGGAAAAATATCATCCAAACTGTCATTTCTGTTAGTGCTAAAAAGAACAAAAAAAGGGCATTTTAAAACATCTGAAGTGAAGGAAAGTTTTTAATAAATACACATTTTCTCTGTTTCTTCTTCCTCTGAATATTTAAAATATTTGCCCAACTCTAACACACTGTTTGGTCAGGATGAAAAGAACTGTACATTGCACATAGGAATAGGGAGTAAAATAAACCTGTCACCGTGTTTTAATTCATTTACAGAAAGGGGAACTTGAGCCAGTAGAGTTGTTTGTCATCAGGTTTTCATTTGGTGTGTGTGAGATGAGCCCTCACGCTTCCAGTTGGGTTTCGTCCATCGCTGTCGAGTCCCTGTGTGCAGATATGGTGTATGTCCTGTGGGGACAGAAGGCACAATGCTCATTTTGTTCACACCAAGATGGAAACCAAGGTCCTGCTGCTGGGAAGTGGTTCCTCCAGATCATTTTGTTCACTGCACAGGCCTAGGGAAGCCAACTTGCATTCAGCATGAGGGACTGGGGTCCCTTCAGAGGTTAAACACAAATCCAGCTACCAAAAATCCACTGAAAGCTACTTCAGATTTGTGTCCCATTTGGCTAAAACTGCAGAAGGGATTTTGGCAAACTGTAAATTCAACACCTCAAAAATTGACAATATATACAAACTCTGTATGTTCTGCAGATGAGATAAATCTGGGTGCAAGAATATGGAACCATCTGCTACGAGAAGCTGTGGAAGCTCAAGATTGACTCACTCTCTGAGCAACACATCAAAAAATGCTTGGTATTGGTAAGGGAATAATATGAATTATAAAATGGTCCTTCATGCCACTGTTGACGTGGCATGAAGGCCATATGTTTTAGGCCTTTGAAGCAAATTATTAGAATTCCATTGTTTCACAGTGATTTGTATGTGTGATGATTTTTGTGGCCTTTGTGTCAGTCTACACTGTCAGATTAACATCCATCGTTATCTCGTTGTTCAGCCACAAAAGTAAGGTACTTGTCTGGTGTAATACAGAAATAGAAGCACTTTTCCTCTAAGTGCATAATTAGTGTTTTCAGGAACTCCACAGGTGTGCAGCACAAATTTTGCCTGAAAGTTGTAAACCAAAAAAAAAAAAAAGGTTTTTTTATGAGATTTTAATACACTTTGTCTGGTTTGAGGTGAGGTTTTTTGGTGTGAATGGTACCTGCTGGGTGGTTAAGGAACTATTGTCTCTCCCTGCTGATTCTGTGTCTGAAATAATATTAACAGGTTAATTATGGAAGGAATTAACACAATTCACTTCCATTTGCTTCACTGGCAGTAGAGGTCATCAACACCTTCTGGTGGAAACTCATATGATGATGTGAAAGGAAAGGATCAAGAAGACAGGATTGATCCAAAACCCACTAAAACAAATGGGACTGTTTTCTAAATTGTATCAATGAAGTTGCAGGTGGATCTACAAGTAAGGGCTGTCTCCTTGCTTCTCTTTATATACCTACAGTCACTTTACAAATTCCCATGGCAAGAAAAATCCCAAACCAAAATGATCGTGGTCAAACTCAAGAAATAAGATTCAATGAGCTGTGATTCTTGGTAGATCTTAGTTTGGTACTTTTTGGCACATCGTGTTCTTAAAGGCATCCTGCTCCCCAAAGAAGAAATTACCTTGATTTCTTCAAAGAGCTCTTGGCCTTCAGCTCTCCTGACCGGCAGCAGGCAAACTTGCAATCAATGACCTGGTAAATGATGGGGTTGTACATGGCTGCTGACTTTGCAAGCAGTGTTGGTATCACTGAGAACTGGATGGGGACTGAATCCGGCCGTCCAAAGGCTGACCAGACCGAGACCACGGCGTAAGGGATCCAGGCAATGAGGAACCCTGCGCAGATCAACATTGCCACCTTGTGAGAGCAGAAAAGAGACAGCGAGGGTTATCCAGCAGGGTCAGACACTGGCAGAGCAGCACAGAGCCAGGCAGAATGCAAGGGAATTGCATTTCACGGAATGGAAAAGAAAAATGATAACTTGCTTCTTCATATAAATTTACAATCTGAGCAAAATCTACCTCTTTATCTCATTCCTGCATCTCTTTCACCTGACACAGTGCAGTTAAGAGTCTGCTATCATAGACCTTCAAAAATGCAGTAAAGCCTGGCTAAATATGAGAAAACTAAGTGAGATTTCAGGAAATAATAATGGCATGATATTGAATTCAAATTATTTAAGGATGGGATTCCTTTTGAAACACAGAATCTCTTTTTTAGGATAATATACTGATAATAGCAGAGTTGCAAAGGTTTTTGAAAAAAGATCTTTTGAAAATTGGGAATTTAACTGACAGTGAGAATGCTAGAAAAATGTCTAGATTTCCTTCTCCTAACCCATATCATGGATTTGTACTCCATTAGAATATGTAGATACTTTTAAAAGCAAACTTATGTTAAATATTTTAGTTCTGATAAATGAATTCCTGGTAAAGTAGTGACTTCCTTATAATGTGAGGAAATGCAACCATAACCAAGAAAGTTTTGTATAAATATCAAAGAAAAACTGTTTGGGGCCAAAATTTGAGATTTGTATACTTTATCTGAACCAGCCTGTCTGCACTCAATCACAGCCTGACATCACTTCAAATGCATCCATGCCATAATACATCCTGAAAAACATCTGCCTTTATACTGCTGCCATTGGCAGACTATTGCTGCATCCAGACTGGTAGCAGCACGTGCACTCATTTGGAATAAGGCAATTAGCAGGATTAGATTACCAAAAAAAAAAAATTCAGCAGAAAGCACAAGAGCTTTGGACATTGCATAACCTTTCCTCTAGTCTGTGCTTTTTGTTGTCTGTCACTGAAGGAACAGTGCAGGTGAGCCAAGGATCTCAAACACAGGCTCTTGGTTATAAATTGTGCTGTGGAGTCAAATAGATTGTGAGGGAGACTCATTTTCCATATTTATAATTATCCCAACATTATATTCTCCAGTGTAGATCCAAGACAGGAAAATTACTAGTGTTGCAACTCAGATCACATTGAAGTTTTACAAATATGCAAAAAAAAAAAAAAAAAAATCTACAGCCTCAAATCAAAAGTTTCCATTGCTCTTCAAAGAATAACCACCAAAAAAAAGCAACAATTTGAAACATCCTTTTAAAAGGCAAATGCAGTTGTACCAGCTGTACTGGCAGCACTGGCTGTACAGGTACATAGCAGAGATTTTCAGATATGTTTAGACATAATGTCCCTTATTGCTGTATGTTATGCAACTCTCAGTTCAACTCCCAAAAATTGTAATAAAATTTGATCAGCCAAGTAAAACTTGCTGCTTGTCTCGCTCTTGGCATGGCTTACAGAGTTTGGTGAATCTTTTACACCTAAGGAATCTGATTTTGTTCAATACAAGCCTTTCTTTTGAGAGATTTCCTGGCACAATAACCAGCACCAAGGATCATGGCTGTCACCATTGCCAAACAGAAAATAGATTCAATCAGAAAGCGAAAACAGGATATGGTCTGAGATAGAAAATTAATTTTAGCAATTCAATGCATTTTTATCTGCCGTTCATGACTGAACCTAACTGATAAATTATTTGCATAAAAACAATTGCGGTGTCACAGGACCAATTTTAGTTTATATCTTCATTAACAGAGGAACGTAAACTGTCTGAAAGCTTTATTTCCCTGCTACCATAATCTGCTCTCTGTCTGTTTTCTGTTATAATTCCTATGCACATCAAACACAAATTAGTCCTTACAACTGTTTCTGAAAGCAAAGGGTGTTTTATGTTGGGGAGCAGGGCCACAGGGAGATGACAAGACTTGTAAGGTCACTGGGGAAAGCTGTGGCAGAGCTTCAGAATCATGATCTCAGAGATTCAAGTACCCTAATCACAGAATTATGTTCCCACTCCTGTTTTTTCCCTATCTTGACAGTAACAGAGGAGAAAGCTAAAACAACCACCTTCAGAACATCATATTATCGTCTCCAAACCTGCTCATATGACCCAACACAGCAAACTGGGGAAAATGTTCCTACTTACTTTGGTCAGCTTCATTTCTAGTATGTGGCTGCTCTGAATCCTGGTATCGTAGTGAGCGACTTCTTTGGTGGATGATTTGACCTTTAAAATTATTTTGACGTAGGAAAACACAATCACCGCAGTTGGCAGCAGGAGGCAGAAGAAAAGGATGCTCAGAACAAAAGCCTGTCCAGCCACCGAGGCCTGCGCCAGCCACCAGTCCAGAGTGCAGGAGGTCCCAAAGGGCTCAGGGGCGTAGTTCCCCACCCCAGCAAAAGGCACCGTAGCCCAGAACGTAGCATAGGCCCAGATTATTGCCAGGCAGATAAATGCATGATGTCTCTTAAGCCAGGTACCTGGAAGAAAATTCAAGAGTTGCAAGTCCATGTCCAGATGTGTTTGGCACGATGGAATATGTCATGTCACGTGGAAGTGTTCAAGGCCAGCCTGGATGTGGCTGTGAGCAATCTGGTCTAGCTGAAAGCTGTTCCTGTGGGGAATTTGGAACTGGGTGGGCTTTAAGCTCCCTTCAAACTCAAATCATTCTATGATTCTGCGGAATATGAGTTTGCTTGATTGTTTGACGACAACTCTGTCGTGTTCATCTTGGCTCTTTCCAGGTATCCATAAAGACCCTGAGCTCATGTTGTGCCTCATGAAGGCAAAGGCACACTCACATGGAAGGCTCCATCTGTCCTTATTTCAGATCTTTGCTTTAAGTTGTGATGAATTACAGCTGAGGAGAGTCCAAACTAAAGCAATCCAAACAACCAGCTCAGCAACAGTCATGGGAATCTTGTCCAGTAATTTCAATTCTCTAATGTAACTAAGGTTAATTTCTATTCTTTCTCTCCTATGTTACCTGACTAAAGTTCAAACTCAGTGACTGAAAACCAAGGTTTTACAAAGGAAATAAGATGTTTAAGATTTAATTTGACTTTGTCATTCTTTTCCGGTGCAGAAAATCACCACATGTATCCTGTCAGAAGTATCTGTAATAGGTGTTTTCATATACCCTTGCCCTTTTATTTTTTATTAAATGTCAATAGGATTCCTGAAGATTAGAATATTATCTCTCTGCTCATCTTGCATATAGCCCTAATTCATACAGAAAAAGTTTCAGTTTTCAGGGTTTTCATCATCATCATCTGTGTTCAACATACAGGACTCAAATAAGACTAACAAGTTAAAATCTTTAATTTTTGCAGAAACCTGGACCATGGCATTATATCTCCTTCCCTCTTGGAAGCTCCAACCTGCTTGCAGTTCCTGACTCCCAGGGGAGTATTCACTCACTTCACACTAACATTAAGGAGATTCCTTCAGAGTTTCAGAGTGACTTAAAACAAAACCAAAGCAAAGAAACGCCTGTAATTTGGATGTGTCCAGTGTCCCTTCCCAACTGATTTTACATGTCCAGATCACTGGAAGGATAAAGAACATCGCCTGACAAATCATATATTCATGTATGATGGCTGAGAGACTGAAAGGTGGTTTGTTGTGTTCAGGGGAGCACAAACAAAGGAACAATAGCATAAGTATTAAAACAGAAACATTTTTTAACCACCTAGACTGAGCATGATAAACATGTGTGTTTATCGCTCTCCATCATTTTGTGTGGATCACCATGATCAGAGCTCTTGAGAACAAAGGTTTTGAAGTGTTTTCTCTCCCGTGAACTAAGATGTCGAGTTAAACACCACAGCTGGTGGCATGAAATATTCACTTCAGCTCACCAAGTCTGTGAAAAATTGTCTATGATTTGGGTTGCCACTGGATTATTTTGATAAGACTCCTATAGAAAGAGCTGAAATCCTGCTTAATATTAATCGTGTATCTAAAACTCAGCTGAGGAGACCTTCCCTGCTCTCCTATTTAGGGAAGAAGCATGGACACACCAGGACCTATGATGGCACTTCTTAGCACAGTACCACACCTTTTATCTGCTTGCACAGACTGGCTTACTTACAATTCCTAGCTGCAAACATTCCTTAGAACTTGACATGATCAATATTCTATGTCATCATAAAGAGATCTGTTGTGTCTCTCAAGTCGCATGGGCAAGGTGTTTCTTACTTGTAAAGTCACCTTGAGCATTCCCTGTATTTGGATGGGAATTTAGTAGCTTACAATGCAAGACGAACATCTTTTCTAAACTGTGACAATATCATTTAACTGGAAAGAATCAAGCATATAATGCATCATATTCCAGAGGTACAAGATATTTATGGATGTGGTGGTACCACTTTGCTCTACTAAATTCGTTTCATCTCCTCAGGTTCCATTTCCATATTTGAGAGACGATTTCACATTATGAGTTATTGCCCTTCCAAATCGCTTAGGTGTTTTAAATAGCTTGCCACACACTGCAGAGGAATTTAGGGATCTAATAAGGAATATTTCTATGTGTTGGTCCGTAAGACCCTGCAATATGTACAATGCTTGCATCTGTTAATGCTAATAGGCCTTGATAGACACAAAGTGATTTATCTATGAGAGGTTACAAAAACTCATGGCTTACGTAGACAGCAGAGGGACAACAGTGAAGGTGTTATGTCCAGCAAAATTAATTTTACTGGGGTTTCTCAGATCATGCAAACACACTTCTGTCATCTGCGTGCTCCCCCCGTACACAAGAAAAGCATTTTGAAGAGCTTAATTATGATTTCAGTGTCGTAAACTATAGCACTGAATATCGCTTTTCTACAGTCACAGATAATACAGTTATCTATATATAGATATATACATCTATTTGTCTTACCATAGGACAAGTGGCAGATTTTTAGGTACCTGTCCAGGCTGACAGCTGTCATGGTGATAAGGCTCCCACAGCCAAAGAAGAAACCAGCCCATCCATACCAGCGGCAGCCTATCCATCCAAACACCCAGCGGTGGGAAAAGAAGGAGATGATGCTGAAGGGTTTGCCTACGACTTCAAAAGGAGAAGAGAATGTCAGCCCACTGATAAAATCCATCATTGAGAAAATCTCCTTTTGTCAGAAAGGCAAACCCTCTCCTCTGCACAAAACTAATACCAGTAAAAGTGTTCTGCAATGTGGGGAAAGGGCTTCAGGCGCAGTAGCAGTGATGACCTTAAGCTGAAGGAGAGTAAATTTAGATGGGATATTAGGAAGAAAATCTTCACTGTGAGGGTGGTGAGGCGCTGTCATGGGTTGCCCAGAGAAGTTGTCAATGTTCCATTGCTGGAAGTGTTCAGGGCCAGGTGGGGTGAGGCTTGGAGCAACCTGGTCAGCTGGAAGGTGTCCCTGTCCATGGCAGGGGGTTGGAATGGTCTTTAAGGTCTCTTCCAACCCAAAGCATTCTGTGATTCCATTACTTATGTGCTCTCCATGCACAGGACTGGCCCTCAGACAGTTGTAGCTGGGTCCCATGGCACCAGTGATGTGGCAGGAGCAGCCAAACCTGCAGAAGGGCTGGAAACAGGTGATTTACTATAGACCACAGGAACCAGAGGTAAACCAACACTCTGGAACCCATCATGGGCAGGCTCTTCCCACGATGAAAACTTCAGAGTATGCGTTAAGTCCACATGCAAACACATCTCAGTAGGGAAACGGGATGGGTGATGGCGAGTCAGAGGTTGAAACAAGCACAGATCTACCTAGTTGACGTCCCTATAACCAGTTGACTGTCTTCAAGCACAAGATAAAGAAAATTACCTTCAAAAAGGATTTTTGCAAATCTGTCAAGGCCCAGCAGTGGGATACATAGTGAGCTAAAGTGTTAGGTGGGAAAGAAAGATCTGGTCATGGCATGGACTTGAGCTGCAGAAGTGGTTTCAGCTCCTCTCCATGCCACACCTTTCTTGGGTGCCTCCTAGCAAGTCACTCGCACACAGACGTCAAAACATTCTAATCTTCCCCAAACAGATGGGAAATGAGCAACTATTTTTGAGGCTCTCTCTTGGTGGCACTTTAGCTCGTTCCTCCACATGTAAAAGTGAGTGGTGCATTATGCAAGAAGTGAAGTTAGGTCAAATTTAAGGTTCTGTTCTCACCTTGAAGCAGACTTACATTATTCATATTCTTTATAAGTATAGTGACAAAGAGAAAGTTTGAAAATTGTAATTTTCTAGTTGGAAATACCCGTTTTCTCCTAATCATTACCTTTTTCTTGATCATAATTTAGGCAAAGAAAAAAATCAGCTTTAATGGAACAGAAAACTCAAAAGTTTATGATGTAGGGACACATGTTTTCCAAAGAGTTCAGTTTTACTTACCAGCCTGATCTTAAATTCTCCCAGGCCTGAACATTCCAGCTGCAACATTCAAACATTAAATATTGAACTCCACGTTCCTGTGACCGTATTCCTTCCTGCACAGGAGCAGCCAGAGCACCTCAAGGATTTGAAAATGTCTCAGCTGCCCTAGGCTGGTTTCCCTGGCTGAACCACAGTGTCTGTAATGTCATAGAAACTCAGTGAATTGGTTTATGAAGAGGGCAAAAATGATATTGCAAACTGTATATCCCACAAGACAACCTATCCATAAAAGCCAAAATAAAAATCTCTGTTTTGTTGAAGTGATCTGTAGAAAAATATTCTGGATTTTTCCTAAAAAAAAAAATCCATTTCACATTGAAGTGATGCAAAACCATTCATTATTTTTGCATTCTTAACAGAAAATTCAAGCATTTCTACCAAAACTGAATCTTGCAGATTGTCTTTGCTCCATCTTCTATACCAAAAGCATCAGAATTGAAAACCTTTCAAAATCAGATGTATTTTTTAAAAAGTATTTTTGGATTACTTTCCTTCAGCCTAAGCCTGTAAGGAAAGTTCTGCCTGGACTTGCAGGTTGTGCTCAGGTCAATGCATGGTGTGCTTTTCTCTGAGCAGAATAAATGCACTTTTAATTTTTCAAGCAAAAGCTGACCTCGGTGGTTAAGAAAAACATTAGATATGGCAAGGTCTAGGATATGTGCTAACAGTCAGCAACTTTAGTCATATAAATGACTGATAGTTTTAAAGGCCAACACTTTTCTTTGCACAAAACCAAATTTCTCTTCAGCAACAGGACTCAGAGCAGCTCAGAGCACGGTGTCAGTGCAAAATGAGCCTGATATAGCTTTGAACAAGGGGCTGGTGCCACCCTGTGGAAATTTACAGGAAGCAGAACTCTCTTCTTCAAAGAGTTGTTAAGGTAAGTGTGTGAAATATGAAGATTTTGCAGAAAAAAATCCTTTCTTCAATTGGTCCAGCAGACAGAACACATCACATTTCTCAACTTAGCACCTTCCATTAATATAAAGAAAAAAAAATTAGAGAAGGGAGAAAAACAATGCGTGGTTGTGTCAGTCACTATTTTTATTCCAAAATTTAAACACAGAGATTGAGATTCCCCAGGGCAGAAAGCCAGGTGACCAAGTGGTGTGTTGGTGACAGACCTTAACAGAGAAACCAGCAGCCCTCACACTAAGAGGGGTCCCAAACAAGCTGTAATTTGAATGGTTGGGACATACAGTTTTTATGGTTAGGAGATAGCTCTTAAAATTCATCAAATCACAGAATATTTTGGATTGGAAGAGATCTTAAATACCATCTCATTCCATCCCTTGCCATGGGCAGGGACACCTTCCACTAGACCAGGTTGCTCCAAGTCCCATCCAACCTGGGCTTGAACAATTCCAGGGGTGGAGCAGACACAGCTTCTCTGGGCAACATTCAAAACATAAAGCTGGAGAAATTGTCCTGAAATACCCCCTCTCATAGGAATGACTATCACAGGAGTCAAACAGGAGCCTTATAGGACAGATTCTTAAAACACAAAGAAAATGGGAATATCACAGAGGAGGAAAAAAACAGTCTGGGTTTTTTTACCTTAACTTTTAAGTGTTGAGAGATGGAAACAGTGTCTCCATGACAGAAATGCCAAAGAAATCATTGGGATTTCTCTGTGTGATAGCAATGATATTTATACCAACTTCTTCTACTGAGTTAGTATTTTCTTCAGAAATCCATGTTTACTGACTAAAACCAATGGAATCTGCAGGGATGAGAAGCTCCTTGGCCTTGTGCCCTGAGATCTCAAAAAAGCGTCAGTCTGAGGAGGCTGGAAGCTATCATTTTATATTGTTCAGTGATATTCTGAGCATTTAGATGAAGGCAAAAGCATCTGGCAGAGGCAGGCATAGGAAAATCATGCACTGGAGCTGAGGGCAGAGGTCCCGGTGTATACAACACGTGGGGGACAGATGACTGTGCAAGCACGGGAATATAATTCCATTTATATGGCACTGAAGAGATCCCATGCACAACTGGACCCTGACACCCGTTGGATTGTCTGCCATCCAAAATTTCTAAAGGACATCCAGCCCTTTCCCTGTATTTCCCCATGACCAGCTGAATCAGTCTCATGTCAAGAGCCAAAACAACTAGCTCTGCACCTCTGGACAAACCTTTCCAAAGCTCCCTCCTCCCATGCCAGGACATCCAGACTGTGGGGTTGAAATAAAAATCCTCCCAGTTGGCTGTTGTTGCTCATGCTCTACAGATTGACATAAATGCTTCTTTTTTCTGGTTCAGAGGCAAAGGAGGATGGTCACTTGAAAGAAAACTATTAGCTTTGGTGGGCTGATGGCCATTGGCATTTTCCAATTATTTGGCTAAACGTGTATTTTTGAGGCACTTTGATCCTTTCTGTTGCACCCAGTGGCAAGAAAACATATTTTTCTGCACCTGAAATACCAAGATATTTTGTGGTTATTGTGCCAGGGTGCACATGGAAACTATCTTTAGAGACCTGCCCAGTGCTGGGGTGAACAGGAACTTTGCCTGTTTGATAAAATCAACCCTAATTTTTCCTCTGCACTATTCATTTCTCCCATGAAGCTGTTCAGGAATGTTGTTTTCCATTCTCCTCTCTTATTTATATGCAAATAATAGAGCAGAAATATCAGTAGCAAAAGGCATTTGGTGCTCCCATGACTTCCAGAGGAATGTATCTTTGCTGCTGCCAGACAGAATGTTGAGACAGTAAAAGAGAGGGAAAATAAAAACATGAAATTACCTGAAATGCCCAGATCACACACTGCTAAATTAACAGTCATTATCTCAGCAGGTCTCAGCTTCTTCTTTCGCTTTGAGGACATGAAAATAACATACCCATTTCCCAGAGTTGAAAGGATCCCTGTAATAATGGAAAATAGAATAGCATTCAAATTAGAATCCTCCTCAAAAACAGCAATACTCCACCTTCCTTGTGAAATTCCCTGATATTTTTTGCCTGAACCTGTGGTCCTAAGGTTGCACATTTTACTCTGAAATGTGATCACTTCATTGTCATTGTGCAGCTCATAGAGACCTCGACTGCAGATACGTCCCTCATACAGCAAATGCAGTTTTTCCCTCTGCAGCAGGGCATTGCCGTCACCACCTGAGCCTGCACAGCCATCGATGGAAGGCTCACCACAGAAACCCCAAAATCTCTCTGCTCTGACCAATCCAGTTTTCACTCAAACACTTATAACAGCCACAGGAATGAAATCCAGGTCCCTGTTATCACAGGGACCATAATCTGACCAACTCTAACTTTATTAAATACTCTAATCAGACGTTAAGGGATAAATTTCTAATTTAAGATATCAATATAAAATCTTAAATTTTACATTAAAATTAATTTCTATCATAAGGAAGAAAAATTATAAAATAAATCTGATCAATCTGATTTTAACTTCCAGGTGGAACTCAGTGCATGAGCAAGGATGTTTCTCATATTGGCTGACATATTTTTTTCCATACCACCACTCAAGGACCCGCAGGTACCAGCACTGCTAGTGGCTCATCTGCCATGGAATTAATCACACTGGCACAAAAAGTTGTAGGGTTTCCAGTTCCCTTAAAGAAAATGTGTCTTCACATGTGTTTGAAAGAGTTTAAGCTGAGTGAGAGTTTTGCTGTGGAAACTCAGGACAGAACACAACATCCCTTTCATGGAGCAAGAGTCACACCCGAAGGTGCAAAACCCAACAGGACCACAGTCCATTGAGCCTCACACCAGAGCAGGGGAGACACATAAGAAGGAGAGAAATGCAGAAAAGTGAAGAGCAAAGAGTGGCAGAGACACTTTGCTGCCATTGCCTCACCAAAGGGACCTACAACAGCAACGAGGGAAATGTTGGAGAAAAGTTCAGCCTGGGAGAGGGTGAGGAAAGGTGTTTTCCATGAGTATTTTAGGTTTAACATCTTTGTTTCTCACTTCCTAAATCAGTAATTAAATGTTAAGTTCTGGGAGTTGGAACCACATGATGAGAGTTGTCGCTGTTGAACCGATAGTGGAGCGAAGGGACACACGAATCTTGAGAGAATGCTGAGTGAGTTTATTTAATTAATAAGAGATTTATATACATGCGAGAGGACTATTCAGATTAGCTGAGATCAATCCACTCCCCGGGACTGATTGGACAGAGCTCTGACTGCCTGTTTCCAAAAGCTACTCTCAGTAACATGGAACTTACCTTATATTTAGTAAACTTCAGTAGAAGAAGAAAAATTCCCGTGGGAAAGAGTCTGTGCTGTCACAGAGAGTCGGAACAAGATGGTCTTTAAGGTCCACTCCAACCCAAACCATTCTATGATTCCATGATTCTGAATTTATTCCCCCCAGGAAACCTGTTTGCCCACTGCAGTAACTGGGAGTGGATCTTCCTGTCTTTATCCCCACCCTGTCTCCATCTCCACTGCTTTTTCTCTGCCTATTTCCTCCCTGTGCTGCTGTCAGGGCTGTCCTGGATGCTTGGCTACCAGCTGAGGCCAACTCACCACACTACTATTAAAAAAGTCATGAACAACCCCACTTTCCTCTGTTGATGAGGCATCAAAGTCACCCTTTGTGCTGCCTTCATACACAGGGTTTTTCTAGGGCAACCTCTGTTTCCAGAAGACCCCAGCAGCCCCCTCAGCCTCCCAGCAACACTGCCCTGTCCAAATATTGTACCTTTGAATACCACGTAACTTTCATCAGAGTCTCCTGGCAGGTGAGACCTCAGGAACTGAAGCTCAGTAATTAAATGAGTATTTAATTATTTAGTGATTAATTTGGTAATTCAGTAATAGGTAATCCAGTATTTAAATGGATATTTTATTATTTACTCTGGTCCATCAATGGAATGATCCCCCTACAAGGCTGCCTTGTCCTCACAAAATCAAGAAACCCAACCTGGGAACATCCATGAGGCAGAGAGAAATGGTTCCCAAAGGTTAAACCAAATTATTTATCAAGAAATATGAGTGACTGTGGAACCAATAGTTTACCAAACCCAGGGGAAAAATAGCTTGATTTTGAATTTTTCAGTATTAAATGCATCACTTCTTGGAAACTCTTTTTATTTTTATATTGACCGCATTGCTTTCTATATTATTTTAAAAAGTAAACAGAAGGACAGAAGCTGGCTTGTTATTGATCTTAGGTTTTCTCATCAAATTTGATTTACCCTTGGTGAATTAAATTTTAAGAACAACCTAGTCTTATGGCTCTGCACATTTAATCTGAATTATAAGCAGATAGAGGTATTCCTATGAATCATTTTCCTTCTTTGCAGCTGAGTGAATGAATCTCAATGCTGTGAGCATTTTTCATATATTTTAATCCTTTTCTCTCTTAATGTCATTTTTCTCTCCAGTGGTATTTAGGATAACCAGAGTGCCAGTATCCAATTTGAAATACCATTTGAAAGCATCTGACATTTTCCTGAATCTTTTTCAACTGACTGGCAGTCTAAAGAGACATCTCTATCAGCCAGGCAGCTCTGAAGTTGCCAAGTTGCTCTGAAGCCACAGCTCATTATTAATATCAATGTTTCAGAGAGCCTCAGCCCACTGACCTCCTAATCCTGTGGCTGGAAGGGGTCCACTGAGAATTTGTGTTGCCTTTTTCTATATCTACATCTGACAATTGCTTATCTGATTTTTTTTTTCACTCCTTGGTGATCAAAACTTTATAATCTCCTTAGATGAGGCATCTAATCCTCCATTTCTTCTGCTATTAAATGATTTTCCCAGCAGTCAGATGAAGCCCTTGCTGGAGCAGACTCCCAGCTCTGGTAGGTTGGAAACAGGGGAAAAAGACTCTTCAGATATAAAATAAAGGCTCTTTTCCAGAAGAACTGTCCATGGCACCATGGCATTATTACACATATACAAACAAAGAGCCAAGGATGTGATAACTAAAAAAGTGACACCTGCAGAGAGAGAGGCTGGGACACACAACCTGCAGCAAGAGGGGAAAGTGTTTACAAGTAGCACACTGAAGAAATAGCCTTCCACTTCTCCAACCTGACAGCAGC
>VZTJ01002120.1:124054-145766 GCA_013397795.1 Orthonyx spaldingii | reverse complement strand
AAAAAAAAAAAAAGATAGCTCAGGATTTTGTTTTCAATTAAGCTATTAAGCTGTTTCATAACAGGCTGAGGAAGCATGCAGCACCAGTTTGTAAATCAATAGTGACTTGCCAAGGGGTTTCAGAGGAGCTGACAGCCAGCGGGTCCCTGCTCAGTAGTTTGTCACCCTGCCCTGCTGTAGAGTGAATCAATCAAGGCAGTGATGAAAAAGCTGGTGAGGGAAGTGGCAAAGATAAAAGAATTGTATTCTTATAACAATGTGCATTGCCTGATTTTTTTTTTTTTTCCTAGACAATTAGAAAGTTACACATGGAAATGAACTATTCAGGACAAAAGACCATGCGCTCACAGAGAATTTATCACAGACTAGTTGACTCCTGATTTTCTTCAAGGACAAACAATTCTTTTTCTATTTCAAACTGAAGTACTTCAGCTGTACAGCCAGTCTGACCCTAAAAGCTCTGCAGATCCTGATAAGATCTGGCTTTATTTGCTCACTGTTCAGCTTCTTCCCCTTTTTGAAAGAAATTTTAAACTCACTTGCACCTTACACAGCTCAAGTGCAAAAAGATGCACAAAATCAGTCCTGGCTTCCCATTTGCTGGCTTCCCACCTCCTGCTTCCCTGGCCCTGCTGTCAGGATGTCCCCACAGGCCATCCTCAGGAAGGGCCACAATTTCTTGGAAGAGATCTGCAAAGGAGTAGCAAAAGTTCAGTGGAAAATGTGACAGGTTTAGTGTGAATCTGACAAGTTATAAGAAAAAATCACTGACATGAAATCATAAAATCATTAAGGTTGGAAAAGACCTCCAAGATCATCAAGTCCAGCCTTCCACTGAACACCACCATGCCCACCAAACCATACCATGAAGTGTCACCTCCACTGATTTTCTGAACACTCCAGGGCTGATCATTCCACCATTCCCTGGGCATCCCATTGCGATGCTGAACCATTCTTCCAGTGAAGAATATTTTCCTTAACATCCTTATTCTATGGATCCACGCCCAAGGAAGATGCAAATACAGCTTTTTCATGGATATGGGAAGACCATAATTGGCTCTAATGAAAGTGGAGTTTGTAATGTCCACAAGGGCAAAGTGCTGAAACCAAGTAAAATGCAATGCAAAGCAAACACTTTACAAAGGAAGTTAAACTCTGAGCTAAATGTAGGATATGATGTGTACAGACACATACAGGTACAGCAGAGCTGTGGCTGCAGCTACCTTGGCTCAGGCCACTGGACACAATGAGTCCACAAGTCCAATATCAAAATGATTATCAGACATTTTTGAATTACAATTCCAGTTTCCTCACACTGGAAACTCTGTACTTTTATGGTTGACTTTTGGCTTTTCACCGGAAATTTTTGATTCCTGTTCCTTGCCCTAATTAGATTATGTCTGTGTTTTTCAAGAGGTTTCACACCTGACAGGTGTAATTTTTGAAAAAGGATAAAACTACACTAAATACAGTGAATATAACAAGGCAATGCAGTGTATATTGGATTCATCCATCAGACATAGTTCCTGGGATTAAAGCTAAGTTTAATTAACCAAGTGAAAAAAGACCCAAAGTGGGGGTTGCTTTGAACAGTTCAGTGAAGGCATCTGTCTGCAGTGCAACAGGAAAAAAAATACACGTGGAAAGTGGGAATACCTACAAAAGAGTGTATGAATACCGAGAACAGCACCAAGATACAGCTTCACCTGTCACCTCTGCTGTAGAAGAAAAATGAGAAATAAGTAGAAACATAAACTGAAGGGAAATAAGAATAAAAACTCTGCTACCTCCACTATGGAAAAGATTACATTACTTAGATCAGTCAGAGGAAAAGCAGTAGAGTAGGAGGGAGGGATGTAAAGTAGTGAATGAGAAACACAAAGGTAGGACTGACTGACAGACCTTGGTGTTTTGTGTAGAACTCATTGAACAAGAGAATGAATTAAAACTGAAATAAATGTCAAGGACTCACTGTTCACACTCTATTCAGCCTTGTCTTTGGACATCTGACACCTGGAGCCCAGATTTTTGTAGAACAGATCTATGTCCTCAGCTCAGCTTTACTGAGAAAACAGCTGTTGGGTTGTGAGAAACTGCATGAATTAAGCCATGAAACATAAAGAAACTTAAAATACATAAAGAAGAATGGAATAAAATAGACTAGACGAGACTAGACTAGACTAGACTAGACTAGACTAGACTAGACTAGACTAGACTAGACTAGACTAGACTAGACTAGACTAGACTAGAATAGAATAGAATAGAATATCCTGAGTTGGAAAGGACCCACATGGATCATCAAAGTACAACTCCTGGCCCTGCAGAGGACAATCCCAAGAATCCCACCATGTGCCTGAGAGTGTTGTCCAAACATTTCTTGAGCTCTGTCAGGCTGGTGCTGTGACCACTGCCCTGGGAAGCTGTCCCAGTGCCCAGCCACCCTCTGGGTGAAAGTCCTTTTCCTGATATCCAAACTAAACCTCTCCTGACTCAGCTTCATGCCATTCCCTCAGGTGTTGAGGCAAATGTGGACACAAAAAGATACAACTCTGCCCTCTTCCATAAAATAAAGAAGGCAAATTATCAAGAAAAAGGCCCAGTTTATCCCTAGGAGAAATGGAGTCCAGCATTCTCCTGCTGAATGATGACTCCTTGCCATGTGAATACTTTAGAGAAATTAGTTCCAGCTATCATGGATGTGCACTAACCAATAGATAATTGTATTTATTCTGCTTGCAAGGTCACTTTGAACCTGGTAAAAGACTCCAACACAAAAGGATGGGCAGAAAATATTGCTCAATATAGCGTGTAACAGAGGACAGATGATGCCAGGAGCTGAGCAAGGGTCACACGAACACATCTGAGGGTGTTCACTGCTGCACAGGCACATGAGAGAGGCTTTGAAAACAGGCCATAGAACCCATATGGCATAGTGAGGAAAACCCTGTTCTGCCCAGGGAAAATTAAACTGCAGAATAGCAACCTATCAGTTATTTTAAAAAATTAGTATTTCTTCACTTTTTGCCAGAATATCTACTGCTAGTCACTTTTGGCTACCTGCAGCAGCATTATCTGCTGACATTAACTGCTGACACCCTATTTCTAATACATTCTCTCCCCTCCCTCCTAGATCTTTCTTTCTAGTACAAAAAAATATGTAATTACACATTTAATGAACAGCAGTTTCTGCCTCCTTTCTGAGAGCTGCAAGGATGCAGTGGCACAGTCAGATTTCAAAGACCAATTACAAAATCATTACCAATTATTGTCAAATAAAAGCCAGCTAAGATGTCAGCTTCTCTAGAAAGCTTTGATGCAAAGGGGTCTTCCTTTTGCAGATAGTGTGGGATGTATCCTTCCTGGGAGGAGTTGTTGTGATCTGATGCCATCCCACTCACATCCAGTTAAGTGCCTGAAAAACAAAAGAACACAGTTGGCAATAGATCACATCTGCTGTTAGAAAATGTGAAGATATTTTTGTTCACACCCAGAATGCATCTTCCCATCTTCAATTCTGCTCCGCCACTTCCCAGGGCATTTCAGGATACAATTCAAAATTGCATAAAGATTCCTGCCACGATTTAGGTCATGACTTACTTTACCCAAGAACGTCATTATTCACATGGCACCACAACAGGAGAAAGGCATCACGCTATGGAGAGTGTCCAGAGGAGGCCACGAGGATGGTGAAGGGTCGGGGGGAAGCCTTGTGAGGAGCAGCTGAGCTGACCTGGTCTGTTCAGCCTGGAGAGGATGAGACGGAGGGGAGACCTCACTGGGGTCTTCAACACCCTCATGAGGGGAAGAGGAGGGGCAGGGGCTGATCACTCTCATGATCAGTGACAGGGCTCAAGGAAAGCTGGAGCTGAGCCTGTGTTGTCTTTATCCTCACACATGGTTCTCACAATGCCAAGAAACTGGGAATTATCTGCAAGACAGTCCCAGCAATTTCTTTGTATCCTGAGGGGTACTATGGATGCAGATGGCAGCTCTGTAAATTTTACAGATAAGGGAAAAATTACATCCATAAATTCTCCTGAGAGTTCCTTAGGCGTTGTGTTCCAATGCAAATAACTTTTCATGGCCACGGTTATAAACAACAATTGGCTGTTGGAATCATGAAGCAGCAGGAGTATTAAATAATAGACACATCTAGGAAGGCTTGTTGGGTTTTCTTTCCCTTTTCTTTTGTGTGGAAATAGGTTGTTGAGGTCGAAGGTGTTAATATAAATAAAGTGAACCCTGAAATGGGAAAACGGGAATCTGGCAAACACCCATGAAAGTTATCCCTCCAGGACAACTGAAGAAGTAAAATGAGGAACTCCTGCATAAGACAAAAACATTTCTGCCATTTTGAAACCACCCACCCAGGAGCTCTTTTGGGCATTCAGACACCCCAATTCCTCTTGCCAATGCTTGTTGGGGTAGAAGTGGCACTCAAGAACTCAGCACTTGACTCAGGGCTTTGATATCTTTTGCTGTGGGACCTGGGGCAAGCTGTGAAGCTCTAAATTTTCCCCTCAAAAGTCCAACTTGGAGAGAGACTAAATGAGAAGAAAAAATATTTCATTATTTTCCCCATTTGCTCTCTCTTCTGCATCTTGAAGACAGTCTTGTCAACAACAGACCTGTGTGGTCAGATACACCCATGTGCACGTAAAGTACTCACAGGTCTCTCCCTACTGTCCTTTTAGCTTTGGAAAAAAGAAAAAAAGGAATATTTTACTGAAGGGGATTGAATTGTGAAGGCACACTGCTATTCCAGACACAGGAGAGAACAAAAGGTCACCCAGACATATGGCTCCAAGGAGCATTAACTATTTAAAGTAGCTTCATTGTTTTTCTTTCTTTTAAAAAAAAAAAAAAATTAAAAAAAAGGTGGATTAATTTAATTTTTTTTTTTCTAATTCACTGTTCCAAACAGCAGAGCAACCATTTAGGTTTGGATCAGGTACTCTGGTACAACAGCCTGGACAGTGTAAAAAGACCATCTTGTACAAAAGGATGGATTAAAGCATCAATCTGGGAAATCACCAGGATCATCCTGTCCATCCTATCACAGCCACAGGTCCTGATCCAGATTCCACCTGGCCCTTGAAAGGATCCTGGTGCTTTTCTATCCCCCACAGCTCCTCTGTGGCTGCAGCATTTGTGGGTGGCTGAAGTGATGCAAATGGAAAAGCACATCTGGGACCTGTCAGCACAATTGGGGTTTGATACAAACATCGAAGTGTTTAAGGGCACATTCCTCTTTTGAGCCACAGTCGAATCTCCCACTCAAGTCAGTATCAGGTGGCTCACAAGGACAATACTGTGCTACTTATAAGCACACAAAGTAGCTTTAAATAGGAAATTTCAACTTTTGTGTATTCTAAACCCAGACAGAAGTCCAGACACTGGGATTTTTAATCTGCCTTAAAGCAAAGTGCAGATTTCCCAGACAAATCATGGCCCCGGGGCAGGAGGGAACCCTCTCAGATCCACCTAGACATGGAAAATTTTGCTGCTTCATTTAATATAAGTTGTTTACCTGTTTTCAGATGTTAATGTTGTGACAGACTATCCTCTCTGGGTGCTGAAAAAGAAACACCTTTTCTTGCTTTAAGCAGAGACAGCACATTATTTCTTGAAAATTTTCTAGAAAAATACAAGGAAATTAATGTCTAACTTCCAAGTAGGTACACAAACTTTCCTTATTATTTTAAATTGTGTCTGGTGAATTAAGAATAAGTTTCAGATATAAAAAGATAAAACCAACTCCATTTGATTCACACAAAAAGTTTTACAGTGACATATAATGCAAGGGGTTAATACTTGATTATGGCTTTAAAAGAAATTCATCTTCTGATTACACAGGAATTAATTGTGGCCCCCAAAATGAAGCTTTATTCCAGAATCAATTTCACTTTTAGAGTGCATAAAACAGAAAATGTAGTAATTAACAGGGCAGAATAATTAGTCCTCTCATCATTCCAAGTCAAGAAAAGCCATAATCCAAATCAGCATCTAGTGTTTAAATATTGGGTAAAAAATTATGGAGAGGGATAACTTTCATACTGGTAGGCAAAGGCAAGCAAATGTAGAGGATGTGCATTTTCACAAATGAATTATTTCAGGAACCAAGATTTGAACTGTTAGCTCTGTTAGTTTTATTTACACATGTGTTTTATAAGGTATCACAGTATTAAATGACTGATAAAGGTGGTAAATGTTCTGATCCACAGCTCCTAAAAGTTAATGAGTCAGCAACAGTGACTATAAAATGTTACTTTAATAGAAACCCCAGTGATCCATGCTTTTACCAACCTTCATTGCTTGCAAGTTCCTGGGAACTTCTAAAACATATTGGGAAGCTACAAACAGGAGGTGTAACAACCCAGGTTCAAATTTTTGTATTACATGGGGTTTAGATAAATATGAGCTCAGAGTGGCAAAATCTGAAGTCCTTAATCTAAGCTAGTAAGAATCTAAATTAGTAAGAAATCTAAATTAGTAATTAATCTAAATTAGTAAGAAAACAATTCCTGTGCTTATGTTAGTCAGTGAAAATGGATGTACTCAATTTATGCACAACTGCCAAACTGGTATGAAGTGGGAAAACATCTTTGTAAACTTGCAGGCAAATGAAGGAAATATTAATACCAACCATAAAAAAAAATATGTCTGAAAAAACTAAAAGCATGTTGTAGCTCAATGACAAAAGTTCTTTAGTATGGAAAACAGCAGTGTTTAGTGAGTGCCAGAGGAATCCCAGAAAGTGAACTATTCTCAGATGCTGCTGAAATCCTCTGCAGAAGTTACTGTGGCAGGGATGCTTTAATGTACTTGACAAGAGAGCACAAGAAATCAAACATTATTGCCAAAGTCATGGCCCACAGACAAGTGTTGCAATTATTTGTAAAAGTAGATTAATTTACCAAGGGATAAATGGCAGAGGGAAACAAAAGACGGCCATAGTAAGAGTCAGTAGGGCTCGTTTTGAAAGATTAATACAGCTAAAGTGATAACACTATCAATTGTTTAATTAAGAAAATAATTTTCTGCTCTCTCATGATATGTTAAAAACAATAAAAAGATGAATAATTTTATCCAAGTCAGTAAAAGACAAAAGGATAAATTAGTGCCAGCAAATATTATCTTTTTAAGAGGAAAAAAGGTAATTATCTCTTCCTTTAATTTGTCCAATGGTATCCATTTCTCAGCGTCTCCACAGCGAAGTCAGTCAGCTCTCAGTGCCTGCTGGATCCCAACTCACACTGTCAAACTTTCCCCGGGTATTTTGAGGATCTCCTTTCATAAACGGAGGCTGTGGAAGCACAGGCAAAGGTCCCAGTGGGCATTGCCTGGTCCTGCCACACCATCCTGGCTGCTGCACTGGTGACACAGACTCTGGTGACTGCCAAAACTCACCTCTACGGCACACATCCTTAGCCAAGTATTTCCCAAAATTCTGTTTGGGAACATAAATAATACTGATCAGAAAACTTATCCCAAAACAGCTACAGAGCACCATCCTTTTCATTTCATTTTTTTAATCTCCTAGTGTAGTAGAAGACACTCTTTTAAGAAAAAATGGTTGTGGTTTAATCCCAGCTTAGTGCTAAATCCTGAAGACTCAGGATATGGACTGGGAATCTGTCTTCTGTCCTCAGCAGATGTGGTTAACCACCAGGCTGCTGGTTATTTGACAGTAGATTCACTCCCGCCTGTTGAAGAGGAATCATCACTTTGAATGCACTAAACTAAAAGTTTAACTTTTTCTACATTTCAGGTGTGCACTGTGCTCCATCACATCACGTCCCAGTGCTGCTTTTGTGCTAATAATGATATAAAACAGTAAATTTGGTGTGTCTCATGTTTCTCCCACAAGAGAGAAAGAGAGAGCATTTGAAACAACAACTTTTGGTCTGTTGATATCAGGAAAACAACCCATGCCTACCTGTCACAGAAGATCTGCCCAAACAACCTAATCCAACATCACAGAGGAGCACTGGAAGGTCAGTGGGAAGAGAAAAGATACTCTCAGATCACAGAATCACAGAATGGTTTGGCTTGGAAGGAACCTTCAAAAATCATCCCATTCCGCTCACTGCCATGGACAGGGACACTTTGCACTATCCCAAGTTACTCCAAGTCCTGTTCAGCATGGCCTTGAACACTTCCAGGGATGTCACATCCACAACTTCTCTGACAGTTCCTCATCACCCTCAGTGCATGTGGTCCCCATCTCAAGCTAAACACCACTCAGGTATTTTAAATAAAACCCTGGTTAGGTGCTTCTATTTCCTTTCAGTCTCAAGACTATGCAATAAGACTTATTATTGACCTTTGAAAAACATGCAATAATTTTTTAAAATGTGACAATAATAAGTTCCCAAGTGGTTATGTGAGTGTTAGGTGCTTCCTTCCCCTTGAGGATTGGGTGTCACAGTGTCTGCAGCTACTTTTACTTTCCTGGACAGTGCAGACACACAGCAGTGGATCTGCAGAGCAAAACAGCTGCTGTTCAGGACCTTCATTTTACCAAGGCTGCACACTTTTCAAGCACTAAAAAAGAAAATAGAAAAAGAAAAAAGTGGATGACAAGACAAGTCTGTTTATAACTGATTCCTTGATTCTGGTTAATAATCATAGATTAAAACCCAGGCTCTCAAAAGATATTTTGTGACATAAGTGCCTCACGCAGTGTTGTAGGCACACTTGGACAAGCACTGGGAAATAATCCGGTTATCAAGAACTGGTTTGGTTTTGGTTTTGCTGCCTCAAAAGACCAAAGGATTCCACATTGGTTCATCTCCAATGTCCAAAGCTGGGAGCAGACAGCACTGCACCACAGGCTGCCATCCAGCCCATCTACTGCCCCTCTTCCCAGCACATTCTGTGCTGGAAGGCCCCCAGTGCCTGTGAAAACAGATTTAAAACCACAACAAAAAAACCCCAACTCTCTCTAATTATTAGAAATGGGTTCATGCTTATATCATGACACTCATCTTTAATTAATACAAACAATTCCTCTTTTAAATAATTTATTCTTTAAAATGGAACTGTTCCACTACAGCTAGCCTCACGAGATACAAACTCCTGACTCAGACACTATAAAATGTCAATATCAAGCCCCAAAACTTCTGAGATTAAAGAAAAAAAAGTGATTTGAAGTTTCTTGTTTGGCCTAATCAATGCAGCTTTGCCAGCCCTACATCAGTTTTGCTCCCTGCTCTCTCCTCATCTCTCACTGGGGGTGTTTCAATGTGTCCTTCATGGCTTGGTCGGGCTCTTCTAACCCTGAGGAGGGCCAGAACATGCCATCCAAACCTCTTTCAGGATAGAAGCCAACCACATAACAATGGTTACCTTCCTGACCTCTTCCTCCTGTAGGGAGGGCACAGAAGGAGTGGGGAGAAAATCTTGGGTGTTGCTACAAAGCAATTGATGTTTTTCCTAAGGTTTAGGCAAATCCAGGGAATTTTCACACAGAGTTGCCAAAAGCATGACATTTTGCAGGAGTTGAACGACAGCAACCAAAAGGACTTGTTATTTATCACAGAATGGTTTGGGTTGGAAGGGACTTTAGAGACCATCTCATTCCAACTCCCTGCCATGGGCAGGGACACCTTCACTAGGCCAGGTTGCTTCAGAGATCCATCCAGCCTGGCCTGGAACACTTCCAGGGATGGGGCACCCACAGCTCTCTTGGCAACCTGCACCAGGGCCTCACCACCCTCACAGTAAAGAATTCCTTCCTGATATCCAGTCTAACCCTACCCCTGACGGTTTATTTCCATTATTTATCTGGCACTGACACTTGGTTTCAGGGTTTTGCAGAGCCCTCGGAACCTGTCTCTCTGCAAATACAGCATGAGACTTTCCATGCCCCAAACAAGCTCCAGCCTGTGAGGCCTTTAGGTCCCATATTCCTCTACAGCATCACCTGGAGAAGGTGGGAGCTTTAGGGTAAGTGCTGCCTCAGCAACCCTAAACCACTGACACAACCTGTCCTGGCTGGGGTTTTGTCCATTTACATTTCATCACACACCAAGACTTTGACACTACCCATCTTTTCCATCTTAGCGCTCCTGTTTTCCCATCTTCTGAAGGAAATTATTACAGTCCCCTACTCTTCTGAGGGAGCAGAAAGGTCTGGAAGACCAAGCACAGAGCAAGCCCCTGGGTCCTGCCAAGTCTCATCCCTTCTTCTACTTGATGAGCAATTTTCAGCAAATTGCTAAACCTCTTCTCTCCAGAGGCAACCAGAGGGAATTTGCATCTGCAGGGGAAGGTGGGCCGATGGACTAATGTGTTCTGGTGCAAGGGCTCCCAAGTCAGTGATCTGAGCAAGAACAATGTGTTCTGCTGGTTTGGAAAATTATTATAAACCACAAAGTGTCCTGAGGGATGGGGAGGTACAATGAAGTACAAATGAACTTCTTAGCTATGACAGACTAAGATTTTCCAGGTATACTCTGAGATCTGAAATTGTGAGGGTTTTTTTCTCTAGGACAGCATCTTCAGAAGAAAACTGATTTATTTACAATAAAGAGATCAAAACTGAGATTTCGGACTCGTCTCAGCAGCCTGTTATGTTTTCAATGTTTGATGTGAAAAACCACAAGCATTATTGCTTTCAACATTTATACAGTTAGTCCTCAATATCCACAAGCCTGAAGTCATCCAAATTACACAATTTATTTGTGGGTTTGTTTTCCCATAGCTCAATAAAACAACAGATAATGCACTCTGGCCTGCTAATATCCCTGAAAATGGCCATATATATTTTTTTGTCCAGAAACAGACTCTGAAGGTGTTGGGGCATGCAAGTCATGGATTATTTCCTTCAGCCCTTATCTGATTTCACAGCAGGTTAAATCCTGGTTTTGTTGTCACAGATGAGTGTCCAGACTATTCCTAATAACTGCTATAAATAAAATTTATTTCCGAGGTGAATTTTTCCTGACGTTAATCAACATTTTCAAAGAAAGAAACTTGAGATGATTCACATCTTAAACAACTTATATCATTAGGTCAGAGAGACTCATTTTCTACCCAAATCCTTAATATCTGATATAGGTAGATCCTTTTGGGAAGGAATAATATTAGGGATTCATTTCAGTATTTTAGGGGTGTAATTAGTGCAGATCCAATAATCTGCTGAATTCAGCCTTGATAAAAGCCTTGTTAATGCAAAATGCATTACGAACAGGGCTGTGCACAAGGAAGGGAAATTCTGTCGCTGACCGCTTGACCGCCCGGCTGGTCTAGGGGCGACAGTGTCCTCGTGTGCCCGGACACAGGCTCTCATGCTGCACGCAGGGGTGCGGCAGCGAGGCAATGCCTTAGCCTTCTCGGGGCAACTTCGAGGCAGGTAGCAAATCCCACAGCCCAGGCTGGGGCTGGCAGCAGCCGATGGATCAGGAGCGACGCGGAGGCGATGAAGGAAGAAGAGAGGACTCGTTTGTGGTCAAAATCCAAGAGTTTTATTCTCTGCCCTGGCGGGGGCAGGAGAACTTACTACGAGGATGGGAGCCACAGAACGAGCCCCGAAATGACCGTTACAGGGGGTTTTAAGGGAAGGGAAAAGGGGGAGGAGAAAGGGATTGGACGAATGGGGTGCATGAAGGGGGATGACAGGGACCAATAAACGAAATACAAAGGCGGGATATATTTGAGTAAACCAATGGGGAAAACAGAACAACTGAACCTTCTAGCAATACATGAATAATAAATCAACCGTATGAATATTAAAATCAACTGTGAGGGGAGAGGGGAGGGGACGGCACCTTGATGGACAGCGCCCATGGCGGGAAGCCGCCTCCAGCCCGCCTACCTCTCAGGACTCACTGTCCCAAGATGTCTCGTCCACCCAGTCCGTTTGATCTATAGGAGGGGCGGGCTGAAAGGTAGCCTCTAGGGCCATGGGTGACCCAGCCGGTGGCTGCGCCACCGGCTGGGCGACCGCCACAAAATTCAAGTGCCTTGAACAGGTAACACACATGGAGAAGGGTCGTAGAATATTGACTTGGCAAGAATTGGACATCAAAAGTGCTTTTAATGGCCCTCAAAAACTTTCAATTCACCATTATAATATACCACAAAATATGCATTAATTGCAAGAGGTCTAAGTGCGGGAAGGTGAAATGAAAGCAAGATAGATTCAGAAGAACATGAATTAAAAAACAAACATTATTTTTTCTGGTGAATAGAAGGCATTGAAAACAACTCAGTTTGGGAAATTAAAATTAAGAACTGTGTAAAGGTAAATGCTTGATAAACAACAATAGATATTTCCTTCTGCTTGCGCTTTAGTCCATAAACCCAACCTAACTGCAAAGCACCGTACGCAACAACCCTGCAACAAGATCTGATCTGATCACTCTCTGCAAAGTTCCTCAGTGATGACAGCCAGCCTGCTCGGAGGAAAAGACCCGTGTTCCCACCCAGGGATCCCACTGACACATCAGAATTTCCTTACATCCATGTTTGAGCTCACCTTGATCATGAATTTCAGGTCGCCCACCCCTGCTTTTGTCTGGGCAGACAGGGCCGTATTTTCCTGCAATAATTTTCCTGGGAGTTCAGGTTGTGACCAGATCAGCTCTGTGAACCTGCTAGAGCAAAGTAACGTGACAAATGTCTGCCTCTACCCCTCTCCTAATCTTGCAGAGGGAACCCAGCTGTCTCTGTAGACCTGAGCCAAAACAAAGCTAAAGAAAACAGAGGCAGACATTTCACAGGATCTGGAGAGGCTGTAAAAGGTTTTATTGAATATTTCCCTGGTAGCGACAGCACCGCGTTTCACACTCCTGCTTCCCTGAGGCTGACTTGTGAAAAACACACGTGCCACTCAAATGTGGGAGCTACATAATCAGCAGAGACTGTCTAGAAGGAAATGAAAAGCAGTCACAGACAAGCATCATTCAGAGAGGAACAATAAATAGTCTAAGTAAGCCAACAAGTGGCGCTTTACCCAAGAAAACGGTGTCCCAATTGTAGCACCACTGGAGAACAAGCAACAAGGAAAAGCCATGAAAACAAGACCATCTGAAGAACACAAGGCAATGCCAGATCACAAGATACAGCACCTGAAATTTGATTTAGGCTCCTGGAGCACTTTTCCATAGAAGTTTCCTATTGCAGAGGAAATACTGTCCCTCTGTTCCGACATCAGTGCCCATTTGCCCACTAAAGAAATGTCCTGGAGACACACAAAAGCCTGACCCTGCCCCAGGGAGGAACAAGTGGCTTCCTGGCAGACCAGCACATGAAATCTCATCTGATCCTGTCTCATGCAAAGCATAAGGCTTGGAGTAACTAAATGCACAACAACTATTTTCCAGCTCATGAATTTAATTAGTGTGGCTTAGTCATCTACGTGCAGTCATGCCACGAGTCAGGGGCTGGGAATGCAACTTTCTCTCTCTCTGCTGGATCTTCCTCCTCTCTCCTCAGGTTGACCCTGATATTAAAATTGTCCTTTTGCCACCTGTTTAATATTGAGGAAGTTCAGCACTGCAAAATGGGGTGTCTGCATCCAGCTCAGCAAAGAAACATCCTCCAAGAGCATGCAAATACAAAGATTTGCTGATGCCCGATTCTCAGGTGAGTACTTCAGTGCTATTTTATTATTAAATGAAACTTATTAGAGTTCTGTTAAATACAAAGAATTTTATTTTCTTTGGTGCAAAGTGCCATCACAACCCTGTGCTGACCTACAGTTGTACAATTCCAGGCAGTTCCCTTCCATCTGTGGACAAAGCTTCTGGAAATACTTTCTCTCTTGTTGCAAGGGAGTGTTTTGAGATATTAATTTTAATTTCTTACTTTGATATTAACCAATGATCAGCATCAAATCAATACCAATCAGATAATCAGTGCCCAATCAATCGATGTTTTAGGCTCCTGATATTGCCCAAAGACACAAATGATCAGTTCTCTTCCAAATTCATTCCGCAATAAAGGCAATGCCAGATTTATGCAGAACTCCAAAAAGAGTAATGGAAACATCAGCCCAAAAAGGACAATATTTATCAAAATGCCATTAGACTGGCCAGTCCTGTTACATCATGAAATTATCCCTGGTTATATCACACATGCTTGGAGACTCCAATGCCTTCAGAAGGGGTGGAGGAGAGAAAGGAATAAATAAATAAAAGACACTGTGCAATATCAGAACTTTCAGAAATTTTTTCAGAATTTCTCCAGAACATTTCAGAAGGCTGCACCCTAACACCTTCATTTCTATTATGAAACGTTTTATTCCACAGGAGGGAGAAGCAAAATAGAATAGCAATCAAAAGGATTCTGTGAGAAACTAAGTATGAGCAAAGATAGTATGAAAATAGACCTAAATTAAGAATACAGTGAAAACAGGTAATGTAAGCACCCAGGTGTGTGCCTGTGCATGCCATTTTGCACCTGCATACTCTTGTGCATGTAAACACCCACTCTTTCAGCATCTTACAAGAACAGGAGAAACAGGACTTACCTTATTAAAGAACTCTGCATAGAGCATCCCCCTAGAGCTCCACAGCTGCTTTTATTTCAAACTCTGGACCACGGTGATCTGTAACAGCATAAATCCACAGTGCTCTTGGTGTTTCAAGTTTTAGAGTTCAAGAGGAAGAGGGGAAAATCATTTTGTTTCTCAGTACAAGGTAATCCCCCTCCTTCTCCCCCTTCCCATCTCGGACTCCCAGACTCTGGATTTTGCGCCGTTCCTCCCTCTCTTGCTCTCTGCAGTGGTGCTGCTGTCGATCATTCATCTCACCCCATGAAATTCCCTCTCTGGAGCATCCTGCCCCTCTGTCCGTGCCAGGCAGCTTCCCCAAGTGCAGGGACTCCTCAGAGGGACCCCGGAGTGCACCAGGCAGAGGAAGGGGCGTAAGCCAGACCCAGCCAAAGTCTGTCACACATGTCACATGCTGCTGGGTCCCTCCTGCCAGCACAGCTGGAATCCTGTGCCTCTCCCCCGCCACAGAACGGAGGATGCTTTTAAACTTGAAGGTGCTTTTTCTCGTCAAGTTATTCTGACTTTTCTGGTAAGAGAGGAAAAAGATCTGCAGTCCTAAAAGGTGCTTTCTCAGAGGTAATAAAAGCATCTTTCAGTATTGCATTTCACTATTCTTCACCAGCACCACCAGGCACTTATAAGACTGAGCTGGATGATAAAAAGCTGTGTGTGTAAATCATCATCACTACCCCAAACTCAGAAAATTTTTACATTAACTGAAGCCCTGATTTTCAATCCCGACTGCAGCAAAATTAAGTCTGAACCTTGCAAAAGAGGTTTGCAAAGATGAAATACAGGGCTTGATCCTCGGTTTTCTTCACCAAGGCAGATTTCTGAGTCTGTACAGCTGAATCTCACAGAGTCAGTTCTCTTTCACCAGCTCTGGTCAAGAATCACTTTCCTAGGTAAGACAGCAAACTGAATCCAGTCCTGGATACAGAAAGAATATTGCAGGGAACATTTTTAGACGCTTTGTAACCTGACACTTACCCTATTACCTTTCTGCCAGGGGCTAGAAATTAAGAGGCTGCAGAAGTCACTGAAAGATTTTAATAAACATCGACTTCACTTGACATTTTAGTATTAAAGATAAATAGAGACAATGATACTTCTTTGTTTCATTTAAAAAATTATCGTCATGGTTTCATGAGTGTCTTTCTATGCTTGCCAAAGGTGGAAGGATTGTGTTCTACCAGTAAAAGACACAAGATTATCTCCTAAAATGGTAAAAGAAGATGAGGCAGCAAATGATTTCCAGAAATATGGAGATTCCTCTGAGCCAGGGCAGAGTCTCAGTAAGGCTAGATACCACTCTCTGATGGTTACATAAAAAAGAAAAGCAACTTGTGTTCTCCTTTGCTAATGAAGGAACTGGGAGCAGCCCAGTTTTTGGGTACAGACTGGTCCCAGTGAGTTCACTCTTCCTCGGCACATGCAGGTCCTTCAGCCCAAAAGCACTGCATGTAAAGGGAGGAATCATGAAACTCCAGAAAGTGACTTTCTGACTGACCCAAAATCCAGGCTACACCACTTGCACCCTGTGTGGCAAGGATTGAACCTTGAGTTCACTGCAGGATTAACAGGAACACAGAGCTTTACGCTCGGTTGGTTTGAGGTTGCTCTGCAGAACCCGCTCATCGTTAATGCCATGTTTTATTTAGGGGGTGAAGAACCCTGGCAGAGAAAGGTGAAAAGTACATGATTTTCCAAAGAGAAAATTCACTCTAGGTAAAGAATTTCAGTCTTCCAGTCAGGGTGTGCCAAAACAGTTGCAGACACCAGGAAAACTCTTGGGATGTGGAGCTCTGAGCCCTCCAAAACCACCCCTGTGCTGCTGCCCTCGGGATGAGACCAAGGCAACTGCCTGTTTTGCAGGGGTAATTCCTGGGGACACGTGACACCTGGTGTCCCTTTCCACCTCCAGCTTTTCACATCAACATGGAACAGAGCAACGAACAACAGCATTGAGTGAGGGTTAAAGAGAGCAGCAAAACTCAGGATGGCCAGGACTTGGAAAGGGTCAAGAATGGTGGAAAAGAAGGGAAAGATGGGTGTAATTTAAATCATCACTCAGAGCCCTTGGCACTAGGAGATAGCAGGAATATGGTTCTTCTCCAAACAGCAGTTCCTTTAAAGAGGACTTTGGTAGTTGCTATGGACTCAAAAACCAGTAGATGTAAAATACAAATCAGACTCCTTCTGGGGCATGTCACTTATCTCTAGGAAAGAGTTTGCAGAAGTCATGACTAACAACTCATGAAAGGCAGCAATGGAAGGAAGTTGAGTTTTTTCCCCAATTTATTGCAGGTGGTGACATTGTCACTGTTAGATCACTGATGTCAAGTCCTCATCTTAGCTCCCATCTTAACTGGTCTTGCTAACTGCTCTTGACTCACTTTCCTTGCTCAAGCAGCAAGTAGTCAGGGCACTAAAATCTTAACAGTAAAATAAGAAAAGTGGTGAGAGGGTTATTTTTTTAATCACAGTCCTTGTTCAGTAGCTTTAAACCTGGGGCTTGCTCATATTTGGTAAGATTCAGTCCTATTACATATGGTAAAATCCCAGCAAAGAACCACATGTGAGTGAAAATCCTGGCAGAGTAAGGGTTCATGGATGGCTGGGAAAGAAGCTCACTAACAAAAATAGTATAAAAATAGCCCCAGGCAAACCACAAAATAGAGGAGTTTTAGAAGGTCTTGATTGTGCCTGGCCAGGCTGAGGATGGAGTTCAAATGCTGTGAACTGTCTCATGAACTAGTTCAGGCGTAGTGAAGAGGTGAGACTTAAGGATTCAAGTTGTTGAACAATTTTTTCAGGAATCTCAGAGGAAAAAACCCCACAGTTTGGAAAATGTTCCACTGACTGAAGAAGATTAAGAAACTGCTGGTCTCCCCAAGCTTGGATGAATCTAAGTGGCATGTACCATGAGAAACAGTGAAATAAAAACCTATATTGAACATGCTTGCAAGGAGAGAAAATTGAATACCTTATTGATTTTTTTAGGAAAAAAATGTACAGGAAAAAAGAAAAGGTACAGGGAAACCTATCCTTCAGCCTCAACCAGTTCATTCATTCAATTTTTCTTTCTATTTTTAAAGCAGCTTTTTAAAAAATTATTGATTTAATGCAGCAGCAAATAAAAAATAAATCAGCATGGCAGCATTTCTATTACTGATACACCACAGCACTGCGAGGTGTCTTTTCAACACACAACATGAAGCACAGAAAAGCTCCATCCTCACTGCTCAGCACTACAAGGCAATCCTGGTGCAGCAGAAAGAACATCAGTGCAGAGCAAACGTGGTCGTGTGCCAAGGGCAGGGTGTTTGAAATGTTCAGTGTATTTATTCACATAGTTGTCAAAAAAATAATAATTGTGGCTTGATGCTTAATGTCACACTGATCAACTGAGATAAAAATTGACCCTCTGCTCTGCTCATGCGATTTCATCCTTGGCTTCAAGAAATGGAATGAAAGAAGGGGATTCGAGCACAAGGGCTTCATCCATCTGGATATGTCCAACGAAACTGTTCCTATTCCTTTTATTGTCTCATTAAGAAATAGATGCCAGCACTCATTAGAGGGCCAGGCTGTGAAAAACTCCAAGTCATACACTGCAGCACGTGCCACAGACAATTAACACAATGCCAGTGCAAATCCTGAGGCACAGAAGGGCTCTGTGAGGTGGGTGCCATCCTCTCCTGGGGGCTCATCTTCTGTCTGCCAGAACATGTTAGCTGAGCCATGGACAGTGCCAGAACCTGTTAACTTAGCCATGGACAGTGCCAGAACCTGTTAACTTAGCCATGGACTCTGCTGGATCTACTCACGCCGTTTTGAACGATATTTTAAATGTCACTGCTGTGATGGGATTTGCCAAGTGGAGCAATTGTGCTCATGCCCAGGACTTCCCCGTTGGAATGACACTGGAGGAGCTCTGCAGCCCTCACCCTTGAGACCTTCCACAGTGCCCCACCCTCTGGAAGGGAGACACCTTGCTCAGCAAATGTGTAGGGTAATGAGAACCAAAATAAACTCTCAAAACACTTTTCTCCTACCCCGCTGTGACAGCACGGATTCCTTCTCACAGGAAAATTTCCCTTTCTGTAACGAGGTTTGTAAACACAAGATAAGTTGTTCAGAGCTGCTTCGGGAACAGGCGGTAGAACGCCTGTGGCCAATCAGTCCCGGGGGGTGGACGGCTATAGCCAATCCCAATAAGCGCTCGGTTTGTATATAAAAGCTGTATTTAAATAAATAAATCTCTTTCTCGGCATTGTCATCATCGTGTGTCCCTTTGTTTCAATATTGGCTCAACAGCGACACCCCTCCTTTTTTCCAGGGTTCAACTTCACCCTGGATTTTCTGGCCCTCCTCCCCTCAGTGGTGCAGGGTGACAGGGAAGGGGGCTGTGGTCAGTTCATCACATGGTACCTCTGCACTCCCTCCTCAAAGGGAGGACTCCTCACACTCTTCCCCAGCTCCAGTGTGGGGTTCCTCTCCCAGGAGACCATCCCCCATCAACTGTTTCAGCATGAGACCTTTGCATGGGCTGGAGCTCTGCATGAACTGCTCCAGTGTGGAACCCTCCCATGCGCTGCAGTCCCTCAGGAATGAGCTGCTCCAGTGGGGTCCCTTGCAGGTTCACAAATCCTGCCAGAAATCCTGCTCCAGCATGTGCTTCTCTCTCCATGGGGCTAAAGGGGCACAGGCTTCCCATGGGGTCACAGCCTTCTTTGGGCATGGCCCTGCTCTGTTGTGGGCTCCTCCAGGGGCTGCAGGTGGATCTCTGCTCCCTGTGCCCTCTCTGGGCTGCAGGGGCACAGCTGCCTCTCCATGGGCTGCACCAGGGGCTGCATGGGGATCTCAGCTCCAGAGCCTGGAGCAGTTCCTGCCGCTCCTTCCGCACTGACCTCGGTGTCTGCAGAGCTGCTTCTCTCACACATTCTCACTCCAGCTGTGAGGCTTTTCCCCTTCTCCTTGAATATATAACCACAGAGGCCATTTCACCTCACTAAGAATGCACAGCTGAGAGTAGTCGAGTGAATTGCCCTCTAAAAATGCCAACTTGTCTAGACCTGGAGAACTAGGTCTAAAATTAGTCCCAACTCTAACTTTGCCTCACACATCCCTCCAAAACACCTTGCACCAACCTCCACTGCAAACGTAGGCAATGTCTCCTTTAGCATGCCTGCATGGAGCAATGTATTTCCCTTACTAAGGCATATAAAATCTGTGTGATCAATCAAGCCACTAATTCTGTCCTCCGGGTGTGCAGAACTTGCCAAAGACAACTTCAAACTAGGCCACCTGCTGACAGTTCTCTCAGGCCATCTGGGTACCTCTCACTTCAAAAAAGGACCTTGGGAACCTCTGCTTTCAGCCAGTGGTCCCCAGGCTCCTGAGAGGAGGGACAGGGATGGCACAAAGCAAAGAAAGAGCCAAGAAAGTGCAGTTGAGCAGAATTCCAGACTTTATCCCAAGGTATATGAAGATAATTCATGTGCAGGCTAAAAGCCATCTCACCTAATGGGAGTTGGTGAAATGTAAAACATCAAAATTTAAATATCTGTCAGTTTTTTAGCTTTAAGCGTGAGGGGAAAAAAAAAAGAACAAACCAGAAACCACTTCTATCATGGAATCATTCAAAAGAGGAAATTGGTTAAAGAGAAATGAAAAAATGTATTAGATTAAAAACTTGAAATTAAAGTTTCTGATGTTAGATACTTACTAAAAAACTCATTTTTGATTTCTTCATCCCTGAAGATACATACTAATGCTGAAAATTGAATGAAAGTTACGCAGTTTACTTGCTTCTTGGTTTCTTAAAGGAATGAGGACTACACAATTCCACTGCCCAAGGTTCCCTCAATAAATTTTGAACTTGTTGATTCCCTGAAAAACAGAAACTAGTGGAAATCTCTAATTATATCTCTTTCAATGTTTCAAAAACCAGCAAGATCATAGATAAAGGAGATGCAGAACCATAGGCAAAGCAAGGGGAATCACCAAATTCACAGTTTGGAGCAGCAAAACCCTTCTTTAACAGCAAATCCCTTCCCTGTCCACCTTTATCTGGAGAGATGTGGTTGGGTTTGTACCTGCCATTCTTTCAGCTGCAAACTTCCCTGCTATTTGTGTAAGTTTTGTTAAACTAATCCAGCTTATGCCAGTTGGTTTAGCAAGTGGTTTTGATAAGACTCCACCCAAACCATTTCTCCTAATTGGGAGAAATAAGTCTCTGCTTGTGCAGTCACCACTGCTCCAACACAATCCTTTGGAGATAATGATACTTTTTACTCTGTGGCTCTCATTTCAGCTCCTGTTTGCTCAGTTTCTGACACACTGGCAGACTGATGGCTGGTATATATTGGCCTGCGTGTCTGACTACACCCTTTTGAGTCAACAGCACAGAGGATTGAGCCTGTCTTGGTAACACACCCTAAAAAAAACATAAACCATTTGCAGAACCTGAAAACAAGTGTGAAACAAACCTTTATATAGATATATATTGAGTGAATGTGATCAGAAAAATTTCTTCGCCAAGAAGGTTCTCAGGCACTGGAACAGGCTGCCCAGGGCAGTGGTGGAATCACCATCCCTGGAGGTGTTTAAAAGATGTGTAGGTGTAGCTCTGAGGGACAGGGTTTAGTGGTTGGTTCCAGTTCTGGGTTAATGGTGGAACCTGATGATATTCAAGGTTTTTTCCAACCTAAATGATTCTGTGATTCCATGAAAAGTTGAATTTTTTGAGGGACCCCATATCCTTGAAGCAATGTTTTGTCTGTTCTTATGGCTCCAGGCTTTTTTCAGCTCCATTCTCCTGGGAGAAGGAGGGGAAAGAAACAGAGGGAATGCTTTTTATCCACCTCTGTTATTTATCCCCTGTCATACATGTTCATTTAAAAGCAAAGTTTTGCCTTGTACCTGGTTCCCAGGATGTCACACGAGTCTCCCCTGGAGTCACTGGTTTATTCACTGCAACGAAAAGGTTTGATGACCTCCAGCAAGGAGCAGTGATCAAGGGACTGCAGCAGTCAGATCAGGCAGTTCAGCACAAGGATGACTCAGCTGAGGCCACCAGCTGAGATGTCCAATGGCAACTACATGTGTAAATTATATTTTCAAGTCTTTCTTTACTCTGCTTTGGGCACAATGAACAAGAGAAAACACAAAATCTGTCCTATAACACGGAGGGGAGGGGAGGGG
>VZTJ01002120.1:17547-123661 GCA_013397795.1 Orthonyx spaldingii | reverse complement strand
GAGAGGAGAGGAGAGGAGAGGAGAGGAGAGGAGAGGAGAGTGAAAATAAATGAAGAATGGGCAGCAGCAGCAGTAGAAGGTAGGGGGGGAAAGAAACATTTTCAAACTAAACTAAAAGCAAGAGAGAAAAGTCTTGAAGTGAAATGGTTTGGAAGATGAAAGAGGCTCAAAGGAAAAATAGAAAGAGGAAGAGTTTCTGAAAATACATCCTCATTGATTTAAACTGCATCTTCTGTGATGCAACAATCCCCAAAATCCCCTTTAGAGTTTCAGGGTAGGGACAGCTCCCCCTTTCAGCTCCCTGTGCAATTCCACACCTTATCCTTGTCTATCACTTGCCTTTTCCCCTCTCTCCTACTCCCTTCCCAGGCTCTGTTGCTTCCCTGTGCATGTTACACGTTTTAGTCCTTGGGCCAGTCTCCTCACCTTCCCAGTCCCACAAGTGTCAGGCTGGAGTTTATTTACTGTGCTCTATTTACTTGGAAAGAAAACCAAGCAGCTGTGAGGTGTTTGGGAGCCTTTTGTGCCTCTTTTGAGTTATGTTCATGGTCCCCTGCCAGCACAGATTGTCCCAGCTGGTAAGAGCAAGTGTGGGGGCAGTGAAGCCTCTGCAGGCAGCACAGTGGTAAGAAGACTCTACCCTCAAATTAACAATTTTACCACCAAAAAACCCGCAGCCCTAAACAGAGCTACCTTCAATGCAACAGGAGGTGGCAGCAAAGAAAAATTATAAGTTTGTTAAGTCACCTAGAAGGCATTGGAGATGTGCTTGGAGATGTGAAATATCAGCTTGTTGAGCTTTTGTCCTTGATTCATTTCTAGTGGATTAATTAAAAACTGAAGGTGTAGTTAATAAAAAAATTCTATATAACCACAGCAGAAGGCTATTGCTTTAACAAATTAATTAATTTTTCTGGAAAACAGTGCAAAGGAAATGTTCCATTTTCTCCACTTGAATGTGTTTCTAATAGGTGTGAGACACTACACCCAGGGTGAGGGTTTATATTTGATATACGTGTATATGTATATCCCATACGTGAGGGACTCATTCTTCCTATGTTTTTGAAAGATTTCAGTGATAAAACTTAGGAGACCATCCAGCTTTTTGACATCAGTGGAACGAGGCATGTGCTGAGACCATGATTGGAAGAGTCTTTCATGTCAAGATACGCTGAGCTCAGGAAACAACATAAGAGCAGTTCCTCACACAATTTCCTGAGCACCTACCTTGTCCTTGGGACATGATGTACTTACTTCATTATCTACTTATTATCACTTATTTATCAACCCATTTCCACTTATTTCAGACTTCAGGGTGACTCAGGTTTCATTGGCCATGTTACCTGTGGGAAATCCTTCCCTGTCACTGAATCTGTCACCCACACTTGAGCTGAATGTTTGGCCACACTTCTGGCCAAGACAAACCAGCACACAACCAAGAAATCCCAGCTGTGGGCCCAGAACTGATCCCAAAAGGGAGCTTGGATGTAGCTACATCATTTTGGAGACCAGAGTTTCTTCACAGAACGGAAATCCTGGCTGCCACCAAGGCCAAAGAGCTGCTGTGACCCTGATAATGCTCCTACTGCCAACTCACCCTGCATGTGCTGGTTTCATCTTCCCCTGATGGGCATCAGGGACAGGTACAGACCTGGCATATTCCTGGTGGCTTAAATCAGTCAAAAGCAATGTTTGCCTTTGGACTAAGGATGATTTTTGTCTCTGTAACAGTTAACAGTGAATATAAGGAACTACAAATGTAGAACTACCCCAGTTTCTGAGAAAATATTGACATCTTAATTTCCCAGTCTATGGGATTTATGAGCACTTTGTCCTTTTAAATATTAAAGTCAATAAGAGATTGGACTCTTTTTTTTTAAAGTTCTTTTTTAAGAGAGTAATTAAAATAATGTCCTCCAATAATCCTGAGTGGCATTTTTGTGTCACCCTACAGCAATATTACACAGGGTATTAAAGGGAATAAAAGCAACTCCTGCAAATAAAATCTCCTTTTTTGACTAGTCATTGTGCTGGGTTGATGGTTGGCCTTGATGATCTTAAAGGTCTTTTTCAGTTTTAATGATTCTATGATTCTATCAATGCATTTCTAATAGAAGAGCTACTTCTTCACTTTTTAGTAAGGGAAGCAGTACCAAAAACCTTTGCAGTTTACAAAAAAAAATAAAAAATAAAAAAAAGGGAGTCTAAGTGTTCTGAATGTGGACAAATTAAGCTTTAAGGGCTTTTTGATCATTAATATGAGAGGAAACAAAAGTACCTCTGCTTTTATACCAAATATGTCCCAATAAAAACAAAAAAAAGTGTTGCCTAATTCTTGAAACAGACATATTATTTGTACTTTTTCTCCACAAGCAAAAGAATTCTCCACAAAATACCTCTTAATGACTAATTCTTGTTCACACTACACCAAGTGTTGTAAAGCTAATGCTGTTATTGTCCTCAAACTGAGAGCTATCATTACATCCAAAAAGCTTTTACATAAATCAAACTATGGCCCAAGGTGGGGGTTTAATTATTTCAACATGCAAAGAAGCAGAGAATCTATTTTCTGATTATATAATATATCTAAGATATTAAGCATATGTTTAGTATAAGTAAATTCAACATGCTTTTAAATCATTTACTATGACAGTATATTTTTAACAAGATGATTGATATTCTGAGGCCAAAGCAGATTAATTGGGAGATGATGAAATGAACAGAGTGGGAGTTACAAGGTGAGTAAAATCACATGAGGCACTGAAAGTACTTAAGGTACTCCTAACAGATTATATTCACTGAGAGACAGAGACCAAAGGAGAGGTGGAGCACTGAGTGACCACAGCACAGAGAGGTGAGCATGGAACTCAGGGCCATGGTAAGCAGATGAGCCTGGCTCAGTCCTGGAAAAGTCAATGAGAACAGAGCCATTTCTTTTTCTAAACCCCTCTTCCATGATGTTTTTATTGCAGTATAAACCATACCATCAAAGAATGATAGAAAATTCTGTGTAAACAAGAGCCCTCTGCACTCAGTGGATTAATTTCAGAGCCTTCACATTATAAGAACCTAATGTCCCACGTGGCAACTGAGTAAAGTTCCAGTCAAAAATGTGCAACCTGAAGTGTTATCCTCTAAAAACATTTTCTTCCTAAAGGAATAAAAGATTTGAAAACATGCAAACACATGATGGTGGATAAGCCTTCACCTCCGCCATTCCAAGTGTTCAGAAAGGATCTGTTTGTTTATTTTAAATCCCTTGCTGTTTGCAGTCTCTCCCTCTAAAAGGTGACACATCAGTGTTAGGATCTCTGCTGGGATACTGGGAGCTCCCAGTCAGAGGCTGGACCTCATAACAAGAACTGGAACTTGAAAAAAAGTCTATCCAAGAAGCAGAAAATGATTTAATAAATAACTTCAGTAGAACTGCAAACACACCATTTGAAATTAATGTCCCCTGGAAGGCACAGAAGGATAGGAGATAATTACTGGAATGATAGCTGGAATTTTCACAACTTTGAGAGCAATCCCTTGAGGACTGGTAAATGATTAACACCTTCCTATTGCAGGAAAGATGTTCAAAAAAAGACTCAGGCATATCATGACAGGGAATCACACACTAACCAGCCACTGCTAAACACGCTTAGATTATTCAAGGACATCCACATTAATTATATATGAGCTGCACATTTGCACACAAATGTGCTGGTAGGAACTGGTGCAGTGCATATTTCCAAGGTCCCGGAGCCTTTCTCTAGGAAAAAGTGTTTTGTCATTAATTTCTGCAGTGAAAAAGAGAGAAGCCATGATTAAATTCCTTCATTATTTCACCCTGACCATAACCAGGAAGCGCAGAAACAAACTGAAACAGCACACTGGCAACTTATTTTGGCAATAAGAACAGAAAAGTTTTCTACTTCTATCCAGCAATTTTTTTTTCTGAGTGATTTTAACAAAAGTGAACTATAGAGCTACTTTGGAAACCAACTCTAGAAAAAAACGCAGGTGTAAGTGAAGCATTCAGTGCTTTTCCTTCACTCCCAAGAACTTTAGGGGAATCCAAACCATTATCTAGAGGCAGGCATTCATACAAAAGTGAATATTTATAGGTGCTTCACTAAACTATTCTGATCTTTGCTTTGTTGAGGTCCCTGGTCCTTCTATGCCATGAAGAGAAAACAGATTTACTTTTGCTCTGTCACAAGCAAACAGATCAGCCACTAAACTATTTCTACCAAACTCATGTGTTCAACTCTCTGCCTGGCAGCCCTGAGAGCTGCAGCCTCCAGTGCCTCACTGCAAACACATCCACCTGACTTCGTGTGCACAGTTCAGAGACGTCTTATAATTTTATTTTGATTCATTACTGCATTATGGGCCTCTAAACTCCCAGTAACACCAGGGTCTGTTCAAGCTTGGAAAGGTTTTCTGGCTAAAATCTACAGTCTGCCAGCTACTTGAGGTTGAGGTTGTGCACTGTTATTTTTTTCTGAACATTTTATGACATTATAGTGTTTGTTTCTTACTTCAGATTGTAATCTGAAATTACTCCTCTTAAGCAGAAATATATAGGTAAATTTTTCTTTCTTGCTCCCACCAAATTTGATGAAAGGGTCCCAGATATTTCACAGCAATGTTTTGTCCTTACACCCAAAATCAATTTTATAATTATTTAACTAATAATTTTCTGTATCTATTATACCATCCACTCAATCTTCCAGAGATTCTTGGGGTCCTGAAATATAACTATTTCTATGATTACTGTTCACAAGTCATCATAGAGAACACTAAAAGAAAGAGATATTTGTCCACACCTTTGTGATTGGCTTTTAACAGCTTTGCAAGGCATAATTTAGGAGGTTTTTTTTAATTAACAATTTGCCAGCAAAGTTACTGCATGCCTAATTCATGCTGAAGTTCCAGATGATCAGCACATGTGGGTGATTTCTTTCTGAGAAAAGTTCACAGCCAGAAATTGCCTGAAGAATGTTAATTTAATCAGGTCACACTGACATTTTCCCCTAAAGAGAAATCAGATAATAATAGGAAAAGTCACATCACCTCACATTTCTAATGAAAACAAATACCAACAGCATAAAATGTTCAGCTGATGCAGCCATTGTACACGTGCAAAGGTGAAACTGCAGTAACTTGCCAAGACAAAAAGATGTTTCCATTATTCTGCCTAAAGGATTCTTTCAACCTTTTTCTAGCTGATGTGATTACATCTTAGAATGCAACAGGCAGCTCCCATGACAGAGGATTTTAAAAAATCCCAAATAGCACAGAAAATCTCGGAAAATTATTAAGAAAAGGAAGTTTTCTGAGAGTACATTTAGTTCCAGAGGCAAATCAGCAGAATTGTATTTTGGTACTAAGAAAGAGATGAGTGTGTCATGCATGGAAGAAGAGGGAGGGTTGTGAATTAATTATAAAGTGTATCTTGGGCATTTTTTTAGATTAGACACACTTTGGTTAAATTACAGTTAAACCTTCAGCCAGACAGGTACCAAAGTGGTATCAGTTACTCCATGTGGAAAGAGCCTGGAACAAATACAGGGATTGGGGAAGAACATGGAGTGATGTGGCAGGATGATTCCCCCTCCTTCCTCCCTCGGAGATGCATAGATAAGAAAATCTCTGGCATAACAACTCACCAGGGGGTCACACCCTGGCACCAGGAGTCTGCCAGACCCCATGCCAGGAATCTGGAGGACAGATGGGAGAAGAGATAAAAAATGTGTATGTGACAGAAGGCATGTCTTTTGTTCTATAAAAGTATCACCAATCTGCCACAAAGTCAGAAGTTTCTCTTGCACATTCTACGGATGTGCTGAGATAATTTCTCCCCAAGGAATTCGCGAACCTTGTGGTAACTTCTCTGGAGACTGGGAGACGTAGGACCTGATGTATGTGAACACCCTTCAACAATTGGATGGTGAGATACATTGAATCCTAATTATACTATTTTTTTTCCGCTAGCTGTATTTGTAAACGTGCACTGTATATTTAGCTATTAATAGTTTTTTTTCTTTTCCCTGTGTAGCAATATTCTGTTTTAAGTCTCTTGTCTGTTCAATTGGTGTCTCTTGAATAAATGATTTATTCTATAATACACCGAGTCAGCCATTATTAAAAGAACTTGCGAATGGAAGTGGGTTCTGGGGTGCAGGACGCCTCAGTAAGTTACTGTCTATTGCTATAGGCCTAAGCAGAGGTAGAAACTTATTTAAACCCCATAATATCCATTCATAACAAGGGAGAGAGGATGAACTGGCCTTCTAAAACATCTCCTCATGCTTGCCCATAACACAGGGAGCAGAACTGGACATGACATTTGTTATTCCTATTGCATTTACAGTCTCTGGCACAACTGCACACAAGCCAAGTTCTGGTAGCAAGTAAATCTGGAAATGAAAGCTCTCATAGGGAGAATGCTGACTTACTGTCTCCATAAAATGTTTATCAAAATGTTCACGACTTTGAAAGAACCCCAACTTTTTCCACAAAAATATGGGTGCAACGAAATTGAGAACAGAATTCCAGTTTTATCCACTCATTTTTCTGTCATTTTTAGACATTTCAATCAGGATACAGAAAGATGCAGAAAGAAGACTCATGACTCATCCTGGATAACTTCCACACCAAAAATTAACAAACCCACATGTACTGGCCATGTAGTTTCTTGTGCAGATCTTCCTTTCTCTTCCTACTCCCTGCCCATCTCTGACCCCACCCATGGTCCCAGCAGATACTCAGTGCCCACCCCCGCCCATGGGGGAATAATGCAGTGATGCTCTAGAGCATTTCCTGGCTCTCCCTTCCAGGAGGAAAAGACAGACATGGATTTCTTCCAGGGAAATTGCTTTTTGCTCATAGAATGCTGCACAGCCTGTCACAGAGCTGAGGGAGGGACAGAAGCTGAGGAAAGCACTCAGCTGCAAATGCCTCCATTTGCAAATTGCTCCATTTCCTTGAAATTTCCCTATGGGAAAAGGCAATAACTTGTTTGAGAGTCCCAGGGAGAGGGTGGCAAGGTGCTGGGTTGAAGGCTGGGTGAAATTTTTGCCTGAGTGACTTGAGGTCTTCACCTCATCACCTTTGATCTAAAGAGTTTGGTCAATATTTACAGAAAATATAAAGCTAAATGCAGATATCCAAAGTTTCTGAAAGTTGCCAGTAAGACATGGCTGAATTTGCAACATTTTCCCTACCAACAGCATCATGGAATCACAGAAAGGGCTGGTGCTTTCTGGCATGATTCCTGATATGTTTGGGTAGTGTAGGAGATGCTTAGCAGTGAGCATGGATTATTTCCCTGCACACAGAGAGACAGGAAGTGATTATAAATTAGTGAAAATGGGCTGTATTTAATAATCTCATCATGCTTTCTGCTACACTACCCCTGTGAAGAGCTGGGTTCAGTGAGATGGAGAATTGTTTTACACTCTCCCTGCATTTTTCTTACATAATTCTATAAGAACTTTCATAAGTTCTGAGACTATATAGATTTCTAATTCATCTTCAAAACTGTTAATATCTGAAAAAAATATTCAAGATTATGCCACAGTCTCAGGGATAAAAAACCTGTTATTTGGTTTAGCATTTGGTCGATAAAGAGAACAGGTTTGTGTGTTTGTGGGTATTATTTCTCTGAATATGTAATTTTGTGGTTTAAAAAAAACACAACCTTTTGGATTTGCTTTGTGCAGCTGCCTCTGGCTGATAAATGAAGTTCTTCACATGATAGAGAGTTCAGAGCTCACACTGTAAATTCCCCAGGGGCCTGTGCTCACACTGAAAATCTATGACATTAAAATGACAGATTCCATTATATTTGCACCTTCAGAATCTGTCTCGTCGGGGAAAAAGAAAGTGTGAATGTGCTGAGCAAGATGACTTTGCTTTTAAAAAATGCTTTTATCCAGGTCATGCAAGGAGCCCAAAGTTTTGCCTGGGTGCAGCCCCCTGACCAGGGGGATGCTCACCTGTCCTGGGTCCTCTTTGGCTTCACATGGCAGTACCAAGAATGAAGAACACAGCATGTTTTCCATGTGACAGGGTCAGGCCAGCTATTTCCAAAGGTGTTCAGCTCACACTGAGCAAGAAAACAATGTGTTTCAGAGATGGTTTTTACCTCTGCTGCAAGTACACTGAGTAAACAAGCTGAGAACTGAGAAGAACCTAAAACCACAGCCCACCTGAAAATCCATCACAAAGTTCCTGCAGTGACAGAAGCAGCAAATAAAAGGGAAAGAACAGCCAGTGTTGGGTCCAAACTACAGTTAGGAAATACTGAACAAGGATTCAAAACCAGATTTTCATCTCAAATTCAACACTGTCCAAAGATACACAAAAATTGTTTTCACTGACATTTCATCATAAAATTGCTTCCAATTCTTTTGGTGGACCTTTCAGAGGAGGTGAAGGAACTTTCCACTCCCCTCAGAAAATTCCTTTTTTGCTGATAAAAACAGAGCAAATCTCTAAAACATTTAAATTTTTAACCAAAAGTTACGACTTTGTAAGCAAATGGATCTTATTTTATTATATTCCATCCTGTTTTCATATTTCCATATTCTTCCACATCATTTCCATTCTTAAAATCCTTCAGTCTGCCTTTAGGGAAAAAATTTTTGCCTTTACCTCAGCCTCTCTCTGAGAAGCTACTGCCTGTATCTTTGATGACCAAAAAAAAAAAGTAATTAATTTGGTTTTCCTCATCTTCCTTAGATGAGTGGAGGCAACAAACAATTGCATTGCTCTGGGGCTCCAGCCATACAAACTCTAACAGATACCACATCTTTGCTGTGGGCCACAAATTGGGAAATTTTAATCCTATCAAAGGCATTTTGCTTAATTGGTTCAGTGATTTATTTTAAATGGCTCTACATATCCAAAGCCTTATAAAGATGTTAACAAAATAAATTATTCCAGGCACAGCCTCTATTGATATTGAATGAAGAGATGTGTTTTTACTGCACAAAGGCTGTGCAGTGCATTTGGATACATGTGCATACCTACACACACCTTTAAGTGTGGTGATACAGCCAGAGAATAAATCTACCACTTTCTACCTTTACAGCTCCTTACTTAAAAATAATAATAATAAAAAAAGTCAACATACTGAGAAACATGTTGCTAGAGAAAAAAAAAATCATAAATTTCATCTAAAAGCTGCTACGGAGATGTGCAACCCGAGACACACCAACCTTCCCCAGGATATTTCAGAGGTAAAAGATTCCTCAAAACTCACAGAATTGGTGTCTTTCAGTCACCTTTCACCAGAAGCAACACAACCAGAATGACACAAAATTATTAACTAACAATAATTCTGCAAGAAGAGAAGGTTGTGTGGAGACCTCTTTTTCAGGAACTGCAGTGGTAGGACAAGGAGTAATGGGTACAAGTTGAAAGAGAAGAAATTTAGATTAGATAGAAGGAAGAAATTTTTTACTGTGAGGGTGGTGAGGTCCTGGTTTCCCAGAGAAGCTGTGGCTGCCCCACCCCTGGAAGTGTTCAAGGTCAGGTTGGATAAGGCTCTGAGGAACCTGGGATAGTGGAAGGTGTCCCGGCCCATGGCAGGGGCTTGGAATGAGAAGATCTCTAAGGTCTCTTCCAACCCAAACCATTCCATGATTCTAATTTAGGGTTTTCACCAGCAAAACAGGAAACATTCCTTTAGAATAAAGGGATCACATATTCATTTGGAACTTCACATTTTGCATGTTTATTCCTGATAAACACTCCAGAGTGAAGCATCCTCCACAGAGGCTGCCTTCGGCTACTGCTAAACCACTGCAGCACTGCAGATCACCTGGGAGAGCTCCTTTCTCCTTGCAGGTTTTCACACACATTCATTACAGGAAGAAGACCCAAATTTTTATTACTTTAACACAACTGGTAACCTGATGGATGCATTCGTGCATTAAATTAATTCTTCTGTCTGCTTCCAAAAATGGAAATCAATACAAATTCAATAGTACAACTCCTCTTCTGGAAGGGAAAAGACAGGTCCATCTATCAAAAGAAGCTTGAAAGGTGGTTTGATCACATAAGAGAAGAGGAGGCTCTGGTTAATCTCAGCAGTTACTTCTGGCTTAAAATATAAAAGCTTTAAAAAAGTATCAGTGAGCCTTTTCCCAAAAGCAGACATTTTCAAGACACTTAGGGCTTGGCAGTTCGTTTTAAAGGGAATTTTAGTGCTAATCAGCACACATCAAAGTCAGCCTTCAAGTCTTGTCTTCAATAGATCTTTTGACAGCGCCTGACGCACATTATACCCCAGGAGCTTTACAGCTTATTGATAAAAAAGTCAAAATCCTCTGTTCCACTGCCCTATCCCTGCTCTGCCCCGCAGCGGCTGCGCTTGAGGCACAGGAGATAACCAGGGGATTTCTGCTGCACCTCTCCAGCTGCCCAGATGAATCCCCCAGGCTCTCTGCAGCGAGCAGGGATTAAGATAACATTTTGTAATAATGCAGAAGAAATCCAGGCTGTCCCAGAGCTCCCAAGCCAACCATCTCAGCAATGTGGGAGAGTTTCAGCTGCAGCATTACAGACACAAAGATTGTATGAGTAACTGTCATAACCCAGGAAAAACTGGATCATTTACTGCAGAAACATCAGAAAGGCACAGGGCAGGGGGAGGGATCTGATAGGATTTAAACAGGTGAGGGGTACCCTGAGCCCAGCTCTGCTTCTTTGTAACACAAAAAGTCAGGATGAACTACTGACATCACTGGGGCATTTCTGGCCGAAAAACATTCTAAGAGCAAGGATCTGGGCCAAAGATACTACTGATGAGCAGCAGGGTGTATTAGAAGAGGCTGGCATTGATGCAAGCATAGTGAAAGAAATGCCCCAGCTTCCTTTTCCATACAATCGCCTTCAGAGCCAGCCAGAGCAGAGAGCTCTGCCTGGAGATGGGCACCTCTGACCCCAGAAATTCACATCTGGCTGCTGCTGTCGATACTGCAGTGGGAAGGACAGCCTGGCACAGGGGTCAAGTGTTGAGGCCATTTCGTGGGTGGGGATCTGCCTTCACACCACTGCACAGAGCCCGGGAACTGGTGTTTACTGAGAGCCTGTTTAGCACCCCCAGGGTAAGGAAAACTCACTGCTTCTCTAAACACTCCCTCTTCTATTAACTTACCCTTCTTAAACTGGGGTATTTAAAGCCAAGCTCAAGCTAAATATAACTCCCAACAGCCCAGTACTGGGAACAGTCTGCCTGTTCCCTGCCCAGAGACGCTGCAGCATGAATAGGAATTACATTATAAAACTCAGCTTGCACTGCCCAAGGGTCGGAATGATCTTGCTAATCAATCCATTGTTCAACACTTAATCCTCAAACAGCCCAAAGAGATGATTTATTACCGGTCTCAACCTGAAACAAAAATACCCAAAGGGTACATATGCATCTTACATGTGGGTTGAAGAGCTGTAATTAAAGATTGATGCTTAAACAAGCAAGAGAGCACTGGGCTTTCCAAGTTTAGCACTGCAAATAAAAGTGCCATTCCATTGACTGGCTGCAGTTAAGGAAATAAATAGATCTAAGATGACTTTTTCCAGTTGTGAAAAAGAATGGCCTTAGCACATGGCTGCAGTAATTAGTGACAGATGAACTATTTTTGCCAGATCAGAAGGGACATGCACCTTCTCCCAAAGCCTGCAGCAGCCCCAGGGTGTCACTGGAACCAGGCTGGATTTCAGATACAATGGGAAACTGAGGTGCCTGAAGGAACAGACAGTGTCTAGTCACATCTGACCTGAAACACAGATTGCAAGTAAACAAGTTCACAAGATTTACACCCTTAGAAAGGTTTCTCTGTTGTGCCCAGGTGGAAGTTATTGAAGAAAAACACCTCCAACCACAGTGTTCAGAGAAAAACCATGGAAAGATTTCACTACATTAAAATCTAACAGGGAAGTTAAAATCCTAAACAACTCCAAAGGCATTTTACAGAATCACAGAATGGGTCAGGTTGGAAGGGACCACAGTGGGATCACCTGGTCCAACATTCCTGCTCAAGCATCATCCCAGAGGACATTGTACAGGATCGTGTCCAGATGGTTCTGGAATATCTCCAGTGAGGGAGACTCTCTGAGTGATCTGTTCAGCGCTTCTCACTGCACAGGAAAGAAATTCTTCCTCAAGTCCAGCTGGAACTTCCTGTGCATCAGTATGAATTTGGTATTGATTGTGTCCCCCTTGAGAGAATGAAAACAAAAATAATCTGCTTTATAACAGAGAATATGTTAGAAACTGTAAACTACATAATCTGCATTGCCCTGCCTGCACGATACAAACAGGACATCTGACCTGGGAGGGGGGGACAGGGAAGAGGAATACAGGTGAGTTTAGAATTTTGAACCTATGGAATTCACGGATTTCTGTGCTAAAAATATATTCCCATAGTGCTGTTGGCCTGAAAAAAAAACCACTGAAATGAGCCAGAGAAGGCTCCCAAGGGGCCCTTTCCTGGGAGCACAGCCACCAGGGATTTCAGGAGCATCTTCTGAGTGTGGGGCAGGAGGTGAAGTGGTGCTGCTTGTCCCAAACTGTGCTTTTCCCTGAAATTAGACTTAACTGTGGGAGGACAGAACCCCACAGACCCTGTTTGTGTAGCCTCATGCTCGGCCACACAGCCAATGCTGCAAATCCATGGAAAGAAATGGGATGTCCAATTAATTGTGACACCTTGGCAAGGGGGGTTCTCAGGTCTCACCCTCTGGCAGCCAAGGTGGAACAGCTCCAAAACAACCTCCTGCACATCAAGGGGTCCAACTGTCCTACACAACACTGACATTATTAAGCTGTTGCTACACAGATAATTTGGAAGACTGGCAGAATTCCAGCTCTGGTGATTCCCTCTCCTTATCTGCAATTAAAGCTGGGCTGTCAGCCCAAGGCATTTAGAGAAATACCAGTTTACAGCCCATGAAGGACAGCTACAGCTTTCACCCCTCAAATATATTTATTCATTAAATGCTCCTGCACAGTTTAAGTTTGGGGTATTAGAAATAGAAGTTCAGTGCTCCTCCTCATCCTGGACCGTGAACTGGCTCTCTGTAAAACTCCCCCACCCCTGTTATTTTTAAATACCTAAATGACCATAAAACACAGGGGAAAACACTGATATGTGCCAGGTGCTGAAAACAAGCACCATGCTTCAAACACCCTTTGATAAACAGCAGAGGAAACAGATTCCTTTCATGGTGCTATTGCAGGGGCTGCTGAATCCTGCTGAATTTCCTGGGATTCTGGAGGGGATGTCTATAATAAGGGAAGCCTCATCCGAGACCATCTGTAAATTCCACTGTTTAACAGACTGGTTTAGCATGCACACATGTGAGAGGAGGGCAGCTGCTGGGTTGTGGCAAAGTTTTCTTAAACTTTCAGGTGCTATAAAAAAAAATCCAAACATTTCATTAATAAAATGACACCAAGAAGCAGACCTTGGGGTAATGGTCTTTAAAAATTTGTTACAGCAGCACTTAGGCCCAGTTTTACCTCTGTTTGATTAAAGCTCTCCAATGTGCAGGTGGGCTGTGTGAAAGGAGCAGGGATGGACTCCTGTAACAAGATCAGAGTCTATGAGGAAAGATGAGAGGAGAGGAAGCAACAGAGTCCTGAGGACAAGAAAAGCCCCATGGCCCAGGCCCAGCCTCCTGCCCTCCTCCTCAGCTTGTCCCACCAGGACAGGCGCTTTTCTCTCTCGTCAGTAAAGGCTTGTTGATGACACTAAACTGGGTTATTTTGCTTAAATCTTCTATGTTTCAAATGTATGTGAAGCCACGTGGGTTTAAGGGATTTCTGACTTGAGTAATACCAGCTAATCCTACAGGGCATTTATCTACATTTTTGGTAGAGAAGGATAAGTACCACTTGTTAGAAACAATGACAAAATTTCAACTTTATTTTCATTTGAAACCATCAGTTTATCCTGACAAGAGTCAATAATGTTTCTACCAAAGCCTTCATTAGAAAAGGTTTCTCAGACCAAGGACATATTTTCTAATTAAACCAGATACCCCATGTCACATGGAAAAACAATTTCCTTTGGATATTCATCCAAATCAAATGTTCATCCATTTGATTCAGCTCTGGAGAACATTCTATACTTGCTTTCCCACCTCTACAGGTGGAAACATTATTTGCAGAGTCCTCTTTCTTGTTTATCTCTGTCATTGTCTTGCAGGACAGAAAAAAGAAGGAAAGTTCTGTCCTGACAGATTAGAAAAGGGCTTTGTACAATTCCTCTGTCATACTGAGATGGAGACAACAAATATTGGGAGGGAAAGAACAGCTGCAATGCAGAAGCAGAGTTGTCCATCAGTCTGGGAGGACAAATGGAAATGAGTAATACAGTAGCAACAAACAGAATCAGTTTTGCTCAAAAGACAGCTAAAACCAGGCAGGTAATGCTCAACATTTGTACATCACATTAGAAATTAAATCATTTTAGAACAGCTCCACATACTGTACAGCTCCTTATTGCACTGACAAAAAAAGGTAAAAAAAGAAAGGAATTGAAGCACTGAAATGGAAAATGAGAACAAACTCTCCTCACAGCAGTTTTCACAAAGGTGAGAAACAAGCTTTATGTTTCAGCATGTTTCCTCCAGGGGCTGCAGCAACACTGATGATTTCCTGTTCCTGACAGCAGGTTCGGGGCCTTTTCTCTGTTGGTTTTCATGATGCTTCCCGTGGTTGTGCTCCCAGACAGAGCTGGCCATGCTCTGAGCTGGTCTGGCTCTTCAGCTTGCCTCAAACCAGCATTTCTCTGCAAGAAGTGCTCCTTTTCTTCTTGCTGGTCAGATCCACTGAAGACAACAGTCCACTGCTAGGACTAGGAGGAAGAACAATCAGGTCAGATTACAAATATCTGTGGAGGTGGAAGGTCCATTTCAAACAGGAGGTGCCTCAGCACCCTGTGAGAAACACCACAAGATGGTCACCTTAAAATGTGACCCACTGGAAAGGCTCCTGAAGGTCTGGGGAAACTCTGAGACCTGAAGCAAGAGTCTGCATAACCCTTCCAGGTGTTCTGCATTCACCATCAAACCCCCAGACACACAGTCCCATTGTGGACCCCCCCAGTTCAGGAAAGACATTGAGGGACTGCTGGAGCATGTCCAGAGAAGGGAACGGAGCTGGGGAAGGATCTGGAGCTCAAGTCTGATGAGGAGCAGCTGAGGGAGCTGGGGGGGCTCAGCCTGGAGAAAAGGAGGCTCAGGGGAAACCTTCTGGCTCTGCACAACTCCCTGACAGGAGGGTGCAGCCAGGTGGGAATCCAGCTCTTTTCCCATGTAACAAGCAACAGGACAAAAGGAAATGGCCCCAAGTTGTGCCAGGGGGATTTAGATTGGATATTAGGAAAATTCCTTCACCAAAAGAGTTGTCAGTCATTGGAACAGGCTGCCCAGGGCAGTAGTAGAGTCACCATCCCTGGAGGTATTTGAAAGTCATGCAGATGCGGCACGTGGGGACACGGTTTAGTGGTGGGTTTGGCAGTGCTGGGTTAATGGCTGGACTCAACCTCAGAGGTTTTTTCCAACCTAAACAATCTTATGATTCNTCTTTTTCCCCATTCTAATTTATTTCAGGGTTTTGCAGTGGGGAGCGAAAGTTTCGCACGCCCAGAGTCTTTTGGTTTTAGAAATGAGTTCTTAATTTTTATTTTCCGTTTTGTTTTTTTTTTTTTTTTTTTTTACAATCATCTCAGGTGTGACAGACTTTTCCAGCTCTAATGAGTCAAACTCCATGTTTACACCCAAGTTTACAAAACTTGGTGACTCACATCTTTCCCCTCTGTCACGCCACAGTAAACACCTACACGTGGTGTCTTCCACCCAGGTGAGTGACAACATCGACCCAAATTCCTAGGCACACACAGCCATGGTTTCCACATCAAGTTTTGCCCAGTGAGATCACTCAGTACTTTTATCAAATGCTGCTGAGTAATGGGATTAGTGACATTTCCATCTGTTGTTTCCAGACTATTGTATTGGTGGTGACTTGGGAGAATTTTAACTTCCAAACTTTCCGTCCTGACCTAACGCCTGACAAGATGTGAAACATCTTTACTGGATCTTCCTGGATCTGTAAAAGAATTGTAATCTCAAAGTTGCACAGTCTCTCCTGCCCCAAATGACCCAAATGCTGGTTTCAGAGGGGAGGAATAGTTGGTTTAACCCCTCTATTTTCCCCTCATCAACCAAGTACACACATTTGGACTCACTGTCACTGGAAGATCCTCTGCAGCTTTCAATACAAGGATCATAACTGAGTAACAGACTGGGAAAAAAACCAAGGAGATTATTTTTCCCATGTGCAGACTGGACTGACACAGTTTCTTTGGCAGACAGCAAAAACACTGTAGGTAACTCCTGAGACAACTAAAGAACCCTTTTATAAATATTGTGTGAAACCACTAAAGCCTTGGTACCAAAAGAAATGTAAGGACAACAGACAAAAGTCTTCCAGTAGAGGTAGGAAACACCAACTCAGTGACGTCAACACTTCAATTCTGCCAAGGTTTTCATAGGAATCTGCTAAAACACAGGTTTTTTCCTTAAGGTGTAAACATTGCTTTTAATGAATTGTCCTGATATTTAAAAGAACCTCAAGCTCTCATGAATGCACATCAATTAGCACCAAACACACTGGCTGGGCTCTGAGTGGTTTCCATCCCTCAGCTGAAAGCAGAACAATCCTCTGACATCCTAAAGCAGCCCTGCTGGCATGCAGATCCATATTTTTGTGAAGGCAGCAAACAGGTGATTATATTGGGATTTTGGATTTTTAATTCTATTCCTTCCTTATTCAGTGACCTTAAAGTAAATCCAATTCACATATGGGGGGAAAAAGTCACTGGCATTGTCTGTCTAAAGGGCTTTGACATCTGCAGGTGAAGAGATGAGATTAAAATACTACTTTTAACTTTGTAACCATAGCAGTAGGTCATGTAGGAGTCACAAAAATCTATCGATTGCCACTTGTGATATTTAGAAGCTTAATATCCTGAGCAGACTTTTGAGATACCTGTATGTCCTTCAGCAAGAGTTTGCCTTTGAAAAATGTTAAAGTGTGTAAGAGGTACTGGATGGTTCCATTCTTTCCACATACAGATAAGGTTTGTACATTGGTAAATTCAGCCATTAACAGGAAAATAAATAAACTTTACCTTTTCTAGACCCCACTTTCGCCTTGATGAAAGGCAGTTCATCCTTAAGGCTTCTCTTGTCTGCAGATTTAAATTAAAAGTATTAAAGGGAACAGTTTCTCGGGGTGTAGAAAATGTTCATATAATCCAGAGTAAGTACCTTTCTGTCCAGAAGCGTCCCAAACAACAGGATGAAGAATCCCTAAGAAATTGCAAAAGCAGTTAACAAAACCAGCAAAACAACATGATATTTCTTAAGTGTTTCTAGACGTCCTTTCATGAAGGAGAGATCTCATCACCTGTGATTCAGGTAACAGCAATGCACAAATTGGGTTTATCCACCCAAGTGCCGCGGGCTCTCTGGGAACATCAGTTATGGATATAACCTGTGTTAATCCCAACTATGAACTGGACTGATGGGTTACAAACCAGGGCTTTCTCAGCCCACTCAGTGCAGCCTGAGCCAAGAAGAGCTAAGGCAGACTGGGTGTGCTGCAGTGCATCAGATAACACTGGGTGTTTATGCTGATGAGTTAAACAAAACCATGGAATCAGTCACAGAATGGAATGGTTTGGGTTGGAATTGACCTTAAAGATCAACCAGTTTCAACTTCCTGCCATGGGCAGGGACACCTTCCACCACCCCAGGTTGCTCCAAGCCCCATCCAGCCTGGTCTTGAACATTTCCAGAGATGGGGCAGCCGCAATTTCTCTGGGCAACCTGTGTCATCTTCAGTGGCAAATGGGAATTTTCTTTTTATTTAATTGATAAAGATGAAACACCTTTGCAGTTATGGACATTAACTGGTGGATTTTACATTTAACAGAAATTCATCATCTTAATTATTCATTCCACCTCAAACCAGTTTGTTCCATTACCCATCTTGCACCTGCAACACCAACCCGGGATGCCTCGTGCATGTACCATGGGAAAGCACCGAGTGGAAGGGAAAGCTGAGATCCTCCTTTTCATGCACCACACCTGCTGCCAGCCCCTCTTTGATCTGGTACCTTCATCCCAGGCTCAAGGTCTGAGCACACACACTACTGCCAGTGTCCCAGAGTTTACCTGGAAGGCGTTCAGCAGTGCAAACACAACGTGGAAGGCCAGAGAGCGGCTGTCGATGATTGTTGCTAATCCAAACCCCCAGGTGAGGCCCAGCAGAGGTGTCAGAAGGGCAACATTTTTGCTGACCCGGATCATGCTGCTCAAATCTTGTGATTTGCAGCCTTCTCCAATGGAGGATCTCCCAGTCTTCACCACAACCACAACCACCACGATGAGATTCACAACAATGATGCTCAGGGCAGGTACAACAAAGGCCAAAAGGGCTTTTGTCTCATACCAATTGAGCCAGCAGGCACCACTCCTTAAATACCCATTTTTTGGTTCAGTAATAGCAACAGTGAGGATAGATATGACCAAGGGACATCCATATCCAATAGAGAATGCTGCAGCTAGGAATACAAATCTTGTTATCTTAAAAAAAATTAATAATAATCCATAGAGAATCAAGAGGCCCAGGGTAAACATCCAAAAAAACAGGGCAAGATAGAAAAAATGAAGGAAAAAAGTGGCTGCCACACACAGTTGGTAGTTTAGGGCTGTGTTGTGCACGATGGCTGCCAGGATGAACAGAACATCAGCGACGAGAAGCGAGGCAGCGATGTTGACCAAGCAGAAGTGGCGCATGTAGGTTATTTCAGTTTTGGTGACGTGATGCCACACCACAGCCTCGATGACCAGGCAGAGGACCAGGCTGAAAATGGACAGGCCCAGGCCCACCCGTGTGATGTAACCCAGCAGCGAGCTGCGCGGCGTGGCTGGGGACATGAGGATGGAGAAGGACCTGTAGGTGCGGCGCCGGTGGGCACAAACGCAAACCACGGTGGTGGCGTTGTGGGCCCGCAGCTCGCACGCCCCGGGGTCCCAGCGCCGCTCGGCCGAGTGCCACCCCACGCACTGAGCCCCCACCTGCTCCAGCTTGTTCAGCTTCTCAAAGGTGAGTAGAATATTCTGGAGCTCCTCTGGCAGAGACACCGACAGCACCATCCCGTTCACAAAGGCGGGGTCCAGCTGGTTGGTCTCCAGGATGGCTCCGAGTGTTGGAAATGCAACGCTGATGGCTTTGGAAGCCCTGGGTAACCTCAGTAGCTCTTCTTCTGGAATCACCACGTGCCCAGTGATATTGCCTGTGCTATTGAACTCCATGGAAAAGTCAAAGCTCTTTCCAGAAGTGTTTTTGTGAACACTGTAGCCTTTGGTAGCGATGAAGGGCTCCTGGATAATTTCTGATCCATTTCTTAGATGAAGTTTCCCAGCAAATAAATTCACTGAGTCCAGTAATATTGAGCCAGCATTTCTGTCCCTTACAAAAGCCCAGTTGGAAATGATGGAGCTGTTCAGAATATGGTTTGCTATCCTGCTGTAGCTCTGAAACAAACAAGCAAAATACAAATCATTTTTTTATGTTAGAAGGAAACAGCTATTACTCTACTGGCAGAGCCTCCAAAAAGGTTCATTTAAATCCTGCATGATTTCTACAAAAGGAATAAACCTTTGGACAATGAACACGTTCCCATGATCCATCCCAGTCAAACCCAAACATCTCATTACCAGAATGGTCCTATCCTCTTCATATCCTAGATCAAACGGTGAATGGAGAAGTAAATATAAAGCAAAAAGGACACCCTAGTTGTATTCCAGATGCTGACCCACTGTGCATGTCTGATTTATACCACCCTCCCTGTATTTCTTCCCCCACTCTCTGATTTCTGAGTTCATCAGGGTAAGGATCTCAGCTTTTGTTGTACAACACAGCTGCAAGTCAGCACCTCCAAGGCTGCCTTCCCTACAGTGTCATACTTTAATGAATTCTTCCTTGTACTGTTATCCCATGCCTATAACAGCAGCTCCTGAAAACTTTTGCTTTTAAAGAAATTTAATTCCACAGTGTTATTTTTACCACACATGAATAAGTTAAACAGTGTCTCTGGCAACAAAACAATATCCCACTCTGGGAAGCCTTTCCAGGTGATCTCCATGTGACTTGCAGCCACCTCTTCTTTGGACAATGCCTATAAGGACAAAATACTTGTGGATGCTCTGTAAAGCTCAGAAGCACCTCCCAAAGCCAATAAAAGTAAATACCTGCATTTTTCCTCTAGTGACATTCACTGACAGCAGCAGGGAAATCTTCTTTAGCAATTCTACTATGTCAGCAATGTTTCCTGGGATGGCTGGTGAAGACAGGATATCTGGGATGATGCATGAAAAATCAGCTTGGCAGCTATGATTCCCAGCACCAAAATGTTTTGCTCCATCTCCAGGCTTCCCATGCCCTGGCTTTCCTTCTCCTACAAAAGGAAGATGTTCTCCAGCACCACTGTGTCCTCCAGAACATGAGAGTTCACTTTGGGATATCCTCTGGAGGAAGGAAATAGATTTGTAACAATTAAGGAAAAGAATGAAAATGAAAAGAATGAAAATGAAGCCACAGCTACAACCAGGCAAGAGACGCAGTGCTGGCTGTGCAGAGAATGTGCCAGATGGACTGAAACCCAGGACCAAAGCTCACCTGAAAAGAGTATCATGGTTATAATACACACATGAAGGAGGGGCAAGAACTAAATGCTGTGTCTTATTCTTGAAGTGACTTGAGTAAGGATCTTGCAGCTGAGGAGAATTTGGCATAAATCATCTGATTGTTACACACATTAGTGTTGTTCTTTCCCCTACTGTGTTCTTATCTTGGTTTAGACCCACGTGAGGAACACCAGACAAGTGAACAGGGTGACATTTGTTTCTGAATTATGTTTCCACACAAGAATGTCCCAAATTTATTTCCTATCACCTGATTTAAGATTGTGAAAGAACTAGAGCAAAGTCTGACAAGGAGTGGCTGAGGGAACTGGGAATGTTCATCCTGGAGAGAAAGAGGTTCGGGGGGACCTTATCGCTCTTTACAACTACCTGAAATGAGGTAATAGAGAGGTGGGGGTCAGGCTCTTCTCACAGGTAACAAGTGACAGGACAAGAGGACATGGTCTCAAGTCACATCAAGGGAGATTTATATTGGACATTAGGATAAATTTCTTCACTGAAAGGGCATTGGAACAGGATGCCCAGGGAAGTGGTGGAATCACAATCCCTGGACATGTTCAGAAAAGGTGTGGAGGTGGCACTTGAGGACGTGGTTCAGCAGTGAACATGGTGGTGCTGGGTTAATGGTTTGACTCGACCATCTTAGAGGCCTTTTCCAACCTAAACAATTCTTTGATTCCATGAAGTCAGAGCCTGTTATCAAAGTATTCAGTGTTTTAAGATCCCTCTCCCTTTGCTCAAGACTGAAAGTGCATGGAAGGAAGGTCTGTCTTTGCAAGAAGTTTCGAGCATAGACCAAAGTCAGTGCACAACAGCTTCCTCACCTGAAAAAGGGACTGAACATCCAGGCTTGCACAGGCATCTGACAACATTTGCCACTTTCTGTCCTCACAGACAAAGCTTGTCTCCCCGTGGAAGGAGGGAGAGCAAGGCTGAATACAAATTGCTCCGTTATCTTGGCAGGGAGTGAGATTTATACAGGTATCTGAAAAATAAATCAGGCAGATACTGCTATAAGGTGAAAGACAGCATACCCTGGTCTATGATAAGAGTATTGGGGTGTAAACTATTGATAACTGATAACATCTCACAAAGAATTAAACAAGACACTTAATTAGTCACTGTACCTTGCTCATCAGCAGTCTTTGATTGGTTATTGAGAACCTGAAAAATAAGAAGTGGAATGTAGACTGAATGTTTACATAAATAAGCAAAAGATGGCTCCTTGGTACAAACCAGAAAGAGTTTCAAGAGGAAAATAGTCCTTTTGAAGTCCAGCATGCAGGGCTTGTGGCCCTTTGCTCATTCAGACCATCTGAGAACTCCCTACTTAAAGTTTGTCTCTATATATGAAACCTTCAGTTGGACCCTGCTACTGGAGTGACACTCTGAGCTCGTGCACAGGATCTCAGATGAGGAAGAAACTGTTTATGAAGAGGGTGGTGAGCCACTGGCACAGATTGTCCAGAAAAGCTGTGGCTGCCCCATCCCTGGACATGTTCAAGGTCACTTTATGGGCGTTTGAGCAGCCTGGTCTAGTGAAACTCACCCTGGGAGTGCTGTGTGGCATGGCCAGGAAGAAGTGCACAGCCCAAAGGAGCAGGCAGTGGATCACCCTCACATCCATCCCCACGCATTTGCTGCTTTCCTCCTGGAAGAAAGATGTTAAAGAAGTTTAGACATCTCTGTTTCCACTTTTGGAACAATCTGATTACTAGGAAAAAAGCAGCTAAACCTATGCCAAAGACTGTCCTTACTGGGCTTGCAAGGTGATTTTCAGGCATTCATAATTTATTACCTTTACTGCAAAAGGGTTCACAAACCATTCTTAAGAAAAAAAAAAAAGAAACAAAATCAGTTCAATGCTGGAAGTTACTGCATTAATAATTTACTGTAAACTGCAGGCTGGAGAGCTTATTAAAGCAGTTCAGCCTGTGGGTCCCTTTGGAAGTGATTTAAGACAGTCTCATCTCCACTGGGTTCAATGCTCTGCTGCCCTTGGGCAGTTCTGCCATGTGAGTAGGAAACATGGGCACTCAGGGCTCAGATACCAAAATCTGAGGAACAAGGACCAGACTGAAGTAGTGTTATTTCTTTTGCAGAAGGATTCAGACCTCTATTCCCTCCATGAAGTTTCCTCTGGTCCTTGGTAAAAGCAAAACATCCTGGGATGCAACTTGTTACAGGCATATTAGTTGGAAGAAAATAATCCAACAAAGGGAATGAAGAAAAAACAATGTGATACATCAAATCTGATTATTAGATGCTGGACATGTCCAAGGCAAAAGCAACAGCTGATGTGAGTTCAGAAGAATCAAAACACTGATCTTCTATCACCACACGTGTAAGTAGATTAAGTAATTTACTAAAAAAATTAAAATAAAATGGATAAAAATCAGTGAGCTAAAACACTAAAGCTAGAAACAAGTGCACAGTGGCAAAACAGGACGACAGCTGGATCTCAGGAGATGGCAACATGAGAAACCTCATCAAATTACTATGCCTTGAGAGGGACCACTCAATTTTCCCTGAGACACTCTGATTAGCACAGATGATGCTGATCAGAAGCAGAAGGGTCCTGCACTGATGGAGCAGAGATATGGTTTCCTATCCAGAGGCTCCAAGCTCTCCCATCTGACAGCATCAAAGGCCCAGGCAGGCAGCTGGCTGCCCCTTTCATCTGTGATGTTTGTCCACTGTGCTATGTTTTTACATCTGTAGGTTTATTACTTAATGATGAAATTATCATAAAAGTAAGAGCTCAACTGCTGCACTGAATTTCTAAGGTAGCTCTAAAGGAAAGCCTTGTGCCAGCCTCTGAATTCAAATGTTAATATGAAAAGCTTTTTCTGGGTTAAAAGCTAGCAGCCACTAACTCTTCTAAGGAAATAAAACAGATAAGGAGAAGTGAAGCAAAATACTTGGATTGATATTGCCAAAGAACGGGAGGTGGCTGGGAAACACTGACAGGTTTGGGGTGAAAGGCTGCACCGAATTCTTTTCTGATTTCTGCAGTCATTAAATGTTTATTGTGTGCTCGTAGCCGTAATTCCATTTCACAGCTCGGAATCCTTGAGCTCATCATGTCTCACCATGAATTGATTCACATTCATTTTGTATTTAATCACCAGTGCAGCTCCACCTAGGGCTGTTACCTGTGAGTGAGGCAGAAATCTGGGACATCTCCAAGCACCTCGGGCTCACCGAGACACCGGCCCCTGTCAGCGGGGAAACACCGAGCGAGCTCGGCTGCATTGTTGGACTCATCTTGGAAACCACCCACCCCCAGCACTGCAACAGCCTGCCAAGGCAACCACTGTGCAGCTGGAGAAACTTGGGGCTAAACAAGCAAGACAGCAGCAAGTCACTGTTACTTTAGGAATAAAAACATGGATGTAGTGGCACAGGGCCACATGAAAGCATCTACAGAGAAAGGATGATTTATCTCTTACATAAACTATCTACTGCCAATAATCCCTGCCTTTGTAAGAAGCTGTAATCATGGTACTTCTCTGTTCCAGAGGTTTCTGCACCATCAGGACACAGGTTCATGAGCAGCTGAGGTGTCAATACCCTCTCATGTGAAAAGGACTTTCTAGTAAGGGGGCACTTCCACACCCAGCTCAGGAGACTGTCCCCAGCTCAGGATCCTCCTTCTCCAGTTCATTTCAAAGTCCTCAACAGAAGGGAAAGAGCAAGGAGAGAGTGGATGGACAGTGGTTCAAGAGAGCAAAGAGCCTCTTAAAAAGGAAAAAAAAAAAAAAAAAGATGAACTGATCATGAATTTAGAAAGTAATCCATATATTAGTTAATGCTCACAACCTTATGTTCAAATCCCTTACTCTGAGTCCTGTTGGTGTAAAACTGAAGTATTTTGTAAAACCTTACAGAACTATCTTCCTTTACTCTACTTCAAACATATTCTTGTTTTTAATTTCTGGCAGGATGCACTGCACAGCAGTCTGGCTCCACATGGGCACAGCTACCAGAGGGATCTGTCCAAACAATGACAAACAGGAATTACACCTCCCATAATGCTGGACCCAAAGTCTCTGGCCAGAGGGTCCTTTATCACCTGGAGTCACCTCTCTCCCCTCTCCACTACTCCAGAAAACAAACTATAGTTAAGTTGACATGGAAAGGTGTCCTGCACAAAAAAAAAAATTACAAGCATATATTGTACAAAATTAAGATACTGATCTTGCCATAATTTGCTAAAGAAATATATTTTCCCCAAACACTACAAACTTGCACTTTATTAAAAACATTAAATCCATTATTACAGAACCTAATCTATTGGGTTTAGGGCTTGAATGGCCACATGACTTGCTTAAAACTCAATAAACCACCATAACATGATCACTGGCCCTTGCTACCAAGCAAGTTAAGGCTGCAGCAGGAGGCTTTAGTGTTCACATAGTCATTCACAGATAAAAAGTAAAGCTTTTAATTCTCTAGAATGGTATTAGCTGTATTTTTAAAGGAATCACAGTTGGAAAATATGGATTTAAGTGAAGCAAGTTCTAAGAGGAGAGTAATCTTTACATCTAGCCATAAGAAAACTCCAAATTTTCTTAAAAGTGACAACACTGATTAGAGACCAATTACAAAACTACAGGAAAAAAAAAATCAGAAGTTAATTAAGATACGCAATTACTTTCACAGATGTAAAGAGAATATAAAACTGAGGAAAGAAGTGCAAAGTAAAGACAGTCTTAGCAATTAAATGCAGTTTAGATTATGAATGAACCAATTTCACCACTGATAATTCTCCAGCAGCTCTGGAATAATGACATTCTGTGGCAGCACTCACCGTTTTTAGAAGTCTGGGTTCTACTGTGAGCAAAGTTAACTCAGGCAGGGATCCCCAAGGTCTCAGATGTGACTGTCTAACCACTCATCTGCTGCCATCCTGCCCCAGTCTCACTCTCAGCCTCACCCAGCCCTGCCTGGGTGCTCCGATTCATTTGGAGTTTTCCCATGAAGAAATAATGTCGAGCATCAGCTGCTTCTTTTCTTGCCCGACTGGATTGAGGTGAGGAACCTGCAGACGAAGGTATTGCACTGCAAAGTGACAAAACACGTTACAAACACGCCCACAAAACTGCCAGATTGGTACCTTTGCCAGGAGGCCACAGGGGTGAGCCACACCTGTGTGGTTGGTGCCCTTCCTCCGGGTGGAGGCGGCAGCTTCTGCTCTCCCGCATTTCACAGAATCATGGAATGGTTTGGGTTGGAAGGGACCATAAAGATTATCCAGTTCCAACCCCTTGCCATGGGCAGGGACACTTTCCACCACACCAGATTGCTTAGGGCCCCATCCAACCTGGCCTTGGGCACTTCCAGGGATGGGGCAGCCACAGCTTCTCTGAACAAGAACCTCTTAAAATACCTCAAAACAGTAACGATCAAAATCTGGTCAAGTTAATGCAATATTCTTCATAAATTCAAGAGCACACTACTGAGAGCACCTTGTGCAGCTGAAAAGCTCAATGGGCAAATAATAATCTTTTCTTCAGGGCTACCCCACCATAAAGGGTGGCAGTTATTTGCTGAACCTTGTACCATGGTCACTGTTGGCTGTCTTAACATCATCTCACCTCCAAGAGCCAGATTTCCAACAGCCACAAATTCACAGCAAGTAGTTTATTTAGCACTGCAGAAGAGCAATTCCTAACACTCCTTCACACAGGACTGACTTGGAAGAGCTCTGGTCACTGATTTTTTCTTCATTCCTGCAGTGTGTTTGTCAGGAGCTTACAGGGTTTGCTGTCATTTTGTCTGCTGTGACAACTCCAGCCAGTCCTCAGTCACAGGCACGTCTCCAGTTTGAACCTAAAGATAGGTGATATTTACTGTTCTGCTACAGCCAGCCTCACATTAGGATCAAGTAGGAATTTAGCCTGGCACAGTCAGGCACAGCCAACACAACCCACCTGGGAAGGTTAAACTACTTGTACGTGATACAACTCCAAACAGAGATCAATTTTTTAAAATACTTTTAAGAAAGGCCAACAAAGAGATCATATCAAGGTAGGGACATGTTTCAAAAGGCTTCTTACCTATGTCACCTGGAGCTGTGCTTCTACACACTCCCTGAACCTTTACTGTGATGGCAAAACTGAATCTCCTTGATTCTCAACACCTCCTCAACCTCAAGTGTCCTCTGAAGGACACAAACATTGGCATCCTGCAACCCTCAGACACATAAATGCTTCTCCCACAAGGAAGCTGTGTGAATCAGGGCTCCCAGGGGGCTTGGAAAGTGACTGAAACCCCGATTCCCAGCAAAGAGGGAATTCCAAAGCCTGACTCCAGCATCATCAGTCTCAGCTTTACCAGCTGCTGTGAGTTGTTTGCATTCCTCAGGCACACACAGGGAGGTGTGCCCAGGCACCCAAAGGGAGGGGTTTGTCTTCTCAGCTCTTGCAAAATCCAATTACCCAAGATCTGCAACCAGCTGCTTCAACATTGTGCTCACCACTTGCTTTCTCAGAGATCAGAAACATCTCAGGTGACTTTTACAGCAGCCAAAAGGCAGCTGTGAAAACCTGGTTTTACCATTTCCTTTGGAAACAATTAACAACAGACTTGTGCTAATTTATGGCTTTAATGAATACAAGGTATTTCTTTAAAAGTTCAACTGATACTTTGCTACACAATTCAAACCTTGCAATGATCACAGGTTTCCATCAGAAACTTCACTCCTATCCATATTAATAAAAAAAGGTCATCTTTGTGGAAAAAACATCAAAGCAGTAAACCTACAATTTTGCTTTGTTTTTTTAGCTATACTTTGTACGCTACCAAGAGATTTTTAGAAAATCTTAATATTGAATAAAACCCTCGCAGTTTAAAAATGCCCTTCTGTTCTTCTGTTCTTTACGTGCTTTTTCCCTCCTCCATATCACTATTAAACATGCCATTCCCTCAGTCTTCAGTTCTTCACTGTATACTTAAGAAGGGATTCAAACATGCACTTGTCCATGTTACTGAGTGGCAATAAGGATCTTAAAAAAACCCCTTTGAAGATGCACAGTAAGGTCAGTTCAATATGGACCAAAAGGGAAAAAAAAAGGGGGAATGAATAGATCCTGAGAAGATAAAGATTCCCAGTTACATTTGGAAAGGAACAGTGAGCTTTCCAACTGTTTGGATCCTAAGCCATCCTGACAGTCAGAAGCCAGAGCATCCCAGTGAGTAAATGGAAATCTGAAAATTTTAAAAGAGGTCTATTGTAAATACTTTGCTTTCACCCCCTCATACTCCTCCTTGCAAAGAATTTAATGGCATACATAACACTGCTGAACAGAACCAAGCAGACGTTTGAAGAGGTTTTTACACCCATTTTATTTGCTGAGTTTGGATAGCATGCATCATTTTACAGCACCAGTAGACAAGTCAGTGAAGCACAGAGCTCTTAGGAACTTGTACTGTGGAATGTCTCCAAAACCATTACCCTCTCCCCCTCCACTCCAGTATGTAACAGGAGTTGAAGACAAGACAGACACACATCAGGGCAACTTCCTTATGGCTACAAATACTCATAGCAGCGACTTTGAAAGGAGGGTTTATTAAATCAAGTCATTGCACTTGGGTCATTTATTGCTATAGCGAACAAAGGCCATTAAATAACAAACACCTTCCATTTGTGGCTTTAACTGATTGTCTCGTTCTGTTCATCCTCTACAAGCTCACACACAGGCACAGTTTCTGCAGAGCAATCCCTTCCAAGATTTGTTTCGAGCTCCAATGACAGTGAAGAGCTTGTACAACAAAACTGGGTACTCCATTAGGCTCAATTCTTGCTTTGCATCGCCTGCTTTAAAGGTATGAATTCCAGGCAAGAGAAGCACATGATTCCTCAATTCATTTGTGACACACTTGGGCAACTCAAAGTTAAAAGCATTAAGAGTGAATAAGCCTATTAGCAATTTGACTAGCAAATATTACTCAATACCTGCATAGTGTGTTAATCAGATTTCAATCAGATTTCATGAACTGTTTGAATCAGTAATAGACAAACATCCCCCAATTGACTTTTTGACATCTGTACTTTATGACACATCAACTGTGGAAAAAGCACACTCTCAAGAAGTAACACTTCCATGTCACTTGAACAAGTGATATACTGAATAATTACTGTATTTATGACTACTCCCATGAAGAGAAGCTTAATTACTTTCTTGTATTGATGAAGTTGCCAAACTATGTGGCATGATTTTGTCTTTTAAGTTCTAGCAGACCTAAAGGAGATGAGCTGATTAACAGAACTAATGCATTTGACTGGCTTTCTAAAGCTGTATGTTTTTTAATTCTTTGATCAGACAAACACAGCAATAAATATCACTGTCTCCTATCACTTTGCATATTATTTGTATATTACTCTGGTGCAAGTTTTGAGCCCAGGGGTTAAAGATAACGGTAATTCACAAGATCTCAACTTCCTTTCCATAAAGACACCGTCTTGGACACCAGCACAATGATGTCAAAGCAATTGTTCCAATCACTCATTAAAATACGAAGATGTTGCTAAGTTTAGAGGTATGCAATATACTGAGAAAGTTTATGGCATAAATATATAAATATTGAGAGCTTTCGAGAGTATCAAAGTTCCAAAGGGATTTATTTGGAGATCTATTATAAACAAAACCTGACTAGTGTAAAAACAGATCAAGATGCATACTGAACCACTAGAAAGACCGATGACTTCAGAAACACAGAAGTACAGATGCTGACTTAAGGTTTACTCTTTCATGCTGTATACTGTAATATTTTAGGCACAACAGGTTGAGTTAAGACTGGACTCTAGACTTTGTTTCTGTATTCCTTGCATTTTGTGGTTTTAACAGTTAATTCTGTCATGATTTCATGGTTCAGTCTTAAATCCCTTTTTAATCCAATAGTGCAAGTGACAAACCGTTCTGCTGAACTACTGGGATTAGCTCATTCAATCTCTCTACAATGCACAGGAGTTTCACCTGCTTCATTGCACTAACAAATTCCTATCTCATTACTCAACTTATGAACAGCACAGTATTCATATCCTCACTGCAGACAGGCACAACAGCATAACCCTGGGTAAGACAGCCAAAATTATACAAATATCATATATTCCCTTTTGCATGTCGGGGAAAAGTAGTGATACAATTACAATACATTTATTCCATCCTTTCCAACAGACTGTTTTACAGATTAGTTGCAAAGACAGATCACCCTATTTATAGTATAGATCTCTTTAAAAATTAAGCTACAGGTATTCAATAAAAATCTATTAAGAATTTCCTCTCCTTTCTATACAGATTCAGTAGTATTTTCAAGCAAACCAAAAAAATAAGGTCTGCAATTCCAGCACAGTAAGAAATAAGGCCTCTTTAATATTGGCAAAAAAATTACACCATTATTCTTTTCCGTTTTCTTATCTCTCTGAATATAAGACTATATTCCTTTTTTTTACTATATTTTTTCTTTAAGACTGTAGAACACCAGCATCCATTATAATGAAATAAGAGTCAGTTCTCCTTGTGTTCAGCCTTGAATTCCTGGTGAGTTAAAAACATTGAGTCCATAGCTGTCTCATGTAGACATCACTGCTCTCTTCAATTTTTCTATTTCAAGCTGAAAAAATGGACATTTTGAAAAGAAAGTCAGTATTAAAGTAGTTGTAAAGTCTTCAGAGCTTTCATCAAAGTTATAACTTTTACATTTCAAAGACACTTAAGTACTGCACCATAAAAGCATTTGACAGCTCAGTATTTACAGCTGATTTTGTACCACTATATTGCTGAACAAACAGGAATTAAAAATAATTTCAAATTTGACTACAGTTCTGGTATAATCTTTTTAAAATTAAAAAAACCTGTCTGTTTTATAAACCAGTTTGTCTGGATAAACTCCCTCTGAAAAAAGCAGTCAAAGCTGGGTTATGGAATCACTTGACACGTCCCAACGCAATCACCTCAGAGAGCCTCCATGAAAACACTGCCATGATTAATTTGTGTTTCTTCAACTGGACTTAGAGGACACCTGGAAGTTACCTCCTCATCTCCACTGCATATTTAAGCCAACTTCATTGATTGCTTTAGAGATACATTAAAGAGAGACTCACCAGAAGTTTCTCTCGTGTCTCAAGAGCTTTGTAGCCAGTCAGATGGACTATTTCACAAATAAAATGCCCTTTTGTACCAGATGGAAAGAACTTCCTACAATGAGCTCATCCTATTAACTACTTAATGGCATCATATTGCACTGCAGGTATTGTTCTTCCTCAGTAAATTGAGGAGTGGTGTTCATTCATAAGGAAATTTTTCAAATGCATTCTGTTCTTTTGACAAATTATCCACACTTCATAATTAAACAATTCATCAAAAATGTAGAGAAGGTAACTTTTGCCCTGTTTTTCTTTTGATTACCTATATTAAATAGGTCTTTCCATCTTATGAATGCAAAGTATTAACTGTCTCTCTTGGAACTTGTCCAGTTGGACATATTTCTAGCAAAGAGCAGAATCCAGCAACACTAAACTGAACTCCCATCCCAACACCCACACATATTGTTACAAATAATATTCCAGAAAAAAAAAAGCTGAACTTGGATCTTCTCTATACATCCCAACACCTCATGAGGAATTCATTCAATCACAAACTAAAACAGCAACACAAAAGAGACTGAACAGGTTTGTTAAGACCTTCCTGTGACATCCAATCCCAGAACAATGCCTACACACCCCTGAACCACTCCTGCCCTCCCCAAGTGGTGACATTACCTCCAGATTGCTTCTCAACAGCTTCTCTTCTTCCAAATCCTTCTTTATCTTTTCCAGTTCTCTCCTAACAGCAGTTAAGACAGAAATAGAAATTAGAAGGGAAAAAGAAACTTCATATTACTGAGGACAGGATGCACAGGCCTTGCTTAAATTTTACAAGTGGAATTCACATAACCAGGCACATGCCCACCAGTGAACTGTTACTCACATCTGTTGGACCACAAGAGTCCACAATCTCTCAGCACTTCTTACCTATTGCTATTCACCTATCCCTAATTTTTAATCCCAACTTTAAGGAGGCTACTTAAATGTTTGTGATGTTATTTAATCTGGAAAGTTGAATTTAAGCTAAAATAACCTAAAATAGTCTGGCAGCTTCTACACAGAGAAGAAATTACTTAGAATAGAAGGTTCCTACCAGTCATATCAATACTGCAAGTGCTTGTGCAGTGTTAGACAAGGCCTGCACATGTACTTACGTTATTACCACAAAAAATTAACTGCTTTTCCTTACAATGAAAGCACAAAGTGGTAAATTCTTTCAAAAAGACCTCATGAATGAATGCAGGAGTGCAAAGGAGGAGGGAAAAAATGCGTACGAATTCCAAAAATACTCTGACATCATATTTGTATGTATTTAGGACATTTAGTAGGATTAATTTCAACAGAAATTATCTGAATTAATGTATTAATACATTATTAGCATAGAACAGCTTTCTTATTTTAAAGTCTGGCATTAAAGACATTTGTAAGATGTCTATATAATATCTTTGTGGTTTGAAAAAGGCAATATTTACCCATGTTCTTTCTTCAGTGCTTCTACTAAACCCATTAAATCATTAATCTGAGTCCTGAGCTCTTCCATTGAAATTTTTTCATCATCTGTTTCTCCTTTAAGTTGGAGGTCTCCAGGTAAAAAGTCGAGTATGACAGAACTTGGTCTCTGAGATGAAGGTGGAATCAGTGGGCTGAATGCAGATGGCTGAAAAAAATAAATCAGCAGAAAAATAAGAAGTGAAATCTTTATGAACTGAATACTTGTAGCACACAGGTTGTACTGGGATGGGAGCTAAACATGCATAAGTTCCCTAAAAAACAATGTCCAGATCAAATGTGTTACTGGAGTATATGAGACAGTTACTTTATACAGCTCTTAAATTAAGGATTTACCTGAGGTTCCTGTAGTCACCAAAAAAAATACTGCAATCCTCTACACTTAAAAAAAAATAAATTATTTAATGGATCCCACTGGATCATTATAAACAAACTTTTGTGCACTTTGCTGATCTGCTCAGTGGTTGTGTCTGTCAGGAGACTAAAGGCTGAGCAGATAAGGAACTTTTTTGGGAAACACCAGCTGATACACCAGTTCACATCAGAACTCATGTGCTTTTTAAGTATAAATGAACTTCAATACTAAATTTTTTACTATGAACTTTACACTCCATGACACAGCTCACTTGCACTTAAATACAACCACTGGCATTTAGATGGTTGCAACCTGTACTGGAAATGCAAGCAGGATGAAAGGAACACCAAGCTGCCTGGTACTCCTCTGGCTCCTTGGTATCATCATACCTTCTTTGTTTCAACTGGCTTTGGTTTGGCACTTTCTTCTTCTTTCTGCACCTTCAAATTTTTTTCTGGACCCACATTTTGACTTGCCTGGTAAACCATTCATAAAGAATGAAAAGGTTTTCAGAATTAAAAAAAAAACTTGAAAGTAAATTAAAAAAAACTTTCACATGTTTCTAAAAATGCAATAGTAAAGGGGAAAACCAAGTAAATAAACTTAAATTGCTAGACTAACAGACGTTTCTGTCCCTGACATATCTTTCTTTCCCTACATTCAGCTGAACTTAAATCAAACACAGAAATCTTGGGCAGGATTTTGAAGCATATTTGCAATACTTTAGTCTGTGATGCTTTTGGGAGCCTGCAGATGCTTCCATAAAACACAAAACTGTAGATGGTAACTGGCATGACTGAACTGTGCAACATGCAGTGACAAAAACTGATTTCAAGGACTCTGCAGCACCTACTTCTCATTGCCTGCCAACCTCACATCAGCATTAAGGTCACAAGTCCCACCTTAGAGCAGCATTAAATTACAAATTTACAGTGGCCAATTGTCAAAGTCAGTAAAGACACTTTCAGAGCTGTGTGTATGTACAACACCTATTTCAGCATCAGTGATGCCAGAAGAGCTGAGTATTTCCTGCAGCAACACCCCACGGAACAGAAAGTCTCCTTCAGCTGCAACACAGTTTCAGTTGAGTCTCTTACATTCACTTCCCTGCTGGGAATGGATCTCCCTCCACACAACACCTATAGGAACTGAACCTCTGCAGCATTTTGCTCTCAGGTAAACGGCTCACAAGACTGTTTCCTAGTGCAGTCCTGTTTCCTGGGAAGTTAGTTTGTAGTTTCCTACTAGAACAGCCCCAAAATACTCACAGGACTACTGCTATTGAAACGGGAAGGCAGCCTCCTACCAGGCATCTTGGGCCGGTTCGCAGTCGGGTGTGACAGATTATCTGAGGTAGCTATGACATCATCAAAGCTTAACAGATCTACAAAAAGATGAAAACAGAGGCCACCATCAAGACCAGAAGGTTTTGCTGTGTTCCTTTTATCGCTTTTTTCTAACTTAAGACACAAAAAAAGAATTATCAGAATTCTTATTGCTGTGAGGACTTTCAGTGTAATACAACACACGAAATATCCGAGACAACTGCATGACTTTGACACATCTGGGAAACTGTATTTTTCCCCCTTGAAAAAAATTCAACTAGGATTTAACTTCAAGTTAAATTCTTCTGTGTGAACAGAAGAAATGCACTAGCAACATGGCAGCACCTGCAGAAAATACATTTATTACTTTTCCTAAGAGCTGCCGTACTCAACTACTTGAGATCATATTTTCTTGTCACTGAACTTGCATGAAAAGCATGAAAATGCAAGTTTAGCAACTAAGACAAAAATAAAAGCAACATGGTAAAGTACATAGTGGTGTACTCCACACATTGGCGAAAGTTAACAAGACACTAACTGCACCTATGTCTCTGCAGGGTAGTTTTGTCATATTCAGTATCTAAAGATAACACACAACTTCATAAAGTCTTTAATAAAACACTTCAAAACTCCACTCTCAGACTTTATTCAACACACATCTCTTTGCTCATTAGTCTCTTTATGCTCACAGCTCTAGGTAAACTCCCTCAGATCAGCAGAAATGTTTTATGTCCTCTGGGAAGAGGCAACTTTAGGAAAAAAGTTGTTAATAGGAAAAACTGACCACAACTAGTCTTAGTAACGTGAGTATTTCACCTAGTTAACAACAGGACTTAACCTTTTCTCCACAAAAATAAATATACTTACCTGGCAACAGATGTTCAGTAAGATTGAGTTGTGTTTTTTTATTTAAGCATTGACATAAGATTACAGTTATTATATATAATTTTACAACCCAAATTCATCACTTATCCTATAGACTGTAACTAAAATGCCACACAGCATTTACTATAGGTACCACAAACAACATTCAAGATTTTGGGTTTGATTTTTTTTTTTCATGACCTCTGATTCTTACATAACATTATGATTTAGCAAACAGAACCTATGATACCTCTTTTCCTACATTCCCATTCCAAAGGTCAGATAAGAAAAAAGCCTTGGGTACACTGAGCCAGACCATTCATATCCCTTCAGTGTCTGGATGACTTAAAATCATCTGACTTATGCAAGTTTTACTCACACATTGTCAAAGCTAATTTATACCTGCAGGTACTCAATTTTCCACTGAATTTTTCAATTGATTTTTATGTGTTCTCTGCATTAATAGCTTTGAAGTCCTTAGAACATTCAACTCTTTTGGACAGCCCTGATCAGATCTGCTTCATCACCCATTCCCTTGTTGAAAACATTTACAGCACTTTGTGTAACCAATCAGTTTTGCTGCTTTTTACTTCTATTCAAGAGAATGTCAAGACAGTCTTTTGCAAACAAGCAATCACACCTGCAATTAAACAAGCGGGGGAGGAAAAAAAAGAAGGAAGAAACAGAAGAGTGATGAATGGCAAGCAGCTGACGGAAAAGAGGATGAGGGAGAAATAAATGAGAAGGGATTTCTGTTCTAGTCTGTGCCAATAAAATATTTCATTTAATACACTGCAAGCAACAGTGACCAAGGAGTGTATCTTCATGGTCTTTACTCAATTATCAGTAATCCAGGGTGCTAACCTGTCACAGAGTGCTTTGGGTTGGAAGGGACCTTAAAGATCAGCTTGTTCCACCCCCCTGCCATGGGCAGGGACATTTTCCAAGAGACCAGGTCACCAAAGGGTAAATCAGGGTTTACATTAGTTAGGTATCATTAGAAAGGTAACAAGAATCATCTATATGCCTCTTTCCCCCATCTCAGTAATTCCTGACTTTAAATGATCCTTTCTTGTCATTCCACAAAAATGACTAATCATTTGGCAAGAAATTTAAGAATTATAAATTTAGTTGCTATTATAATTGTAATGCCAGTCCTGTCTCCACAAACAAGTAAACATCAGGCATATTAAGAATATATTAAGAAAAATGCAAAATTTTAAAAAAAAAATCACAATATGTGACAAGGTTTGAAGACTGCTACAGTCCTGAAATGTGTATTATTTCAATATAGATGGTGGGACGACACCAAAGCAAAGGTTTTTTTCCATATTTCTAAGAGCTTCTAAAGGAAATTATTACACCTGAGATAATTGCTCAGCATCAATACTTTGCCAGCAGATTGCAGTCAGAGGGAATCCTGACTATGTGAATTTTAGTTTTTACTTTTCCAATTTATTGCTATGGTATAGGGCAGAAATTAAAACACAGGTTGGTGGGGATTGGGGTTTGGGTTTTTTAGTGGTGGTGGGTTGGTTGATTGGTTTTATTGTGGGCTTAGGGAGTTTACTGGATTGTTTTTCTATGTAAGCTGCATTTTTAGTTATTGTAGAGAAAATTAAACCAAGAAACCATTAAACCAATAGAGATACTGATGAAACCCACTGAAAGTTCACTTTATTGATTGAAATGGGTGTAGAGTGTGATTTCTCAATTAAGATTCTTACAGACAGCCTGTGAGCAATTGTTAAAAGAAACCCCATCATAGTGCCAAAAGAGCAACACCACACATCTGGGGATAATCTGGGTCAAAAAAGGACTTTATGGCTGAGCAAGAGCACCTTTCTAAGAAGATGAGCTCAGCTTAAAGTTACATAGGATGGACTATTAGAAACATCTCTACTACAAGCTTACCATGGACCCACCACAGAGCTGTTAGGAGCTTTGACAGGTACAATTAATGAGAGGTTTTGTTAAGGTTTGTGAGTGCTTCAAGTGTATTCATAGAAGTTTGTCTCAAAAAGCCTTCACAAAAAGAAGCAAAGCTGAAGGGTGGCTGAGGAAATTACAGTTCCACCATCTGATGTGGCTGGGGTTTAAATACCCACAAACAAAGAGAAACGTACCCAGTATTTTAGAAGACAAAAACTCACATTAATCTGTGGAGTAAAAAGATGGTGCACTTTCTCCTGTTACTCATCTTGCTCAGATTTCACCCCACAAATTTAGGGGACAGACATAAGCTGTAAAATATTTAGGTGCCCAAAAGCTTCATGGTTGTGTTATTTGTGTGTACAGAATGACAAAGCCATTCAACCTACAGACACCAGACGTGCTAAAGGTACTGAACACATTTCACTACAAACAAACACTGAGTTTGGCTTATCAACAGCTGAACTGTAAATTTTTTTCTTACTTTTAGTCCCCACCAGTTGCTAATGGAAAAGTCTACTTCAAGTAACTTCTTTAACAGCTAAGGAATACAGGCATTCAAACAAACAAAAAAAGTGCATTTTTAATAGAAACCCCAAAATTTTAGTACCAATATTTGCAACTGAAAACCACACTCACAATGTTAAGAAGAGGATATGTGTATGGAATAAAGCATTTGGATTTCCTTAGAGATTGTTATCTTACCAAAATGGAGAAGGGTAGGGTAATTTCCTGACACGTAAGAAGGGAAACATGGCAAACAGGATAGGAAACAAAATCTGGAAAGAAAAGTCAAGGAGAGGAATGTCTAGAAAAAGATTCTGAACAAAAAAATTATTTTACAAAGCAGGAAAAAGAAACATTTGTAGAAGAAACAGAATTGCTTTACATGTTCAGCATGCCAGCATTACAGCTTTAGTCTCTTACAGTACTTGATTCTAATCAAACAGAGAAACATTTACGCAATTTTTCAAATAAAGCTTCAAGAAGAGTTATTTCAATGTGATCAATGTTTCTAAATGGTTTTGATTATTTGTCTTTATCTGATAGCTGGGGACTTAATTTTGGCATGGGATGGGTTGGTTTTTTTCTTTACACAATATTTAGAGCTTCTTATGCTAAATTGAAAGTGGCTCAATTTACACCACACTTCATGGTCAAAGTAAGTTGCAAAAAAACCAGGACACATAAAAAAAATTGATTTCCTAAAAATTCATTTACCTCAGGTTCATAATCTAAAGATGGGAGGGGAAGAATTAAAAATAAATACTCTGGTAAAGCAGTTGCCAGCCCCAGCCATCCACTTTCCCTCATATTTTAATACCTATTCTAGTTATTGTAAGGTTAAACAGTCAAACTTTTATATAAGGATCCAACTTTTTTTTTTATAGCTTTATATAGCCTTAGCTGACCAGGATAATATACCTTTAGCAGCAGAATATACACAGAGAAACAGAGCATGAGAGTCATTACATTTTACTGGCAGGAGTCTGGATCAGTCCCTTTTCACAAGAGCAGTAGGAGTGACTTTTGCAGATTGTTTTAAGGAATGTCAGTTTGACAAAACAGAGGATTTTCGAAACTTTCCTTCAATTGCAGCTCCTTGACTCTGTCAGTGCTGCAGCCCCACAGGAACTGTCTGAGCCTCCTTTGCTTGCTGTGCACCAAACAGAACTGAGCAAACTTCACCCACTGAGCCTGTTGTACACCCCTGGGCCCTGCCCCATTTAGGTATTAAAATCTTTCATCTTTTCATAAGCCTGTAAAAACTTCTGCTAGCAAAACAAAATTCATAGGGTTTTTTTCTAAATCTGTGTAAAATTAATTTTTTTATATCACAGAATATTCTGAGCTGTAGCATACACATGAATACCTAATATCACAGGTACTATGCTGCCACCCTGGTTATTAAAGATGTCAAAGTAACTGAATGAAAAGAAAAAAAAAAAAACAAAAACATATTCCAGCTGTTTTCATAAGGGGTTTTTCCTGAGGTGAAATGATACTATGCTATACAGTGACACATCTAACACAGTCCTAGAGATAATCATAGAATTTATTACACCAGCTAGACAGTTAATAATCGTAGAATGGCTTGGGTTGGAAGGGACCTTAAAGATCATCACCTTCCACTATCCCAGGTTGCTCCAAGCCCATCCAACCTGGCCTTGGACACTTCCAGGGATGGGGCAGCCACAGCTTCTCTGGGCAACCTGTGCCAGTGCCTCACCACCCTCATAATGAAGAATTTTTTTCTAGTATCTATTCTCAGTAGTATAACTTCTGTATTAAAAACATACACGAACTAACCTTTCCTCATACAAAGCATTTACACTTTAAAAGCATATTTTAACATGTTCAGTGAAAAAAAGTCAAGAGTATTCTTTTCTATTCACAAACTGTTTTGGTTCTTTTAATGCATTATTTTTCTCTTCCAGATGAATTTATTATACTTTGGACCAACTATTCTACAACTGAATATCATAATTTGTCCTAAATAAATTTATAGTGTTTTAAAAGCTATTATTACTAAAATATTTTCTGAGACAAAAAGTTGCATTTGAGATATGCAAGATGAACACTACTGGTATAACTCACTAAAGCTTTTTCTGAGGTGGTTAATCATAAAATAAAAATAATTTAGAGTTTAGAAAAATATGCCCACAGCAGCTGATCTCTCCCTAAGTGACACAAAGAAGTCTGGTATCAGCACTGTCAGTAAAGGGTTAATGGTATCACTACAATAGCTCAGACATTCTGATTATTAAATGTGGGTGCTTTAACCACTACCAAGGGTTTTACTGGATATATTTAGAATTAAAGAGATGCCAGGTTTGGCCCAAGGTGCTTCAAGCAAAGCTGTAAGCATGCAATCCAAATGTACAATGCTCTAGGCTTTTTTAAGGCCCAAATTTAAGTTATGATAAAGGCAAAATCTAGAACAGCTCTGAACTAAATCACAGCAGGTCGAAGGCAATGGCATTACTAAGAATTCTCAAGTTAGCCAGAAAAGCAAAGTTATCTGAACTGCAAGAGCAGAACGAACTGAACCAGCCATTAAGAAAAACAACTTCATAAAAACTCAAGATAAAAGTGGCAGCAAAAAAAACATGCTTTCAAATTAGAAGAACAAACCATTATCTCCATTTCTCCCTGCCCACTGTCACAACCCAGAGCTCAGCAGCTCCCTGCAAATACCCTGCTGACATCTGCTCATCCCCTCCTGACTCTTACCTTCAGCTGCCTACGGCACTTCCAAAATTACACAGGCATAAATGCACTCAGTGGCATTTTGAATAAATCACTCAAAAAGCTTATTCCCACCCTGTGAAACACAGCAATCCAAACACAAAGACCCAAAAGAACATTTCTTTTCTTACCTGAGTCTCTAGAGCTCTTTACCACAAGTGAATCTACCTCTACTGATTTTGGTCTGAGTGGCAATGGTTCAGAGTCTAACTTTGGTTTTGCTACTGGCTCAACTTCAGATTTCGGTCGAAGAGTAACAACTTCTCCATTAGTTCTGTCATAAGGAAAAAAAAGACAACACATACCTAATCAAGACATTAGATAGTTTAAAAGGGAAACATAACAAGAATTAGAAACAAACTGAACAATCACAGTAGATTTTATCGCTTGCTAAAGCCTTGTGTTAAAATCAAGGCTTTTGGAGATCAATTTTACTCCTATGAAAGCCAATTCTTCTATTGCAGCTCTTGCAGAGTTGTCAGATATGTATAAAACCCTTGTGAAAATACTCCAGAACTTTTACTATACTTACACTACTTTTACTATATATACACTTGGGCACTTCAGTCCAAAATATTACCCTTCAGAAAACAGGTGAGCTGAGTAACATTTTCAGTAATACCTCTTGAAATAATTCACAAACTGACTTCTTGACATTAAAGAAATCTTCCTGTACAGGAAAAAAGGCTGACAAGAACAAGTTATTTCTTGCTGAATATAGAAAAAGCTACCTTGCAGCTTTTGTTCTAACATGCATTCCTTCCATATCTGCTCACATCATTCACAGACACAAAAACCCCAAGAACAACAATGAAAAAGATCCAAAGTAGTAAAACCCCCACCAAAATAAATAAAAAAGAATAGGCAACATTTCCCTTTACAATTCTTGCCATCACAAACCCACGCTGACCAGGCCTGATCTCCTGGTTGGCCTATACATGCCATATATAAACTGTGTCCCTGTCATTAATTCACCTCCCAAAGCCTTTATTTGTAAGTTTTACTGCAATAGAGAAAGAGACAGCAGCCCAATCGTCCTAAAACAATGTCAAAAACTTTCAGACATTTAAATACCTCTAAGATTTAAAGGCTTCAATTATTAAAGGCCCACAGATTACTACAGACCTGTATTTCACTGCACATGTGCATCCCTTTAGAGCAGTAATTATTTTCTAAGCTGGAAGAGAATATGACTTGTGGTTTTAAAAAAATAATCTTTATTTGGGAAAGTCTCCAAAACACCAAGTGAATACAACACAATTCTATGCTGGAAAGGTATTTAAGGTGCAAGCTCTTTGATGTGGCAGCTGCTTTACTTGCACAAGGCCAAGTGTATCACAACCTCATTTGCTCGTGGTTCTTTCAAGCCAACTGAACATCCCAAAGGACAGTTACCCATCAGCAGCTTGCTTACACTTCTGGGTAAGGGTCTAGCAAATACTTTGAGGGAGACAGAAAGGAAAATTCTATGTGTGGGAGATTGTATGGATGCAAAATTAATCGAAGTTTCAAAGTCATGAGGAAAAAAAAAATTAAGTGGATCAAGAAGTAGTATTTGTCCCTATTTATCCAGTACCTCAACTGAGAAGAGTCAAGAGTACAGAGTCTGAGAGTGGTTCTGTAGTGGTGCCTTCCCCAGATGCAGACATGAGGCACACTGAGTACCTTTAGCACAGCTTCTACCACTAACGCCTTGAACACTGAGGCAACTCAAATTTTCAGGGTTTTTTTCAACAAAATTCTCAAGGGTCAAGCCCACAGATTATTTTACTCCACCCTGTTACTGCAGCTACAGCAGCCCCCAGATGTGCAACTTCATCATGGTCAGCTGTCCTCTAATACTGACTCAGAGACGGATCCAACCTCTCAAAGGATCTGAAAGGTCTAAGTGCACACTGACAGAGACTTGGGGAACTAAGACACTGGTAGGTGTAAGGCAAAACTTATCCTCGCATCCTTTTCACCCTTCAAACACACATTTCTTCCCACCTCATCCCTGAAGGGAGATCAAACAACAAATCAAATCAAATGCACTTGGTGTCTGCAGTGTAAGTGAGACTGACTTGGATGCAGGTGATGGCAGACCAGGCTTGTCCGGACGTTTTGGGTGCAGGAGCCCTGCTCTCAGTAAGCTGTTGGTCTTGCTTGGAGGAATGGGCTTCTTGGGTGGTACTTGAGGAGCTTGTGGCTTCAAAGGCTTCTGATCCAAAGCTCCTTTTTCATCTGACAAAATAATCCACATTTTAAAAACCCCTCATTGTCTGGAATTCTTACACTGCTAATCAATTAGAAAGCACCTGCTGGCAGAAGTATCTTTTTTGAAGATCAAAAAAATAAATATATATGCAAGTGTCTTAAATACCTTATCAAAACATACAAACTACTTACAGACCTCAAAACACTTTATCTTAAAGACAAATCTTCCTACTGACATGAAACAGTAGTAATAAATTATGGATTCACATTATTGCACTGCAAATGACAGCTGAGAACCAAAAATCTTTGTACTGCTACTGCTTTGTCTTTTCTATGAATTCATTTTATCTCCTTTTAAAAGGGAAGGTTTTTATTTTGTTGTAACTAGACTTCTTACACACACAATCAGTATAACTTACCTATGGAAGAAGGCAGAGAGAGAAATGAGTTTTTATCTGTATAGCTGAACATATTTTATCTAAAGTCTACCTTCCTACAAATAGATACAAATTAGGTATGGATAATAAAAAAAAAAAACAAAACAACTTGTATTTACTTGTTCAATGACTGCATGACCTAACTGAATCCTGCCCAGAGGAGCTGACATACCACATATGGGACACTGAAGCTGCTTCACAAGCAATACTTGAATAGGTTTCAACCCATATGTCCTAACTCCACCCTCTGGGATAGCCAGAGCAAACCTTCTACTTGTCCCTCTAAAACCATGTCACAGTTCAGTATACATGAAATACTCAGGAGTTTAAAAAATAATTGTTAGGTTATAGCAAAGGTTTGCAGTTCTTTACAGTTACTGTCCTTATAGGGCAATAAATCAGTAAACTGGGATGGAGAGAGTGACCTTCAGCTTTGATTCTCCCCATCCTCCCCTCCTGCAATTTGCTTTTAACCAAGTATTGATCTGATATTAAATGTTTACATATTCTATGGATTTGGGAGCAGGGCTGGGTATTTGCTTCAGCTCCATGCCAGCAAAGTGCCTGAACTGCCAGGACTAGGACTGATTTCCTTTGTACAAGTCCTGCAGCCACTGAGCATCAGCCCTCCAATCCTGAAAAGGGGAAGAGGCCGATTTTCATTCACAGGAATACTGGGAAGTAAACACATCCCAGAGATACTTCTGTCAGAAGCACTGTGCAGGGGCAGAACTGTCTTCCTGCTTTGGGACACTTGAACATCAGGAGGAGATATGAACAAAAAACCTGAACTGACTGAGTCTCTCTCAGCAGGGAGTTCAGAACGCAGGATGCTGCAGCAGGGGAAGGATTTGCCACACGGTGGGGCTGCCTGCCCTGTGAAAAGCAGCCCGGCAGCAACGCCAACCTCCCCACCCTATACACAACATTTCCAGATTTAAACACCCAGCACCAACTGGTGCTTTATTGAAGCTACGCTGAGCACAAGCTGAGAATTCCCCCTTTTGCTTTTAAAAATAAGGGAGTTCATAAACAAGGCAGAAAAAACGCTGTCGTCGAATCCTATTCCTGAACTCTCATCTGTCAGTTCTGCCTTCTCACACTCCCACTCAAAATCTGAATATAAAAAATGTCTACAGCTAAGTGGAAAAAGTTCATACCAAAGGCCAAGGTTCACCCTGAGCACAGAAACTGGGCATTTCTGCTGGACAAAATGACATGTCTTTTTTGGATTTTGCTCCTCAATGAAAAAGGGGGTTGGCTACAAATGAGCAGTTTAGTAATTGAAATAAAAGATACAAATCTGAAGATGTTTACATTGGACAAAAATTTCTACATGAAACCACTAAGAGACCTTCACTATAAATACAGAAATACTTATAGAAAAACTACTTGTAATTTTTGATCAATTTTTGATTACAATTAAAAGCAGATTTATTAGTCTCCCAATAGGCACAAAAATGACATGGTTTGATAGCTTGTGATTAGAGCTGCTCAATTACTATTTTTTTTCTGAGAACTAATTACAGAACAATTTCATACTTAATGAGGTTAATTACTAGTATTAACATGGCTATTTTTCCACAAGTACAACTGCACTGATAAATGGGCATATCTTCTAGTGAAACACTGGTGCTATTTAAAAAAGTAACTTTTATGACCTGATCTGCAACTGAATACAGGACAAACTCTTCCTCCATCATTTCCTGTTGCTCACTAAAGGAGGGGTCTCTACCTTATGTAATTTTACAGAAGCTTTCACATTCCTATGTATTTTGGATGGCATCACTCAGTATTTTTTCCAACATTACTCCATGAACAGTTGAGCTCAATTATGCAAAAATTAACACTAAAGTACAAACAGAACCAGTTTAAAAGGAAACTTGCCTCAGTTTAGAAGTATTTAAAAAGAGCCAAGTGATCAACATTTATGGAATCATACACTTGATCTCAATTCACACCTGAAGATACTGCACCAACAGATAAAAATTACTTGTTTGCTCACATACAGAACAAACAGAACTGATCTTAGCAAGTGTTTTTCATATTCAACAGCTGAGAAGGTGCCTTGTTTAAAATGGGGGTGATAAAAACTGCCCAAGGAAGCCAAGAAACCCATCAGCAACCTCACTGGTAGAAACTCTCAGCCACAGTTCACCATTCACAGGACAGAGTGGTTTTGTAATTTGGTTAAGCTGCAGCAACCTCAGGATTTCTTCTGAAAAGCCCAACCAGCGCATGTGTTTAAGCTTCTCACTTTTAAACACAAACATTTTCACTTGGCAAGGTTTTCAAACACGGAAAGAAGCCTTTCAGAAACCTGTTTGGGTGACAATAGTAGCTTTGCCCCTGGAGAAAAGTGTCCCTGAAATTTTAAGAAACAAGTAGTAAATGTCCCCAGATTCAGTGGAACTTGAAAACATGGAATACAGCAGGAATTAACAGGACAGAAAATCTGTTTCTGAGCATTGTCACTGTAACATCTATCTAAGGAATGTTGTACCTGTTCTGTGTAGTTCTTTCAAAATATTTTTGATTAGACTGATTTTTGCCAAACACTGAGAAGCAGCAGTGACCATTTCCCTTTCTAATAACTTGCTACTGCTGCTCAAAACTGCAGCCACTGTCACAGAACTACCCTTTCACAAACTGAATAGTAACTATGTTATTGTGCAGTGCAATAACCAGTTTTCAGAATGTAACACAATAACAAGAAATAAATATTTCAAAAGAGTGCAGCAGTTCTTCTAACCACTCCAAAGACATTTCTGGAACATCACAGACATGACAAGTTCAGTAGATGGTATCAAGATTGAGTCTGTATGATGGCTCCTGAACAGAGAGCTTATTGCCAGAGTAGCCAAGTCACCATGAAGAAAACTGTCCTTACCTTTTTCTTCAGGCCTCAAAGGAAGGAATTTCTTCTCTCCAGTTGGCAATTCAGGTCTTGCAACTGAATGCAAAAGCAAACCATAGTCATTTCTCAAAGAGCTTTGATTATCTTGGTCACTAACTAAAAATAAGACTCACGCCAAGCTGTGTCTGCTCTTTTGCAAGGAGTGTAAAATACCATTTACAAACACTCCTTTGAGCCCAGAAAATGGCAAGGCATTGTTAAAATGTTTCCAAAGTAGGCTCTATGAAAATTCTGAGGAATACACAGCAGCAGCAAAATATATCAAGTATGAAAAGTAACCTCAGTGTGACTATGGGTGGTTGCATTACTAGGAAATAAAAAGCTACTTCTAAATTTTCTTTTGAAGCCATGCACTGTTTCTAAAATTTAGTATTTTCTCAAACCACCATACATACACTACATACCTGGACTTTTAACTGGAGGTGGAGGTTTCTTTGGCTTCGCCAAAATGAAGGGGAAAAAAAAACAAAGTCAAACAAGCAAGCAAGCAGATATTCTCTGTATCCAAGACAGCCTCATTTGTGTTTTGTTTTGCATACTGTAATGTGGAGCTTGTTTACTAGCTGATTGCAAAGTATTTCACAAAAGAGGCAATCAATTCCCAGACAGGAAACACAAAGAGTGGAACAATTCCTCTGATATCTCCCAGACAACCAGTTACAAAAATTCATGCACAAAATTCACATCTGTTCAAATGAAATCAGTGCTTCAGCAATGTGCATAAGGAGAGAGACAAAGAACTAAAAGCCAAGAATTTCATATTTCCTAGTCCAGAGAACTGCTCTGGTCACATTCATTTTAATTTCAATATGTAAACCTCAATCTTAGTACAATGCCAGTTTAAAAGAGTAACCAGGCAATTTTTTGAACCAAAAATGCTCACTTTCACTAAAACAAAGTTTCTAAATTAAGTATCAGAGCAATGGCTTCAATTAATTGACTTCTAAATTACAAGTGTAAGAAAAAAGAAGAGATACTGGCAGCACTTGTCTCAAAGACTGCAGTTACAAGAAAAACATTGATTTTAGCTTCCTTATCACTGTATATTGAAGTGGGAAAGATGGAGAACTACACCAGCCATTAAAAATGTACAAAGTATCACAATGCAACAGTTTGTACATTGAAATGACTATTTTGAAACAGTCACCCATCACTTTTACTTCCCTTAAACTGATACACTTGAAGCTGAATCTCTCTCCTGCTGAAAGGAGAGTGGCACCTCTCAGGAGAGATCTCAGCCACTCATCCTCAGAATGTGATTCCTGAAATTGCTCTAGAAGACGAGCCTTTCTGGTTGTACTAAGGACAAGATTCCCTGATAAAATGATACAAAAGCCTACAAAACCACTTCTTCACACAGGCACTGCTGAAACCACACAGGCTCAGGCTAACACAACCCCTTCAAAAACACCTTGCAGTGGGTATTTTTGAAACAGCTGCTATGGATGGATTTCACTTCTCTGCCCCTACAGCTACTGAATAAGCTCTTTTTAATGCAGCAAGATTTTATTCTGACATGTGAAATGTAACTAAGCAAGCAGGAGAACCCATATTCAGTTTCTTTCTCTGGTTTCAGGGGACACAAAAGCGAGTGAACTTAAGTAACGAGACTCTATTTTCTTTCTTTCCCAAAAAAGCAACTGCATTATCCAGCTGTGCAGCATTGCTGCCTACACCAAAACCAATTAAACAGAGTTCAGCATCACCTTGCCATTATACAGCTCTGGTCTGTGTTTTTATGAAGTCAGTATCAAATGGCTGATTATGATCAGCCATCCAATGCCCTGAACCTCAAAGCTGCTCAGTGCAAGGTGAATCCCTGTGCTGAGACACTGAACACAAAGCAGAATAAAGGATCAAAGCAAGGAAAGGATGTTTATGGTAAAAGAATGGTTTTTCCACCTCTCTCTAGGGAGCAACTCTGTATTGTGAAACAGCAACACCACCTACCCTCTCTTCTTGTATGTTATGGCATTTATGCCACTCTTGCACAGCTGACAATTCATCTGAAAAGAAAATTCTGACTGGCATAGGTAGGTTGCTGTGTATGTGAGGCAACTCAGGATAAATGATAAATTAATAACTCCTAGAGCTGAATCCATTCCACCTGGGGTTGATGTACATTTGGGAATTAACACAACCATCTCTGCTACACAAACTTGACAGAACCAAAACACCTCTCAACAAAAAAATTTAAATGAGGACCAAAACTACAAGATCAATGAGTACCATGTGAAAACATGAATTTCTACAAGTTAGTGCATGAGATGGTGAAAAAATATTTCTAAATCCCACACAAAAAAATATCCTTCATATACTGCAGCCTACCACAAGTTTTGCCATGGAAAAGTCCCAGTCAGATCCAGAGAGGTCATTCAGCATTTTGTAATTATAGTTACTCAAGGACTTGAGATGGAAAAAACCAACAGCTTATCTCCTTTCTAAACAGTAAGGGTTTAATTCAGTAATCAGTAACACATAACACCACGCTATCAGAACTACACCCTTTTCTAAATGACCTGATCATCATCATTAATTACAGTTTATCTCAAAAAACATGCCTCACTTTATGTATGGACAAGTTTAAACACAAAGATGAACCTTTTCATCTTTCTTCTTTTATACAACTGAGTCAAGATACAATTAAAACTGCCACAATTGTAATATTTTAAGCAGCATAATGTGCTGTGACCTCTTTTATTCTCTGCATTTTCATCAACAGTTTGTGATCCTAAACAATACATGTAAGAACTTACAGGGAAGTCTTTATCAGACTCTTGTATTTGAACAGCAAAGTTATCTGGGAAGACTCCTTCTTTACCATTGAGCTCTCCTCTCCACCAGCCTGGCTCTCCAGTGTCCTAAAATAAACAACAGCTCATTTCAATCTTCCTCCCCAGAACAGATACAGCTACACAACAACTTCTTCCGTTTTGCACACAACACAAAGTAATTGTTTGTCTGAAACTGGCCAACTTAGCAAGGGGAAGCAGCTACAGATCAGATCAGGTTTGGTCAGTTTTTGTTTGTTTTCTAAAATGCAGGATGAAATTATATTACGTCATATAAGATAAAGATATAAGGATAAGATCTGCAAAGGGAAGGAAAGTACATAAACCCAGTTATGACCTAACACACAACATTTTGGTCTTCTCAGCTTCCTTGACCAGCGAGTTATTTAGTAAATACTTCAAATGTCATTGGCATGACACACAATTCTACTAAACAGAAGTGATTCTGATGTGATGGATCAGGTCACTGGTCTGAAAAGGGTGAAGAAGCAGAAGAATATACCCCACTGAGGGAAAAAGTAACCATATTAAGACATAAGAAAATAAAATAATGGAGAATTAACTCAGTGGCACAGAAATCTATTACATGATGTTACTGGATCAAGGCCTTTCCCCACAACAAAGTATGATGTTATCAGAGTATTTTAGCAGCTTTCCTCTGTGCCTCAGATCCAAAAAAATCACAGAATCCTACAATGGTTAGGCTTGCAAGGGACCTTAAAGATCATCCAGTTCAAACCTCCTGCCATGGGCAGGGATGCCACTCAGCCTGGACAACTCTTCTTCACTCCACTTTGGACCAGTGTATGCTTGGGGTAAATTGGTTTAAAAAGAGAAGCAACAGATTGAGTGCAGATGGGGCAGGGGCTGCTGCATTTACAAAAGGGTCTTCCATAACTACTCTTTTCCACTGCATCTATGACCCATGATGCTCTTAATGTCAACTAATTACATAAAATTAAAATCTTACTAAAGAAAAATGTGTTTTCTTCTGCAACTGTGTGAAAGTTGAAGATGAAACTTTCCACTTTTTTTTAGGAGAGTCATTATTCCTTAATATAGCACCATATAAACTGACAAAACACTGCAAAGTAGTGCAGAGAAATTAAGTATGGTTAGGATAATTTCCTGTTTAGAACCATCTCTGCAACAAGATGATCTATCAAAAATGTGCTTTCAGAATTCAACACAAATGAGAACATTCAACTACATAATCACATTTCTATTACAGCCAGACAGTATCATTAATTTCTGTATGGTTATTTCGAATCACCAGGGGAAATGAACAAGTTCTGAAGGTAAAGGGGCTGTTTGCAAAGCTTTTCCCACTTCCTCACAGAAAAGGCATTTGGTACTGAGTGCACACTTATCCCACTGGCCTTTGAGGACTCTAAGAAAACCTCCCCCTCTGGAAGGATCTTTGAAGTCTCTGTATCTCCATCAAGTGCAGAAGCAAAGGGTTCACTCTCACAAGAGACAAATCAGTCCACAGGAACATCTACTCCAACAGACCCTCCTGCTTCCTCCATTCACACCCGACCTCCCTGTACAAAATTCACCAAAGCCATACACATGGGCAGAGCAGGCCAAACTTCCTTACCTTACTGATTATTTGAATGATCTCGCCCTCTTTAAAGCTGAGTTCATCATTTGAGCCTTCATAGGAAAATATTGTCCTGCAATATTCCTTGGCTGGAACAGAGGAGTACAATTAATCTGGATACCAGGGGTAGTAACATTCAAAATAACAGCTCACTTATGCTGTCTGAGAGCTGAGAAATTCACACTCTACCCACACTTCTCTTCTAGACCAGCCATCCAAGACTGCTTAACAAATGTTCAACATGTTCATATCACAGAAAAGTAAGATTATGTATTTATAGAACAATGGAGATAAATCTTTTTGAAGTCATGAGTATAAGTCCCAAAACATTTTTTTCACAACATCAACTTAATTCAATCCCTCTGATTGCAGAGGGAGAAAAGAGGAGTAAAAGTGTAACAGTTAAAATTGTAACAGCCCATTTAATCCTCCCCACAGCATTTCTACATTCAATTTTGAGCTACTTTAGACAAAAATGGTTTCAAGCTTATTAGAGTTTATATGTGTTTTCTCAAAATTTATCTAAATTTCAAATTTGCAGTCCTATTTAAATACAGGCAGTTGTTTTCAAGTGACATCCTTTATTAACATGTACAACAACAGAAATTTCAAGCAGCAGACTTCAGAAATTGTGCAGTGAAGCCAAGTAACTGAGGCAAAGGCATTCCTTGGCTAAGCACCTGAAACCAGAGCTCATCTGAGCCATCAGCTCGGTCACAGCCTCTTCTGCAAAAGCAGAAAGAATAACTCTTTTCTTTCCATTGGGTACAGTTCAAAACTAATGCATTTACAATTGTGGTAACAATTCAGGTGAAAAAGGAAGAGGATTTGTTTTCCTTTCCCACACTAGAACAAAAACAACAATGAGAAAGGCCAAAATACATAAACACAGAATTTTTAACCCCAGCACATTTAAAACATTTTAGCAGATAAAAAGGTTGGATTTCTATACCTGATACACTAAGAAAGAGGAAGCAAACAAAGGTCTCTAACATGCTGCCATAACCTATCAGCTGTGAGCAGCTGCATCACCCCCCAGTTAGAGCAGCACAACATCAACTCACAGAATCACAGAATCCTCTGCAATTCTTAATGACAGCTTTTGCTGGGTGGCAAGAAAATAAATGAGTGACTTGAAGTCAAACCTTTTTGCTGCCTTGTATTTTGTTTAATCAAGATCTCTAGTTTAAAAATGCACAAGTTGTATTCTCAAATAAAAATCAGTGGCAACCACTATGTTAAAATGCTAAAGTATGCCAAGCTTAAAGAGATAATATATAGAGATATATGTATGTACATAGATATGTAACCACATGAGTAATCTTAGGTACAAGAATTTGTATTATTTTGATGTCTTATCTATTAATCAAAAATGTTCAGCCATAGCCTGACTATGTTGTGGTCATGAGGAATTACAGAAACATAAGAATCACGTCAAAGAGACGAATGTTTGAATTGAGGTCTAAAGCCCAAAATTCACATTGACTCTAAAAAAAAAATCCTACAGGTACACTACAAATATCTACCAAATTCAAAGATTTTTATTCAGTAGTAATGAGTGTGTATAACACATTTCACTGCATCCTGATTCTGTAAAAACAGATGCATTTCCTTACTGCCTGGGAAGTTGGCCAGAATGATCCTTCATCTCCTCTCCTCCTCCCACCACTTCTCCCCTCCTCACATAGACCAAGGCCCACAGCAGACAAAAAGCAGTGCCAGGCTGTGAACCCCAGCATCAGCACCACCAGGAAACCCAGCCACATACGAGAGGAGTTTGTACAATTTGCCCCTTTAGTATCTTATTTTATGAGCTTGGTATTCTGCCACTAGTTAAGAAAGACTCCAGTTTAACTTTACAGCATTTAAATTTCAGCATTTAAATATTTTTAAGAGAACTTAGTTTAAAATAAGTCTTTTCCAAAGACTCGAGACTAACAATAGAGTAGCAGGAATCACAGATATTGTATCCTAACATAATTGGGGGATAGAGGGGTCAAATTGTGATTATTTAACTTTTTAAAGAAAATATTTTTACATACTTGCACCAGAGGCCAAAAAACCAGAAGAGCCTCACTGTAAAATAAGCCACACTAGCCTAAACATTTCAGAGATCTGTGTTTATCTGCTAACAGATGAACACTTTTTTTTTTTTTAAACCTGGTCTCTCAAAACTGAGGATGAGACACACAAACTATACTATGGTCTATATTTAAATGAAAACACTAAGGAAGAAAAACAAGCTTTCTTTCTAAGGTTAAAGGATGTTCTTATCTGGTATCTATAGGTATTACCTACTGCTGTTCTCCTACAGCTTCTATTACTGTCAAATTTAAGTTCCTCTCTGATATATTTGTTTCTCTGGGAAACAGAGACTCAGCACAGCTACAGGATTAGTCCAACTTCCATGTTTTTAGTATGAGAAGGATCTGAAACTATGAAAAGAGCTAAATACTGAATGTTCTGGGTGCTCAGCAGTCTGAGTGTTTGGAATTTTTTTTGGCAGATTGAATTAATTTTTATGCAAAGTTTTAGACAAGTCAAATTTCACAATGCTCAGGGCTGCACATTGTCTTGCTGGTTCTTAGAGCAATAGCACTGGCATGGTTTAAAGACAAGATGTCACAGTTTTCTTATTTCGGCAAATAATGCATTCTATAGAAAACAACACACCAAAATAAGGTATTTTCACATAAAACAAAAAGCAAATTACAATCCAGAAGTTGAGAAAATGTCTGCTCTGGAACTGGGGAAATGAGCTGTCTACACATCACGTAATCAAAGTTAACTTTTTATATGGGGTTGGCACTCCCACAAGATGTTTTGGGTTGGCTTAAAAGTATCTCCCTAGATAAAACTATGCAATCTGGCACTTAATGACGTCATAAATTCTTAAGAGATAATAAAAAAGACAAATAAAACAAAAGTATAAACAGAACCAGAATGGAACTGGATTATCGAGAGAACAAACCTTAACACAACACATAAACACCAACTTTCTGATGCACACTGCCTCCTCCACAGAAAATCCTGAGCCTACAAAGGAACTTACGTAACTCAGGGACAGAAATTGTGCTGGGAGACTGTTCCATGGAAATAGGTCTCCAGAATCCCATCAGAATAAAGCCAGGCAGAAAGTAAATCCCTTTCAACACATCAACAGAAAATTAATGCAAAGGGACTGTTGCAATAAAAGTTCATATCCCAGCCTTATTTTATTCTGGGAGACAACCCTACAAATGTTTTTGATTCCTTTTCTACAGAAGTCTAAGCAAAAACCCCTTAAGACTAGCATAATTCCTCAAAGGTGCAAAACGTTACACAAAACTCCAGTACATGCAGAAGTTTTAGATTTTAACACCAAAAAAAAAATTAATAACCAAATAGTTCTCGAGAAAGGACTACACCTAACAGATGTAAATGCCCATCAGCCTTACCTTTTGGTTTGTTTTCAGCTTCTGATTTTATTACTTCAGGCGAGTTTTCAGTTTTTGTTATACTGGGAAAATGAATTAACTTTGTTCCAGAGGGATGGTTAGGTAATGGCTGTGGGAAGGGAAGAGAACTTAGTTAACAAAAATTCTTCAGAGTTTTGTTTTTGATTAGGCTACAGGACACACTCAATTTTTCATCAGCTGAGATGATGCAAATTACCATTTCCAAGAGATTCACTGAGCTTTCCCATTAAGCACTCAGCTTACTGTATTTACTTCATTATGGACACTGCAATTAGAGTTTATCTACTGATTAAAGACAGAGCACAGCTTTCAAACTGGAAGCCAGTCTCAGGACATGGCCAAATGTACTTCAGCAATTGTATTTCAGCAGTTCCAGGTGTTACTCTCCCATTAGCCTGAAAATTGCCTCCTCCAGCACATAACAGAAGTAGTTATTTAACAGCTCTGCTCACAGTAACTTGCTCACTTTGCACTGGAGTAAGGCTGGGATATTCAGCAGCCACACACCCATCACCTCAGACAAGCAGTTTGTAACTACTCAGACAAATGAAAGAGAACAGGAAGACCCATCCCAGCTTCCCTTCACTCTCAGCAATTTGTACAGAACAGGTTAAGTGTCACTAGAGATTTCTCCTGAATGAAAAAATACAGAGGCATTGCCACAAGTTTCAGAGTTAATATCTACCCAAAATAAACAATAACAGTATTTTAATTTCCCCCTCAGAAATTTACTGAGCTGCCAGGCAGATTCTGACAGCTTCAGCTGCATCCACTTCTTCACACCCAAAGAGCTACAAACACAGAACACAATCTTAGACAGTACTTACCTGAGCAGCCCTAACAGCATTACTGATGTGAAAAATCCCACTGCCTTTAGTTACTCTGCTCATTTTCATCTACAGTTCAACTTTGCAGATCTTCTACTGTCAGAGAAACTGGATTCACCCTCCTTAGAAGCAGACAATGCCTGTAGGCTGGTGCTTGGTACCTCTGACATACCACAGAGGAAGCCAGGGTCACTTGGGATGTTCCTGCAGTACCTATGCAATTTCACTCTCTCCAGAATGGTATATGAGGGAAGCACTAAAATAACCCATCTCTGAGATTAAACACTTCCAACATAGAAATAGTTCTCTGCATTTCCCCCTTCCAACATAAGATGCAATTAGGAGTAAGAGAGGAAGTTTAGGCAGACAGGGTATAAATAGCCTGAGCCCAGGCGGGATGGTGCGAGAGCAGGAACTGTGTCCTGCAGCAGCACATACACTCTTGGGAACTTCAGATGCATCAGTGCTCAGCCTTCCTGTGCTGAACAGCCTCCAGACTTCCCAAGGGAAAAGAGTCCTCTCTCCTCTACACAGTTTTAGTTTTTTCTCACTGCATTAAAAGACTGACAGTGCTCTCCCAGCATTTCATCAGCTAACCCCACAGCAAGTTAAGCACAAATCCAAGGAAGCCATCCATTTTCATAAGCCTTTCATGAGAATTATCTCCCTTGGGCTCTCCATGTTGTTCTGTCCACCTTAGTGATGACTTTGGCAACAAGTGTAAGTGGAATATTAAGTGCTAAACTAATTTGTTTATTTCTTTGATATTAAACTATGCAAAACTGTTTTCTCATTTCATTTCCTCTCTTGCTGAGAAATGGCCCACAAGACCTTTCCAGACAGACCAACCAAAACTGCACAGCACCTGCATATTTTATTGCTTATACACAGTCAAATAGAACAATTCAAAAGCTCTGAGCAGACTTCATATTAATTGCACCAAGTTTGGATAGGCTCTTTATACTCCCAAGTAACAAGGCAGGAAGTAGGGAAACACCCTTTTGAATGATCAATCTCATGACAAGAAAGCAAAGTCAAAGCTATGTCTTGAAAACCTACTCTAACAGCACTGACATGAAGATGTAGAGATCCCACAGACTGCCACATCAGGGGACAAAGTCAGGAGAGAAACGAGGAGAATCCGTGTGCCTTCACAGAATCATAGAAAGGTCGGAGCTGGAAGGGACCTTCAATGACCATCCAAGTCCAACTCCCTGCCATGAGCACGGACACCTCCCACCGAACCAGGCTGCTTGTCTGGGCAACCACTTCCAGTACTCCACCTCCCTCACCATAAAGAACATCTTCCTTATCTCCCATCTTTCCTTCCTAAGTCTCCCCTCTTTCAGTTTAAGCCATTGCCCCTCGTCCTGTCACTACAGACCTCAGCAAAAAGTCTCTCTCCATCTATATATTGAAAGGATGCAGTAAGGTCTGCCATGAACCTTCTTTTCTAAACCACCTTCTTTAGGAGGCAACATTCCCTGAGTTTTAAACAGAAGGCAACACATTTGCAACTTTTGCAAATCATCTGATGCTCTGACCTGACCAGAACCAAACACTACCCACACCATGTCATTGCTCTGAGCATTCCTCTGAGGGAAAACACATTCAAGGAAGCCTCTGTCCCTTCCTCCTCCCTAGGACTCACCTCACCTTTTGCCCTACACCATTACAATTATTACCATGGCAGATGAAAACAAAATCACTCAACAAAACAGCATTAATGACCACAACCAACAAACAAAAACTGAAATGATAAAGGCTTTAAAAGCTTTCTTGAACTTATCACTTGAGTCAAAACTGAAACTCTGGACTATCTCGGCCACCTTTAATTTATCAAAAGCTGAAAATCCTAATATAAGCTCTTAGAATAATAAATTCAAGTTAAAACACTGTTGATGTGCTTCCAAGGGGTAAGAGCACTCTCGAGTTCAAGTCAAAATAAAATTCAAACAACAAAGAATATAAGTGCTCCTTTTCCCACTCACTCATAAGAAATGGGGGAAAGAAAATCAATGAGGATGCAAAATCCTAGAACTGCATTTTTCAGTCTTACAGGCTTACACACCAGTAATTTATGAAGTCAGAAGCTTGGCAGCACTCACTGAAGGTAATGGCAGTTGGCACCTAGAACAACAACCTCAACATCTGCCAGAACTTGGGAAAAAAAAACTCAAAAAAGCCAAAACACAAAGAGATACCAAAATATTTCTTGTTTTAAAAGACAAGTTTAACTTGCATAGGTAGACTGAACAATCTTCTCCCAGACTATATATAAAGTCTGCTACAAGGCGAATTATGAGAGACCTCACACTGCAGATGTGTTGGAGATGTCCTTTATGTCTTCCACCACACGGCTCTGAAATTACAACTTTTGTATCAGCTTGGTTTTCAGTCTCTAATGTTTTAAATACCAAGACATTTGAATAGACCTTTTGGAACCAATGTTAAATACAACTTACTGTGAAACAAATTTAAGGGGATTTGTTTTGTTTTATAGGCAAGAGCCCTAAGAGAAGACAGTAGTCAGATTCCACATCTCCTAAATTATTTTTACAGGAAACCCCCAAAGAACAATATGTACCACTACAAACCTTATCTTGCTTTTTATCTTCTGATTCATTACTGGATAATCTTGTTTTAAGTTTCACTGAGCCTTCCTTAAAGATATCTCCAAACCCAACACCTCGGATTTTCTTTGGCTGTGCTGGTCCTAATGCAGGTTCACTCCCATTTCCTGGAGAGGTCACAGGTGAGGTAGGACTATTGAAAACAGGCTCTGAAAATAAAATAAAAAAGGGAAAGCTATTTTAAAAGCTGAAATTATTGATTTTCTTTTCTGGGAAAAAAAGTGGAAACAGCACAGCTTTGTGCACTGCTCCTGATAAGAGCTTTTCTAGAAGCACCCCTGTAGCACACCTCACATTTGTTCTCATTTTATATTTAATGTAAGACCAAGTTAAATTATACCAGTTTTGCACTGATTGCTGTGGCAACTAAGTCAACAGCTCACTAATATTCTTGCTATTTCAATGAGCAGTCAGGCTCCACAGCCTGTTACCATCAGTGTTTTCCATTAATTTTATGAAACGCTGCTTATGCACTCCCTGAAAATGGCATTTCAGACCTACATTTAAAAGCTTCTGGTTTGAACAGCTACAGCCACAGAAAGCGATAATCAATAAAGGTCCATAATGAATCCAAACATGTTTCAACTTTCACAGGAAAACACAGTGTTTCAGTGGCAGAGTGATGTCTCTCAAGGCACCAAAGTAACATTTTCCTATTGCTAAAATGCTCCAAGCATTGAAACCAGATATAGTTGTTGGAAATTAATCACTGCTGGATAATACCACTTTTTAGGATTTTTTTAATCTTTCAGTTTTAAGGGACAGCATTTATCCACTCCCCAGAAATGTATTTCAGAGAATAACTTACTTTTGGTGTTAAAAGCTTTGAATTTTTTTGTTTTGTTTTGTTTTTAAATTATGGTTAAAGCTATTAAAGCCCACAAATTAGTATACATAGGCAAGCAATTTTTGCATGAAGAATTCCAGGAGACAGTCATGTGAAAACAGACAGCTTTTACAAACCAAAGTCAAAATGGACTCCACATCTTTTAGCCTTTGGGTCAAGTTCTTTTCAGGCCATTCAGGCTTGCAAACCACGAATAAGATTAAAGCCTCTTCCTTCTATCATAAATTTAAGATGTTTTGATGGTACCATGCAGCTACACTGCTGCTCTTGACTTCAGTGTCTCACCTTTTGTCTACCCAGATGCTCTTTATTTAGTTATAACCCCCTCAGATATCTCACAGGACAGCTAAACATCCTATTAGTGGGCAGAGTCCAGGTTGCATGTTTGAAAGACCACAGCTGAGTGAAAGAGGAAGTTACTGTTTCCCAGGAGTGAGGAGGGAACCAAAAGTTACTCCAGATCCTGACCGTGAAAGTATCAAGCATTAAATATAACCCTGGGGGATGAGGGGCTGAACACACCCACTTGTTAGGTACTGACAGAAAACACAATTACTTCAAATTACTGTTCAGTCTCACTGATCTCAGTATTCAGGAATTAAGACCAACACATATCCATTTGTAAAGTCACTGCATCAGACCCCACTAAACTCACAGAAGCTGACCTCCAAGCAGACAGCTACTGAGCTATTTGGGACTGCTCAAGTCAAACAACTCTTGTTTTATGTTACTGAAATTATTTCCACAATATACAAAAAAAAAAAAATTCCAAGCCAGGCTCTTCTTCCCTATGTCTGAGCAAGCCCTTGTTTGAAGCAATCACTACTGGACATCATGCAAATGAGGGTGCACATTACCATAAGGTTGAAAAAAAAAAAATCTGTCTTTCTTGAACGTCTACACAGCTGTCTTTTAAGAATCAATTACTTCCTGCTATGATGTTTCCAAAAAACTACTGTTCCAGCAATACCATACTTTCAGCAATACTTTCAAACTGATCTTCACAGATGGAAATGTTTCTGAAGTGCATTTTCAAGGGAACAGAGTAATTGCCTGTAAAGCACAGACCTGCCTGGCACCACTCAGCTGCTGTTCAGCCACAGACCCTCTGCTTCTGCCCCAGCCAGAAAGGAACAGCCAAATTTAAACGCTGCCTTAAAAACATTTTATTGTTAGATTAAAACAAAATCTAAGGCCTATGAACCAGCTCCTTCCTTGGACTCATTTTAAGTTGAGGCTCTCCACACTGTTTTGATTCTCAAATGACTTGGTTAAACACTTCAATTTACTGTTTCAGAGAATTCATGTTTATGAGAATAAGACTGATAAAAGCTACTACACAAAAGATTAATTTTATATCCAATTCTAAAAAATATCCACTTTGAGTATGATAAAATTTCTAGTGATAAAATGTAGAACACACATTCGCAAGATTAAGACCTTGACTGCAATTTTATTATGAGTGAAGTGGGAGCAGGACAGGTATCTTCATACTCAGCATCAACACTTTCCAGAAGGAAATTAAACACCATTCTTAGGAAGACTGAATTCTTTACAACTTTGTTGTACTATAACCATAATACTCCAAATTATACCAGAAATCAAAAATTACTTTGCTAAGGGTTTGCAACAAACAGAACCCCACCTGTGTCATCCAGAGCATCCTGTGTTTCTCCATCATCCGTTGATTCCAATTCTTTCACAAAGTTTGAAGGAAACAACCCTGCCTTGCCATTCAGTGTTCCACTCCACCATCCTTCTTCTACCTGCATAGAAATATTTTGCACATTACCAATAGAGCAAAATGAAATTTCCATCCATTCCATCCATACTTCACTTATAAAACTCTGCAAACGACTTTGCCCAAAGTTCAAATGACCATGATTTCTTTATAAAGAAACCTACCATAGATGTAGAAGCATTACACAAAAAGAAGAGCAAGAAAACAGTTTAATGTTGCTTGTATCACTACAGCAATGACCCTTAAAACATGAGATTAGCCCCATGTCAGTTAATACAGAAAAGCAGCAAAATGTTGATCAACTTTTTCAAGACAGAATAAGAGGCGCTGTACATCTAAAAGGAGAAGAAAATATTAAACCATTCATGAAATACAGACGAAACTTTTAATCTGGGTGGCCATGGAAATTTTTCTGTGTTCCTGCTGTCCATCTGTCTTTTCCTCTGTCCTGTCCAGTTTCCACCAGTCCTGTTCCCACTGGCCTCACATCCACTGGGCAGCTTCACACAATTTCGATCAAAAGACACAAGTTTCAAAGATAAAACTTCTATAGAAAATGTTGGGAAGAACAGAAAAAAGTCCTTAAGGACATGAGAGTAATGGAAAATTAAGCTGTCCATTCCTTCTAGCAGGAGGCTGAACAGCACAGCCTGGCTCTCCACATGCCACAGGGGCAGGGACCTGCCCAGAGCTGCCCAGCGTCGCTGAGTCCACGAGGATTTTGTGGTGGCACACAGCAGCCCTANCTCTCCACATGCCACAGGGGCAGGGACCTGCCCAGCGTCGCTGAGTCCATGAGGATTTTGTTGTGGCACACAGCAGCCCTCAGGTTAGAAATGTGTTGGATGTCAAATCCTCTTGGCTTTGCCATTCACACCTCCTCAGGAATTAGGGAACACCATTATTCTAATGCTCAGTAATGTGCTTGAATTCCTGTTGTGTCATTTACATTTAAACACTCCAAAATTTAATGGAAAATTTATCAGGAATACCCCAAATGGTCTACAGCAGAACAAGCAAAAGTTGGGCATGAAGAGGTGATGGGGTAAAAAAATGCCAACAGACTAAGAATTTTGCTCTTCAAATTTATGACCAGTTTTCAAAATGTCTTTAATAAATTCCATCTATTTACCTAACGAGCACTATTTAAAAATTATAATTAAGATCAATTTTCAGAATCTTTTATTTAGGTTGCCCTGTTTTGGGGCTGGAAAGCTGCTTTTAAGAAAGAAAAAGCAAGAGGAAGAGAAAAAAGCAAACCAAGCAGCAGCTGTTTGCATTATCTTTTTTTAGCCTGGCTTTGTAGGTCACTATGCCTGACACACAGGCACAGTTATTAAATGCCAGCCCACCTCAGGCAACAGAGCCCAAGCAGAACCTGGCAGCTACAGACAGAGGCAATGAAAAGAGCACTGTTATTTTTACAGACATCCTGGTGAGAAAACACAGCTTTGTTGTGGATGGTTCAAACTCAGAGGATGGTCATCTGAAATGAATTTTAAGCACAGATTACTGGCAAGTGCTGCCCAGGCTCTGGTACCTGAGGCTTTACAGAACACATGAGAGAAAACTAAAATACAAATGGCTTGACTCACCCACACCACTCACCCAGGAGCCACGAGAAAGGGACTTTTAATGCCCACTATACAGAAAGCAACTTGAGCATCCATTTATTCGTGTGCCAAGAAATGTGGTCAGCAAAGCACTTTACAGCAAAGCAAAGTGATGCCAACTCAGAGGCACTCAGGAACAAACCCAGAATTTCTTGGGCACACTCTCTTCAGCCTCCTCACCATACTGCCTTTATAAAACCCCTGACTATACACAAACTGTACTGCCAGAAAAGGTTTCTTTCATCAACATTAAGACAGAGGCTAAAGAAGTTCTCCGTGCTTTGGTGAACATCTGCACATCTGTCAGCAGCAGCAACACAGATGACTATTTCATAACCCTTCTCTTCCATTTCCAAATCTTACCAGATGATCCAATTTCCACAAGAAGGAGGTACAACTCTGGTACACACACCAGAACGCTTTTTTCAGTGTGAATCCCATTGATTTATTTCTACAAAAAACTCAGATTTCTAAACAAAGAAACAGGGAAGAAGGCTGAAATAAGCAGCTTTGCCAATCCAGTTTGGTTTTTTTTACTAAAACTTCTCTAATGATGTTACATGAAATTTTAGTTTGCTTGAAAAAACAGTATGCAAATACTAAAAATATAATACTACAAAAATAAATCTGCTATTTAATGCTGCTTCTGACAGGAGTGGGGGAAAGATATAAAGGAGAAACAAAGGTTTTAGAGCAATGATACAGTCATCACATGCACTTTGTGCATATGCTTCATGTGTAAAACCCACGTGATGTTCTATAAACAAAAAACCCTGTGGATTCAGCCGGCACATAGCACAGTTTTCTTCCCCAAAAGTTACTTCTGCTCTCTTCAGTATCAGCCATTTGATTTCTGAACCCATTTGTCTATACCTTTGATTTCACGATCAGTGACCTCAGTTGCAACTACTCAATTTACAAAAACCCACTCAAGGGCTAAACAGTGAATTATTCTCAAGTAACTGATAGAACTGATCCCTCACGGAGCTGACTTTACCTTACTTTCCCCACAGAACGAGGTGACCAAATGTTCTTTCCTTTAAGTAACAGTAACGAGTCATCTGCATGCACATAACCAGCACCTTTTATATATAAACAGAAGCAAATCATCTCACAGTAGTGAGGACAAGTTACTACCTCAGACAAGCTATCCCAGCATACTGCACAACCAATGGGCAGCATTTTCTACCATTCTTTACATTTCTGGTGCCATCAGCACAGTTTCATGAAGCAGACAGACACAGTCCACACCTGTCAGGTCTATTCTACATCACCATGAAAACAGTGTGCAAACAGCTCTGTGATCATAGGAAGCTGCAATATTTTTCAACCAGGTAGCATTTTCCTAAAAATTTGTTAGCAGTTTTTCAAAGAAGTAGCAAAGACTGGGCACTACAAAAACATATTTTCAAATCATTAAAAAAAGGAATAAGCGTAGGAACTACCAAAAAAATTAAAATAATAAACTATAATCTGTGCTTCCTTAGGAAAGCAGATGAGGAAATGCTCTGATCTTTTTATTCTGTTTGGCTAGTTGGTCATCTCTGATACATGACACTGCACATCCCTCTGAAAATAATTCCAGATGCTGACACATGTAACCAAAACAGCAGCTTCCACAGTAGCTCACTGCATGTGCTCTCTCATAGGAATGCTAACACTGAACCATCCAGTCACAACTGCCAGTACAGGCACCATCCACAAATTAACTGCTGAGGTGACCCAGGAACACTCCTTTACAAACACCCACACACAAAGGTATTTATGAACTGCGAGTTTAGTGAGCAGGTTTTGCAAGTCACTCACTCTGTTTACTCACAGATATTAAATTCTGGCACTATTATTGCAAATGCATCTAAAGGCATAGTTTTTTCCTTGCTAAGAGAATGAAAGAGTCCTTCTTGGCAACTCTCAGGTTAGCAATCTCTTCCAAAGAGGGTCATGCACATGAAAAACACAGTCTCATAAAGCTACTTAAAAAGCACCACCAGTAACACATGGCTGGAAAGAAAGCTTCATTCTCCTTCCTCACAGCCTCAGGGAGGTAGTAGGAAGAGATGGCACCAGTGAAGGTCAGAGCCTGCTGTGCAGAACTTTTCCAACCAGTTCTGAAAAGGTTCCTTCCACAATCGCTCTGATCTTTTCCAGAGCTTCCCTGACAAATTTCACATTTGGAAGAGACACTCTTCCCACATATACAAGCCTCCCACCACTGCTATTGAATGGAACAGATACCAAGGAAGCACATGGGTAAGAAAAGGTAAGAAACCACCACTCCAACTCAATGAGTTTACAAGACAGCATGAAACTGGCAACAAGTCAAATAACATTTTTCACCTGTACCGATTTGGAGAATTTCAGCTTAAAGGAAGTGGTCCAACAGTTTTAGCACAACCATCCTAAAGCCAAGGATCACACACACAGCGCCAAAGAACTGTAAAACCTTTTCCAAAAATGCATCTGTGTAACAGACCACAATTTATTACTGTGATGATCAAATACTTCTTCTAAACATCTGGCATTCATTGATTAGTATTAGATCCTGAAAGAAAGAACTCCCAAATTATTAATTTAGCTGCAAAAACACTACTTCCGACACCTTTTCCCAACATGCTTGTAAATACAAGTCATCAGCCAAAAAAGTGATTTGCCTTTTGGCACAGGGATGGCCAGCTCTGTAGAACAGCTTACCTCATCAATGATGTCAATCACATCCCCCAGCTTGAGCTCCAGCTCATCCTCATTCTGCGGGATGTACTCGAAGAGCACTTTGCACTGCCGCTTCTTGGGCCCTGGTCCAAGGGAAACGGCAAAGGTAAGAACACTCGTAAAGCAGAACTCGTCTTTCCTACACGCTGCTCCCAAAGACCCAGAAACCATCCCAAAACGCTTTTGATGCTGGTTTTACGGTTTGCTTGGGTGACCTCAGGCTAGGGAGCCATAGCTTTGACAAACAAACACTATACCAATTGCCAACCTGAGATAAAAAGCATGTTGACACAACCAAGTCAGGTAAATCCCCACTACAATGATTTTTCAAGCTATTTCCAGACCAAAATCTGCAGGAACGATAATCACTGGCAGTTAGCACTTGCTAGGAAGAAAATGTGTAAGTTTGAGCCTCCAGTCTTTAAGCAATCCTGAAAGCAGGAACACCTTTTGTTGTGCACAACACTGGAGAGCTTACAGACCTTCTGGCCTCTAACAAAAACCTGAGGTAATGTCAACATTTGCTGGGCTCATACTTCAAAATCCAAACTCATTTTTATCTGTGAATGCAAAAAACCTTTCCTTTTCTCAGTGTCAGCATGGCATCTAGTAATTCAAACTAAGCGTCAATTAGCAATCTTTGACAAAGGCAAGATTAAAATCAAGTGCAGTCTTTAGCTGTTTGCCCCATGTCATTAAAGCTCTGCAGGCATTAAAAAAGCAAAATGACATCCTGAGAGGGGAAAGCATTGAAGTGGTTTCTGACAACCCAAGCCCTGCAGCCACAGCAGTGTGAACCCACACTGCCTAATTAATTACTCTGCACATATCCTGGAGTGCTGCTGCTGCTGCACTAGACAGTTTATGCATCTCTCCTTCAAACAAGAGGCCATGCCTTCAGACCTTTCCCACAACAGAGCAGCCAGCATGCTTTTGAAGGTAATTAGCATCTTGAGCTATGACCCATACATGCTCCCTATCCTCCTCAAAAGCAATCTGCCACAGTTTAAATGAAAATATGAATCGAAAGCTTGAAGTGGCAAAGCCCAAGTTCACAGGAGCTGTGTAATTTCCATGTTGTCTCTTAGACTCTGTACTCCTTCCAAACTCAAGCTTCAGCAATTAAGATTAGCTGTGTAAAAACATTTCAAAACACAGATACTGCCTCCAAGATTGATCCTTGTCTTTATATAGCACTGTTCAAAGTCAAAAGCCAGGCATTTAAGCAGACCACACCCAGCATCCTCCGTACAAAACGGGCCAGGCATCAGAGTAATATTCAGCATGTAAAATTTCTGAGAGAGGGCTCACCAAATCAAGAATTTTCTACATGCTAGATGATCTATGCAAGACACAAATAGACCAGAAATATGAAGCTTTATGGGTTATTTCTAATAACACATAATTGCCCACATAATACACCCTGCTTTTACCTCCACTGGAACTCATGCATGAGCCCAGAGGGATTGTTCAGTTCAGAGTAATTGCAATAAATGGTTCAATGGCCTTTACTGCCTCCTGCAGTGCTTTCAAGGCTTCTGCTTTGCAGGCGATGAACTGATACCAAAAAAAAGGCAAATTAAAAAGTCACTGCCATTTGGTATAAATCTGATCTCAGTGTTCCTTTTTATAGTGTAATTATATCTAAATGGGAGGCGGGGAGGAACCCATGGATGCATTTCACATCCAGAACCGTCTCTGTCCTCTGAGGTCTGTTTCCAGTGACACACAGTTGAGGAAGTACTGCCTCCCACTTTGGAAAATCCCTAGAACAACCAAGGAAGGGAACGGATCCTCTCAGAGAGCAGCACTCCAGCTTCATGAGCTGCTGCAGAACTGCTGTGCTGGCAGCCTGCAGGCAATTCTGTCTTTTTCCAAAACAACTTGTCTGGCTTCAGGTTTCGTTTGTTTTGTATAGAGTGAACCAAATTTAGCTCTTTGTTGCCCTCACTTAGCACACCTTCTGTATTTTTCTGGTGCTGAACAAAGGCAGACATCTAACTGATGGGAATTCTGCCTGCAGGTTACCACCCACCTGACACAAAAATACCCGAAGTCAGGGAAAGCTGCATGTGGAAACAACACAAGGGACTGAGCAGGCACAGACAACCTGCACCACTGCAGATGGAAACTTGCTATTAAAGAAACTGAACTCTGTTTTTAACATTGTAAACCTCATTTTAGCAAGTGAAAAACCAGAAATGCAAAGACTACAAAGCTCTGGAAAGCGAGTGACTGCCCAGGCACAGAGCAAACAGGATCTGCAGGAGCTATTTAAACAGTCTTCCAGGAAAAGGGCAACAGCAAGTAAAATGGAAATGCAGAGACTGTCACTGCACCAGGTAAACAGCTGTGTGCCTAAGGGAAAGTGCTTGAACACCATTTTCTCCAGGAGGATAAGAGTAGCCAGAGAGAGCCCTGCAGAGTTTGAGACCAAGCTGTACCTACTACCCTGGCCACAGCCATCAGCATGAGGATGTCACATGGAAAATGTGGGAACATTCCAGGGTTAGGGTGACCAGAACAAATACCTGACAGCTGAACTGGAATCAGATCATGTTCACAGAATCCTAGAATATCTCCAGTTGGAAGGACCCATAAGGATCGCATCGATTCCCTTTCAGAGCCTGGCTGCATTAATCCTCCAGGTTGGATTTTTCCAAAGCCTGCTGTGTAAACATCTAACAGGCACCCATGTGCTGTTTCCAAGATGCACACACAGATCAGTCACTAAAAAGTGATTTTTGAATCCTTCGTTTCCTGGAACAAAGTCTTTACAAATCTGTAAAGGTGATGGTCCCATTTCAGGGTTTTAAAAGACAACTAGTGGCTCTTTTTTTATAAGCAAAACCTCAAAGCATAAACATGCCAGAACCAGTAAGTTCTTAGTTGTTTTTTAAAAAGCAAGTTTAAATCATAAATGCCTTCAAACCTTTACAAGACAAAGGAAGCTACAGTAATTTAAAGCAATATCTTATAAGAGACTGGTATGTCCAAATACAAATCACAAGCCCATCTGCTGGATGCAGGGCATGCTAAGTTTTCTGCTCTAGGTTTTGATCACCTTGATATAAAAACTGGCATTATAACACAGAAATCACAGTTACAGAAGCACCAGTGCTACATTCTCAGCCATCCTGAGGGTTGCTGTTACAACAACAGGAAAACTACTACTTTTTCTTACCACCACCAACTAACTGCACCTTATTTCACACCAGAAGCAAGCCCATCAGGAAGAATCTGAACTACACAGTGTTTCCTTGTCAAAGCCTTGAAATTGTAGCAAGACTTAATGTTTTCATGTTTCAACATTTCTTTTAAAATGACCACAGGAAAATGTTTTCATTAATGAACAGGCCTGCAGCTCTCATTGAGGTATCTGATAATACAAACAGAGCTCACATGAAGTTACACAGCTCTCTGATATCTGGAAGGAGTCTAAATCCTGTTCACAGGAAAATTCAGCCCTGTTACTGGTGTTAAAAGCCAACATATAAGCTTTCTGCCCATACATACAGGAGCAAAACTTGTCTTTGAATCACAGTTTTTCCTCCTATGCTTCTAGTTTTCCATGTAACCTTAAAACTAAGTCATGCATTAAATAATTCATGTTTATTTTTACAATGCACGTCAGCAGCGTACGCAATTGAAAGAACTGGAAAAGACCACGTACTCTTCTTGAAGCCTTTGGACGGGGGGTGAGGCTGAAATCCTCCTGCTGGAAGCCCATAGCTGCTCATACGCTGCACAAGGCTGGCTACATTGCCAGATTTCTCCCTCCTGAGGGGCACAGCATCATCCTTGGGCTCTACATCCTTCTTAACTTCCTGAAACAAGAGATTTGAAAGACTCAGAGGCCACTTCAATCACCCAAGAGGTCAGTGGTTTTACACAGGTGCTCCACAGACTAACAGATTTCAGGTACTTACCATTCGGGATATAATGACATATTACACTCGAAAATCAGGGCCATCATCCTGCAACTAAACATACCCAAGGCTGTAATAAACTTCACCCTTCCATACAATCTTGTCAGTAAACAGGTAATGTGCTGAGAAAAATCAGAAACAAGGGCAGCATTTCAGCCATCTACTCCAACCCTAAGAAAAGGAGCTTTGAGCTCAGAAGTCTCATATTACAACTCTCATGTAACAGCTTGTATTTGAAACATTTTTAAAAATATAAATATTACTTCAACGACAGACCACAGGGTAAGGGTACTAAAATATTTTAGTATATAAAACTGTATTAGGTGATTATCTCTGCCTCAGAAAGCCCCAAGGTGTTTACAGACAAGATGCAATTGCACTGCTGAAAGATGTGAGCAGAAAAGAAAGTCAGCTCCAAGAAACAGAGTAGGACAACTGAGGGGAAAGATCTAAGAGGAAAATAACAGAGATATAACTTCTCTGGTTAATGTCTCCCACTTTCCTGTCTTTCTAAATTAGGATGTTAGCATTGGAACTGAATGTGCCAAACAAGACTGAGAAGCCTATAAACAAGAAAGCACCAGTTCTTGACAAAAAGGCCAAGTAGCAACAGTCACTCTACTGCATTCAGCTCATTAAATGAGATTCCACTGGAGAACAGACATTCTGAAAGAAGGAAACGATCACTTTGCACAAGAAGAAACCCATTAAGTCGGATCAATGGCCCATCTAGTGCAGAACACAGCTCCCAGCAGCCCCAGCTCTTTAGAGCTCCTGCAACTCAAATCATCCCACATTCCCAGAGCACCCATAAGGGTTTCATCAGGGAAATGGATCTTCTCCTCTCTCCATCCTCTGCCTGCAGCTGGAGCTGTCTAATCCCTTTCTGCAGCCACAGTCCTGTCTGCCTCCACAGCATCCCTGGGGATGCAAACACCCATAAGTACTTGCAGCTTTTTGTGATCCACCTCAGAACAATTCTTGTATCCACCATCAGTAGCCACCGGTTAACAACTCCACGAGTTATTGCAGCTGTAGCTGCAATAAAATATTTAATACTTGAGAACAGAATTGGCAAGACATACATATACACTTACTCACGTCACATGAACTCTTGAACACGAGCATCAAGACAACAAAGCCCATACACTGATAAAATGCCAAAAATATGAGAAACATATTCCCCAGGACCTGTCTGTCTGGTGCTTTTTGGACAATTAAGGCCCAGCTTTCTTACTGCAGCTGTCCAGCTGGAAAACTCAGCAGGTCTGAAAACCCACTGATGCTTTCAAACATACTGTGAACCTCAAGTTAAACAGACCAAAACATCTTCTTATTTCTCAAAAGAACAGAGCAAGACTACAGACAGTAGGATTTTTCCTCCCACTCATCTACAATACATAAAAAAGGCTTTTTAGAAAACAGTCAAGTAATTCCTGCTGTTACTGTCTTTCCTCTGCAGTAACTTCTGCCCTGGAGATCTTACCTCTGCTGAGATCCATCCTATCTTCCAAGTCCAAAATAAACCCAAAAAAACCAAAAAACTAACTCTTCCTGAATAGCACAGCATCCTGTCTACCACCTCCTGTTTGACAAAATCTTTGAAATGTGAAATGTCTACTCATTCTCAGGCCTACAGCTGTTTTTTGGCCAGTTACAAGTCTGATAAAAACCATAAGCCATTAAATTTGGCTACAGCTGAAAAGTTTGCCACCTCCAAAACACCTTTCTAACTGCCTTGCTGACAAGGCCATTCTGCTCAGCTTGAAAACATACTGGCACTTGAAAACCTACCTAGAGTGCTTCTGCCTGCCCCTGGATTTTTAAAATTATAATTTTTTGCTATGCAATTGATACAGCCTCTCCAAACTGCTCCATGAACCAGTACTTCCCCAGGTTTCTCAATTTTAACTAGCATTTTCTAGTGAGGAGTCAGCTCTAGGCTCCCTCCCCAGGTCTGCACTTTGTACAAGACTTCAGATGCAGCTGCTTCAAGAACTTTGTAAAAAGCACAGATATGCAAAAAAGGAAATGGGAAAGCCCTACACAAGCAGTTTGGTCAAAAACATGACTTTTTTTTTTATTTATTAGAAGAAAAAAGAACAAAAACTAACACAAACACACAACTTCCAAATGCTAGAACATGCTGTGAGATAAGCATCACCTCAATCAGTAATTTGAATTAAAAAGATAATATACTTTCAATTCCAAAAGTAGCATCAAAGGCACCAAATAACAGATAAGTTATAAACAATAAAAAATTACTTCAGACAAAAGCAGTGCCCACTACAAAAGACTAAAAACCCAAAAACAAAAAGAGGAATGTTTGAATGACTTTCTTTCCAGGCTTGAGTCTCTACCTGAAGTGGTGACAGGTAGAAAATACTCAGAGGTCTAACACAAGATAATGGCAAATTTTAGAAGAAAGTACAGTGGAATCACATTTTAAAAATAGGATCTAAAATAGTCATTACATGCAGAAAATCTTGCTGCCAGATTCAAAGGCTGAAGATTTACTGGTGAAGAATTTCATCAGCAGGAACCGGAAAGAACAGACACAGAGTCTGTAGCACCAGGAGGGTACTGTCTCTACCTTCCTACCACAGCCAAGATAGGAAAGCTGAGAACCCTTCAATACACAGTTAAGGGAAACCATCCTAATCCAAGGCACACAAAAGGAAAGAGGAGTTCAAGGTGACTGTGATAAAAACAGGGGCAGACAGACTGCAAATCTGTCAGATTCACAACAAGCAGAGGTGGGTACAGGACTTGTACCAGCCAGGTTTGAATCAGAGTTTTACTCTGTGTGTCAGAAAGCAGCACTGGAGCATCACATGGAGCTGCTTTGCTCCAAGGAGAGAAAAAACAACCACACCAGAGAGTTCTGCCACAGCAGCCAGGCATCAATCTGGTTTTGACAAAGAACTATGGAAGGGGTCAGTAAGCAATGCCTAGATGGGCCAGTAACTGCTTTTTCCATATTTAGCCCTCTACCCTTTGTAACATTCTTGTAAACAAGCACTGTTTTTTTGTTCTCCTTGTTAAAGAGGAACTGCAACATTAATTATCCTTCCTTGGGGCATTATAAACCATATTAAAATTAAACCAAACTGAAACTAATTCAGGAATCCCTGGTGTCCACACCTGCATGTGGTCCACTACACCACAACCCTGTAGTTCACATCAGTCTTCTAAAAGGAGGGAAGTGCTCCAAGATTCATTTTCAAAAGCACACATTGGGATCCTCTGACAAACACATCCATCATCCCTGACATCACCTTCATCCTGGGCATCATCATTATGACTCCTTTCAGAAAGGAAACAATTTCTAAAAAAAGACAGTTTGGATGGCTGAAAACTGACACTGATGCAAAGACTAACTTATGCCCCATTAATAACATTAATAAGAGTTTGCAATTCTTAGATCTCTTCCAAACAGTTTGCTTGAACTTCAGTGGCTGGAAAACAACACTGCCTGCAGGTCTCACCTCTGAGGTACCACTATACCTAACCTGAACATGCCCAAGACTCCTGTCCATGGGCTTCACAAGGCAGTTTTCTTTGGTTTTGGTGGGTTTTTAGCCAAACTCGTTTATCCAAATTATCAGAGAGAGTCTGTGTTGTGACAGTACCAACAAAAAGCTCCAGGACACTTCATCTTGTTCTGAGATGGGGCCACTGCCAGCTGGCAGCCAGCTAAACCAAAATGAAAATCTGACAATAACTGCAGCTGGAAATTGTAATATTTTTATTCTGCCAGTCCATTGCAGTTCAAGACTTGTCAGTGTTTCCATGAGCAGCACAGATTTTATGCATTTATGACTTGGCAGTACAAGGTCAATACAGACTGTCTCTTGGCATAAAACACACTCCACTGGGAAGCAACCACCCACGTGTTCTGTTGTAAACTACAGCAGTAGTCATGAAGGTTTGAAGTTTTCATAATCTCCACTAAATGTGTATTTCACAACACTTACAAAGTCACTACAGCATGATAGGCAATAAACAAATATATAAACTTAACTTACTGGCAAAAAAAACCACAAAAACCGGTGTTTTTTGCTTTAGTTGCACTTATCACAGCTTAACAATCCCTCAGGGAAATGTGTTTGTTTACATATAAAAATCTCAAAATCGTTTAGGTGCAGCAACGTGTGATGTAAGAACTGTTCTTTGTATGCAGACACAAATCCAACACATGTCAATGCATCCCCAGCCTCACAATCTCAGCTGACCTACTTCTGAGGCGAGCAGGCAGCAGCCTCCCCACCCTGAGCCCACCCATGGCTCCAGAGGGGACAGCTGCACCCTCCCCTCATCCCTGCCAGAAGCCAAGAGCACTCACATCAGCCAGGCACTGGAGATACAGAAAGCAGGTCAGAGCGTCTGAAAGGCCAGGAGTTAAAAATATGGAGTCTATTCCTGATTTATAGGGCACAGAGAGGTTCCTTATCCAGCAAATCTAAATCCTTAGCTAGATTCTTCAAGCATAAATATTCAGGCTTCAGCTGCCATCTCCTCCTAGATGTGCCATTATATAAAGAACAATCATCTTTAGGTTTTGTATATTAATTCCACTGTAACATCAGTTTGTGCACAAACGATGTGTGGCACTCTTAGTGGCTGAGTACATTTTAAAGCAACATTTAAAACAGCAGATAATGGTCTCAATCTCTAAAGAGGCTGAGATAAAGAATACACAAAGATAAATGTCTGAGCCTACACATACAATTATCTCATCTCTTTTCTTCCCCATCAGAACAGCAATAAAGAACTCATGGACGGGCAAATTAAGTCCATGACTCATATTTTACTGAGTAGAAAATAAGTAACTCAGAATTGAACCTGTCATTTTAGGGGAGAGGGAGGAATTGGAAGCTTGTGATAAATCTCCAGGCAATCGTTTTGTTTATACAAGTTCACAGCCTCCAAAATCCCATTCCTGAAAAAAACTACATAGAAATGTGCCTGTTTATAAATTAATACAAACATCTGTGCAGCTGCCTACAGAAGAGAGATTGTCATCCATAACCTGTACAAGAGCAATGAAACCTCAGTTCCTGGAGCACAAAAATCTTCACATAACTAATTATTTAGACACCACATTTCCAGTCTTAGTTATAGCAACAGACAGGCAGGTACATGGCAGCCTTAACAGCTCCAGTCACTTAAACCTTAGATATCCCATATCTTTTCATCTTTGTCTCTTCCTTGACTAGAAAATATGATTTCTCATCCTCCATGTAGGCACCTATAGTCAAAATATTTAATAAAAGCAACGAAAGAAAGATGAGTAATGTGCAGCTATTTCTATCTCATTACTTTACATGAGCTAAAGCAAAACATCCAGAAAATCTATGAACCAAAATAGCTGAGAAGCTCCTGAGCTTCTTCCCTGGAGCATTCAGGAGATCAGAGAGGTTCCACCTCCCAACAGAAGAGTTTGGCTGAGAGGGGTCAGAGGCTGCCCCTGACTCTCCTGAGGATTAAACGTTATTCTTGAAAATAGAAACTAATCACCTTAAAGATGAAAGCAGTTACCAGCTGAAGAATGGACAAGCTTGATAACCTTTGTTCTGCAAGACAACCTCCTGGAGAGCTTAACACGTGTCATGGGTTGATTTTTTGGGGGCTTAATTTATGGTTGAAGTAGGGAATGTTTAACAGTGAATCACTGGGTTTAAGTGCTGACCCACAATCAGGCTGAACCAACAGTGAGGCAGCATCAAACCCTGCTTTTGCCTCTTCATACTCTGACCTGTTGCCTTCTATTAAACCACACCCACATCACATAACACCTTTTAACAAGTTACCAACATTTTTACATGTGTTATAAAACCTATGCTAAACACCAATCTTTTAATCATACTGCCTCCTTGTGTAGGAGGACAACAGTCATCAATCAGGCAAGGTACTACTTCTTTCTCACAATATGCAATATGTGGAGTAAGTGGGATCTCCAGGAAGCATAAAAAATTTACTGAATTGCTGCAGATTTACAGACTAAAACCTGAGTCACTGAATAATTGCAATACTTAAAGGTAAAGAACAGAGAGAGAGCTGAACTTTCCTACATAAGGAACACTCTATAGAGGTAATGTAGAAGCAGGCTTGAAGCTTCAGATTTTGACACAGATTATAAAAATGTTATTACACATGCATATAATTTTTATATATACAAATAATTCCATTTTATCACAGAGAATTGGATGCATATAAACTTTGTGCCAAGCAAGTGTCAAAACAGATTCTGACATGAAGTCTTGTTAATACTGGCAAAATACAAGAGACCTTAAACAAAACACAAAAGCCCAGATGCAGGAAAGCTCAGCAGTCAGCTCACCAGGTCTACCAACAGCAGAGCAAGGAATCCTAAATTAACAGGAGTAACTAGAGGAAGCACAGATCGTTACATCAACATTTCCCAACCATCTAATTAAGAAAAAAGCTCATTTTAAAATACTTCTGAAAATAATACCTTAAGAATATTTTATGGTGTTGCCATGTTCACAGCCAGATAAAACGATTTTTAAATGCTGACCACATTTCTTCTCTATTATATTCGCTAATACATATATATGAAAACTTAATTGTATTTCTTGTAATTGTTTTATAGAATAACAGTTAATGTCCTGTCAACCACCAGCCACTAAATAGTGCTTTAGATCAATGAAAGCAGGAATCACACGTGGCAGAGGGCAAGACAGAGCTCCAGCTCTCACAGCACATGTGTTTTATCAGCTTTCCCCACACGGGAAGGCAGGAAGACATTTCTTTCCCTTCTCCCAGTTAAGTGCCTCTACTGCTGGCCCAGAGAAATGTGGGATCCAGCACCCACTTCAGGTTCACTTTGATGTTTAACTCAGAACATCCCTTGTTCCTCCTCACCATCATCCTGTCCTCCTGCATCCACTCTGCCACACTCAGCTTTCTCCTTCCCTGCATCCTTTTTGCCAGGCACTCATCTCTTTCCATTCCCTGTAAAACCTGCAGCATTTCACTCGCAGCCACAAGCTAAAACATTGACACATCCACATCCCTTCACAAGTCTTGCCTAGGATACAAAATTAAATACTTAAGAGATTGTCAAATAAGGGCTAAAAGTATAAATGTGGAGTATCAGTGGAGATTAGAAAAGGTTTAAAGATTAAGTTTAACCAAAGATTCATACATTAACTAATATTTTAACTGAAAATCCATTTTGCTTTCTGGTCATTTTGTAAGCAGCTCTGTGACAGGCTCATCACCATCAGTGAATTCAAAAGCTTATTACACCAAGTCCAAAGTTAATGAATTCACATACATACACCAAAATATATTTTTAGGAAGTGAAGAGCATCCAAAAAGTTTGTTACAACTAGAAAATATTTATCACAATAAACTTTCAGATCAGTTCATAATATTGGATGAAGCCAGTGTTCAAGGAACACATACATTTGAAACTAAACTTAATACTGAAAGCACTACAGTAGAGGAGAGCTAACTTGCCTCTCCAAAATAATAAGCCACCCAAAAAAAAAAATTTCACAAGTGGTGCAAATGTTAAGAGATGACAGGTCAGAGATGAGCGACCCTTGTGTAGGTTTAAGCTGCAAGCTCACATTTAGATTACTTCATTCCACCTCATAAAAAAAGGCAAAAGAACAGATTTAATATTAACTGTGTTGGGTGTACACACACGTTGATTTATTAGACATATGGCAAAGGACTAAAATTACAGGGCTGGAATGTACAACCAGAGCCTCCCGGGATGTAACAAACATTACAGCAAACAGCACCTGGGTAACTGACCTCTTTGGTTTTATTACATATGCTAATTCCAGAGTGCATGTTTATAGCTGTTATTTTAGACTTCAGTACACAGGAAAGGTCTAAATTTAAAAGTCAGGTTCCTGAACAAGCCCACTCAGTCCCTACTGCCCAAGACACCAGCAATGCTTTGTGCAGTTTACTCAGTGCTGGGTGCAAACACCTCCTGGTGGAGCACACCCTGTTTGAAGCCTCCAGCCAGGGAATGGTTGCCTTGCTCCTGTGCTTGGAGAGGAAGCTATAAAATTACACACGAATCAAGTGTAACAACTAAATAAGGAAGGACAAAGGAGCAGACTGCTTCATGTGATTACAGGGATAAGGACATGTATAAACCTGCTGCCTCTCCCATACAAACCATTACACTCAATCAGAGCAGCTCAGGGAGTATCCAGGACTGTGCAGTTACCACAGAGCAACATCACGAGCTGATACAGAATTTTGAAAAGCAAGAGGCACAGGTACAGATCAACAAACTTGGATAATTCAAATCAGAGGGAATAATTAGCACATTAAGCAGTATTCATACAAGCAGTATTCATACAAATTCAACTTTATCCTGTTGTCCTTCAGAACAGCACCTTAAGTTCCCTGCAGTACCATAGCAGTGCTGCCCCTGAGTCAAAATTTAGAAGCTCGTTCCATTTCTCTCAAGCTCTTGACAACACAGTACTTCCAAATACAGAATATATATATGTTAAGATACTAAGTATTACAAGAAGCACCAGTGGTTTCCTCATTCTGTGTTCACATTCAGCCACTGAAGACTTCACAATGCCACAGATTTTTACGCTTACAGTGAAACAATAGTGTGCAAATGCAAAGTGAAATCTTCTTCACAGGTGACTTTTTTCAACAACTTAAAGCACAAGTGCTCATCCTATACAGGGAAAGGGCCATATCATTTCAACAAATTTCCTGCAGTTAAATAGTTCACTTGTGAGGAAAGCATCTGTGACGTTTCAGATCTGACAGTCCACCAAGATAAATAATTCAAATACTCAATTCACTTTCATGCTCTTTCTAAACAAGATCTCTATTCTGTCTCAGAATATGAAATAATTCACACATCCCCAGCCCACACCAACAAGGCAATAAAATTCCTGTGTGGACATGGTGACAGTTGAAAAGACAACCTGACACACAGGTGCCCACAAACGGCTGTGTGGGCACAGCTGTGTCAGCAACAGCAGCTCTATGGTGCAAACTCAAATACACCTCCAGACTTCCCCTCTTCACACCAAATACAGTCACATCACAGAGGGACCTCACAGGGCATGAACCCACGCAGTCAATCCAGTGACTGAACTGGAAATGTCACAGGAATAAGAATAAATCACGGTGAGCTCTGAAAGACAGAGAAAATGCTTACAACATATCAGTGCCATTGGTTATATCTGTCAGTGTTTTCAGTTGACTTAATTTTCTTTACTATTGTTTTTAGAAACAATGGTTTTCCCATCATAAGCAAGGCTCACCCAAGTCATTTACCTTACATTCCAACTGGAAAAAACTCTTTCCTTGTTTATTCAGGCCAAAACAGCTGGACTGCAGAGACTTGTCTCTCACCCCACAAGTGCAGGAATCATTATCACAACTCTCACAAATCCCAGACACTGCCAATGGATGGGATTAGCAGGTGCAGCTCAGGCTGCACAAGGTACCCCTGATACAACACTCTCCTCCAGTAGCCTTATTTCCCCTAAAAGCCTGAAGAAAAATCAGCAGGAACAATGGGTTGCACCACAGTACTGGCAACAGGTGTTAGAGCACCAGCCTGAACACTCAGCTTCACTCCTTGCCTGGAGACAAAGAGCCCAGCGCTTCTCTCACATACTCAGCACTGAAACTGAAATTACTTAATATGGCTTTCAATCTTGCATGTAATCTTTGTTTCTGAGAAACAAGAACTGCCAGCTTCGAAGCAAACATCCCCTTCTTACCAGCAGGGCTGCCTACTCTGCCTGGGAAGCAGTGCTCCTCTGAGCACTCAGTGTCACCTCCCTGCACAACTCACTGCAGTGACAGTTCCTTCAAAACAATAATAAAGCAAAGGAAAATGCTGTATAAACTGAAATATCATCTGACCAACAGGACTGATAAATTGATGTGTATCTTATTTTCTCCAAGCCTTACCCAGATGTAAAGATTTTGGACAGAATGCTTTAAGGAGCAGATGCCAACATTTTGGAAATAGGTGTTTCATTCTATTCCTTAAATACCTCCTACTTACTTCCAACTAAATGCAGATGGCTTAACCTACACACATTGTTTAAAAGGTTATTTATTAATCTGCTTTTTTAACTAATGTTACTCCACTTTTTAATTGTGCCTAGGTTAGAATTAACCTAGAAGAGTCTGTCTTGTCTGTGATGCTTCCCAATTCCATGATTCCTGTTTAAAGTTCGGGGTGAGGTCGATTTACTATTTTTGAAAAGGAATTAAGGAAGATGTTACACTTAAAGGAGCTTTCAGCCAAAACTTCTCTCACTGGCTCACAGCACACTTGGTGTGTAACAGCATCCCTCGAGTGAGAACACGACACAGGCAGGAAAGACAGGCTTAAGAAGGTAGGTCAGCTGTGCTAATACTCTAAAAGTGTTCGTCTAGGAGTGATGAAAAGGGAAGAAAGGAGGCTCGAGCTGGGTTTTGTTTCCACAAACACACAGACCAGGAAGTTGAACAGAAAGAATCACATAAAAACAAATCATCCTCTTAAAAAGGAACTTTTCTGGAAGCACCGTAGCTGTCCGCAATCTCTAAGTGTCTCCCTATACCACAGAAAGGCACACGAGTTAAACTAACCCCAAGTAATTTTATTACACAAACAATTCTAAGACCAAGAATTTACACCATATATTAAATAAACTCTCAAAATCATATTGCAAGCATAACTTTTAAATTCATGCTGTTCACATTCACCACCCCAAAACACGAAGTCTCTTTGCAATATCTGACGTTAAGAACATACAGAAAATAAAACAAGCTTACCACTTCCAAGGACATATTTGCTCGAACACGCCCAGTGTTGCAGGGTTTTTTTTATTTAGGGGGAGGAAGAAAAATGTCACAGCAAGCAAAGTTCAGGTGTTAGCCTGGCGAGGGTCCAGGCTCGGCACTAGAGCAGCAGCAGCTGCTCACACCTGTGCAGGGAGGAGGCTGAGCCCAAACCAGCTCCGAGGCTGAGGAGCTGCATGGCCCAAACTCGCTCCGAGAAATGTCCAGCTCGCTCAGCACAATGTCCCCAAAGCCTGCTGGCAAACTTCTCTGCCCTACCTGGTGAAAGCTACTGATTAATCTATCCACTGCTCCTCCCTCATCCGAGTTACTGCCTTGAACTTATGATCAAACTGGTTTTACTACCATGTAAAGCCTATTACTCACAATACAGCTCTTTACAAAACTAAGATAGCAATAAATGATATACAACAAGGAACTTCAGTTCTTAAAAAAAAACCTTCTTAGCTGTGTAGGGGGAAAAACCTTAAAACAATAAGCAGAGGGATAAACACCAAATCATCACTTTCAGTTATCAACACAATAGGTGTCTGGAGAGTGAACAGGACTACTCAAATAAATCAACAAAAATTAATCTTCATCTATCTTGTCAAAGTAAATGCAAAAAAAGGAGTTAAGATTCATTGGGCCAGAAAAAGAGGGAAGTCTGGGGGATTTCTTGAAGGAGGAGAAGCCTTGACTCTTAATCTTTACCTTCAGAGAACTGTTCCTGTAAGTTATATAAAGTCTAGAAGCAAACAGAAATAAAACCCAACCCAAAACCAAAAAGTCTTCCACATTCCACACACCTTAACATCTCCAAAAACCTCACACATTCCATCTAACAGTATCACTGCCCTTCTCTAAAACACACTGGAGACAAACGAATGTGTGCAACCTTTTCACTGTGATGGATTTTAGAAAGGAAAAGCTGCTCTCAAAGAAAACAATAGAAGTCTGCTAGGTTCCATTCCTTTCAGGAATTTATTAAGTTGTTTATTTTAAATTGCCCATACAGGAAGAAGCAGAAAAATGGCAATAACAATGTCAGAAACAAGAACTCTAACTCAGTGCCACTCAAGGAGGATATGTACACAGTTCAAACAGGAATTTCACATCAGGTTTTCTTAATAACATTGGAAATGTGTGCACTCCAACATCTTTAAGACAGAACAGGCAGAACATCTTTAAGATGTCTGAGCACTGAAAAGTGAATTCAAGGAAATGAGCTTCACAAGTAGGCAGTAGAATTGCTTGCACTTTTTTTTTTAATCTACTTTTATTCAACTGTACTTTTACCACCACCTTCTGGCTTTAGGACAGCTCCAAACATCCGACTCACTGATTTCCCTCCCGACCTTTACAACACGTCCCACTCCCCACCCCACACAGTGACACCACACAGTCATACCTGAGGATGTTTCAGAGGCTTTATGGGGTTCCTCTTAGCTGAGCCCACCTGTTCTTTTTCTTTTACAGCAAAATGATGCCAGTGGATGTCAGCACCAAGAACTGCACCTTTTGGGACAGACCACCTCAGACTGCTGGTTAACCCACCAAGGGATGGCCTCACAGAAAATATCCTGGTCCCAGCTGGCTCCAGGAACCAGGCATTACCAAGCTCTGATCATTCTCCAGGACTTCCCCATCAATATGCAAAAGGGTTGGGCAGAAACCAGTAAAACCCAACCAAAAATGGATTTTATAACATCAAACCAGATGATGTTATAAGGTACCAAGCATCAGCATTACATCAGTACCCACAGGAAGTTTCCATAAATTCCCTTCTCCACAGGAGTGTTTCAAAGTCACACAGTGCTTAGCTCGCCCACACTGTACAACAAATTAACCCAAATAAAAACAGTCTCAGCTTCCTTTGCTGCACTTCTGACAGCAAAGATCCAATTGCTACCACTACATGAAAAAAACCTACTACCACAATGTAAAATTATTATGCAATATTTAGAAGACTCAAGAAATAAAAAGAAGACAATCAAAAAGCTATTTCCTACTTTAACAATCCAAAATGAAGTTGACAGCATTTAGTCATACGTCAAACAGAAAAGATGCATTTGTGAAAGCATGAGAAGTGGCATAAAATGTCAGTAAATCCAATGTATGGGCAGAGCCCAGAAGGAGGGAACAGAAGGGGACTGATCTGCTTTAGCAGTGAGGATACAGTCTGGATCTGGGGCATCTAACATATTCAGGCAGCATGCAGCAATAATCCTCCTGTCCACATTGTGCTTGCCCTTCAAACAGGCAAGGAGCAGCCTCGTGCTGCCCAACAGCCAAGGACAGTTTGCAGCTGGCACCTGGCAACAAGCTCTGCCCTCAGACAGGATGAAGAAGAGACAAACTAACAAAATTAGCAAAAACAAACTAGCTGGAATTAGAACCTTCCCCCAATTCTCTTTCAGTGGATGAAAATCAAAGGCTTTTATTTCTTTTTTTAAAAACAGTTTATCTTCTCTAATAACATCTAATATTTGAAAAAGAAAACATGTTTATCTTCACCCAGTTTAACCTGTCATATTTATTATGTTTTAATATTTTACACATGAAGCAAATCTAGTGGATAACACATGCACTTTCAGCTTCAAATTTTAATCTTTTCCAGATCAGCACAGATTATCATTTGCCATCCATAGTCTGCATGGAGAGGTTATATCCTGTTCCTCAGTTCAATTCTTAAACCAGTGTGTATATACATGTCACCAAAAAGCCACCACAAATTTAACCACATAATGCATTCAAGCCAGATCCCCATTTAATGCATGAAATTGTACTCATAACAGGAGAGTAAGCTGATCCTTTCAAGAAGGAATAAATATTCAAGTACAGTCCCAGAATTCTGCAACCAAATATGTAAGGTTTGGTGTAACCCTTAGTCCTGTCCACAGCAATTTGCCCTCTCTGGTTGCATTTCTGTCCTCTTTCAGACCTTCACACTCCTTTCCCTTTCATGTGGGCCATGAGAAGTCAACAATCCTCATCCCTTGTCAGCATGCTCCCTGTCCTTACCACTCCCAGTGGTGGTGGTGAGCTCATGCTCTTGGCAGCAAACAAATAAATCCATTTCCTGAGGGACCTTCCTCATTCACGAGGCCAAAGTCCAGCCCTGCCTGAGTTCATTTCTACCTCCCTCCAGCAGGTCACCCACACCTTGCAGGTGTTAACAGCACACCAGGCCAAGCTGGGGCATTTGAGTTTAATTGCTGAGGCTTGGTACTTGCAGCAGTCTGGCAATAATAGCATCCCACAGATCCTGCAGCATGATCCACAACAACCTACTACAGCAGAAAATGAGAATGGTTTGGGAAGAGGCAGAAAAAAAAAAATCAAAAAAACAGTTCCCTGCACAGCTTTCCCAGAAACAGTCTCTTAAACTATCACTACCTGTAAATTAACTTCTAAGAAGAAACTATAATCGAATTGACCATGAAACAACACACAACTTTCACTTCCCTAACAATTAATGCTTTCCCATGATCTCACCACTGCACAAGAGCCTTCCAGCCTAAACACACCAGCTTAAAGAAAAGTTCCCAAGATCAGCCTCGTAACTGCACTCAGCCCCAGCACCAAGAAGACAAGTTACTCCTGTTGCCATGAAACAAAAGTGGTCATTTTCTTCTATGTAACTTCCACTTCTCCAAACCCCTGAGCCTTCTAGAAAACTGACTGTCCCCTGTAATGCAGGACATCCGACCATGCCATGCACACGTGAACAGCTGGAGAATTAAAAATACCTGAAGCTGAGATGCCAGGATGGAAATAATTTAAAACAAAGTTTTTAAAAGCCCCAGCTGCAGAAGGGCAAGAAAACACCCAACAAGTTGGGTAATTAACATAGAAAATATAGAAATATGTCACATCCAACTGCCCTTTGCTCTTCAAGAGGACAAATTCATGACACACAAACCAGCAAAGAACTAAGTCTGATGCTTCCTTCCAATAAAGCACTTGAAAGCTAATTAAGAACATCAGCACAATAATCATCAAAACACCACTTGAGGTCAAATTACTGTTTATACAGGACTCAAAACCCCAAACTGACTTACAACTAAACTACCAATGATTTGAAAATGTTAGAGAAGTGAAAAGCATTTGTACAAATCTTCCCTTGGCAGAATACTCACTCTGAGAACAACTGGATTATTTTTATCAGATTTACAAGGAAAAATCTTAAAAGTCCCCACAGTAAATCAGAAAAGAATAATTTTGCTTTTTCAATTTTTCAGAAAAATTGTGAAATTTAAAACAAGCAAGTGTAAAGAAGTGTTTATAGCACTGGACCAATATCCCCTTAGGTTTTACAATATGAAAGTATCACAGTAAGACACACTGCATAGTTCTGGTTTGCAAAGAATTAATTTACTTCAAAAGGGGCAGGAATATCTACATTCACTGGGACTATATGAAAGTGTTACACCAAGGAATTTGCAGAGTCACAAAAAAGGCAGTGCCAGCAGCAGAGAGTCCAGGGTAAGGCAGAATTGTTCCTTCAAATACAGCAGCTTGAGCCAGGCTGAAGAACCCACATCAGCACAGCCTGAGGATGCAGCTTTTCATTAGAGATGAGCTCCCTGAGCTGTGACCCCACTTTCCCAACTCTCTCATGACTGGATGTCTTCTGTAAGGGGGGGTTTAGGGGTTTTTTTATAGTCTTGGTTTTTTAATCAGTTCATCCCACTAAAGCAGGTAACCATGGCTCCAGACAACTTGGTGCACTGCAGAAGTCAGAGGGACACAGAACACACAGTGCAAGGGTACAGACAAAAAGAAATGCTCAAGTGAGTAAGAACAGACAGCAGAACTTCAATTAAAAAAGATCTTCAAAAGCATCTTAAAAAAATGTCAGCACCTGGAATGTCTTCCCATTAAAAAAAAATTATCTTATTACAAATACACCTCTTGTGTATTTCAGCCATTTCAGTAACACTGATCCTGCCACACTACCACAGTAAAATCAAGCCAATGCAGAAAACTCACCTTCACAAAATTGTCAGGGAACATGCCCCTTCTGCCATTTAACTCCCCTTCCAACCATCCTTCTTCTTCCAGTTTTTTCACATTCCTGATGATTTCGCCAACTCGGATTGTTAACTCATCATCGTGCACTGCATCATAGTCATATTCCACAATATAGTCCACTGAAAAGGAAAACAAAAATGCACAATGAATACAACCCAGACTGGGAAATGCAGCTTGAAATCCATGCATGTTCAAAAGACAAACCTAACAAGGAATGCTAAGAACAAGAATTTCCCTCATAGCAATGCTCATTTGTGAACTGTAACATTCCCAAGTATTTTGGAAAGGGGGAAGCAACTGGACAGTCACCTATGAGAAAAAAGTGAATTTAGAAATACGACACCAGGTCACATTTTGGTGGTGGTGGGCAGGTTTTTGTTCATGTGTGGTGGAAGGAATTGCTGGCAATGGTTTTTTTCCCCACCAAGTTCCAGCTGAAGGTTTACCAATTATGAATCACTGCCCACAGGGCAAGTGCTTCTTACTCAGTGCACATTTGGGGCCAAGGTTCAGACACTGTGTGTATGGTACATACTGGAAACACTTTGTTAATTCTCATACTTGAGCCTGCTACTTTGTCTGCAAAAAACTAATTGCTGCACACTCGGAATTTCTGCAGGTTTGATCCAAGAAATGCAATAGAGCCAGAAGGTGTGTGATTGATAGTATCATACAACTTAAATTGCACAGATATGTAAAAAGCACCTTACTTCAGTCATTTGGTTTGTATGAAGTAGAATCAGCAAGTGAGCTTTACTTTTGGTACAATTAAGTTTACTCAGAGGAGCACAGCAGTGCATTCACATACTTGGTCCATCTGTTGCACAAGATCCATGAGAGCTGCTCACTGACAGCTTAAGGCTTTTTTGGCAATAAAGACCCATTTGTTCATCAAGAAATTCTGTTCGTGCCAGAAATTTCCACAAACCTGCAGCAGTCAAATAATCTTCCCTCTCACTCACATTCAGTCAAATAGCCAGGCACTGCCAAATGTTAAAACACTGTTCTCACTGAAACCTTCCTCTCCTCCTCAGATCACAGTGCATAAGACCACAAGGTTAGAAGACAGAAATCCTGAATGGCTGTAGAAGTTTCTCCCAGGTTAATTTATCAGTGCATAATAATATCCAACAATTAATTAAAAAGTGAAGGAATCAAATGGGAAGAAGTATTATTTCCTTGGTATTGAGCTTACAGCTGCATTAAATCAATGGATAATTCTGACTTGTGGGCAATTCTGATCACAAGTGCAACTGCTGTGACTGCAATTAAACCTTTATCCCTCTGCTGCCTATGGATGAAGCCAGAAAACCCTTAGTAAAAAACAGAACTACATGATGGTGCCATGAATGCAAGAGGTGCTTGAATGATATATCTGGCAAACTTTTTTCTGAATACACTCATTACCAAAGGAACCAATAGCCTATAAACATGAAAACTTAGTTTTGCTTTCTTCCTTTAAGAAAAAAAAAAGTTTTTCTCCTGATGAACAGAAGTCATCACTGGAGTTACCTGCCTATGATACACACCTAGAACTCCTAGCACACACTTTTTGTACTGTAGACATTTATTTTTGCCAAATGTACTCTCTAAGCTTGTTTCAAAGCATCATAGTCCCCCATTACTGCCTGGAGCAAGCAGAGTAGTCCTGTCCTGCTTGTGCACAGAATTGTCTCTGGAGTGGCTGACATAAACATTGTCAAATATACAGGAAATTCTGGCAATCACGAATCATAAAGACAACAGCCATTCATCACCTAAGAGTCTGGAAATTAAAACATCACCTTCCAAGCAACTCAACCTAGCCACTCTGGAAACCTATAAATGTAGAAAAATGTAAGAAATATCCATGTCACATATTTCTCTCATGATACACTGTTTTGAAGCACATTAGCAGGTACCATATTTCAATATACACACTACAGGACAGCTTTACAAAGCTAAACATGGAAAATGGATCACAACAGAGTGTCAGTCACGGCAAATGCTCACAGCACTGACTTGAACTGCCAAACACCTGGTTCTTTTTCCACAGCAGCAGTAGATAATCACACCCCCACTATGTCAACATGAACCAATTCTACTGGAAGCTTATTTACTCCCTTGGGAGAAGACTTCTGTATTTGTGTTTGAAATACACAGCACATTCATTCTAGCCACCTTTCCAGACTATAAAACATCAACTTGGTCATGTCAGCAACCAACAGAGAACCTGAAGAACCTCCCAGTCATCATCCACATGTCTTTATGTTCCAAAGACACACAGCAGTAAACTGACATCAGCTTCTTACACTTGAAAATTAGGTGCTGAATTTCCTCTTGTATTTGTCAGTGATACTCAAAGCCACCCTTACTCTCCTGGATATGTAGACAAACCACGTATGAATTCTATTGCCTCATCTGTAAAGTGGAAGGGACCCCAGGGAATGTTAAGATAGTTTCATCCCATATATTTTTTTCCATTTGATGGCAGAGAAACAGCAAGGAGGTACACATCCCACGTGTTGCTACCATATGGTCCTTAAGAGGAACAGCTGTAAGTTTTGCTTTTCATTAGCAAGCAGCACTGGTTGAATCATCCAGGTCATTCACATCTCAGTGTGATGGGCAAGAAACCACTGTACTGCCAAAATAGTCCAGATTAAATAAGCCTTTGACACATCTTAAAGTATAATATTTACCCAAACAAAACAGAGTCCAATGATGACAGAAAATGTTTTCAAGGAATCACAACTCCTTATAATAACAATAACTAGAAATTGCATCAGTTGACTGATGATACTTCTTAATGCTTGTAGTGGTTCTGAATGCTTTTGAATGCTTCAAGTTCTCACTTAAAAGCTTTACTCGAGAACAGATACACTGCATTTAGTCAGAAATAAGTTGGACTCCAGTAATATAAGCTGGTCAAATCTTTTTAAAAGTTTGTATAAGGTGCAGCAGAACTCCTCAGCCACACAAACTATCAAACCCACCTATCTTCTCTCCTCTCTGCTTTTTACACTGCTTTCTCCATTTCAAACCCCACCCAAATCAATTATCTGTAGCTAAAGTCCATAATGATCAAGTCTCAAATGAAAAATAGTCTTCCCAGGCTTGAGCAGGAACACTGTGAGGTTTTTACGGTGCTTTTCTTGCACAACCAGAAGCACTGAAGTTCACCTGAGAGGGAGGCAACTTTCTCCTGAGTTTTCACAGTATCTGCATACAAGGAAAGGCTGAAAGAGCTGGGAAAGGCTCAGGGAAATTTTATCCATCAGGGTGTGGAAAAGACCAAGCAGTGCCCAATGAAAACACAAGAGGCAGTGGGACAAAATGAAACCAAACAAATGCCACTTAAACATACATTAACACACTCTGTCATCCAGCCATGACAGCTTTCCAAGATACTTAGGGAACGTTCCAGATGGTGTTTTTTGAAGGTTCTGATCCATTTTCAGGGGCAACAGACGAATTAAAATCAACAGAGCTAAGAAAAAAATTATTGCCTGGACATCTTTGGGGAAGATGGCTCTGTGGGAGTTGTCTGCTCAGCTCTTGTTTTTCAGTAAGATGATAACCTCACTATCGAACCAAGAATGAAACAATTAGGTTGGACATTAGGAAGAAATTCTTCTTAGAAAGGATGAAAAGGGATTACATATTGGAAGGGGCTCCCAGGGAACAGTTTAAGGACAACTGGACACGGCACTTAGTGCCATGGTCTGGTTGACATGATGGTGGTTGGTCGTAGATTGGATTCGATGGTCTCAGAGGTCTTTTCCAAACTATTTGATTCTGTGATAAAACAGACCAAACACATCAAAGTCAATCAGCCCAGGCAACAGCGACAGACTACGTTATTCCCCACAGCACAAAGTGTCCTGTCTAACACTTCTTTGATAAAACAGCTCCCACTGTGAGCCAGCACAGCAGCACTGGCTGCACAAGCCATTCGGTCACTGCTGGCACACGTGGACTCCCCACTTCTCCAAACCTTACACAACCAACCACACCCCAGTGCCAAGGCAGAAGCAGCTCTCCCAACAAGCATGGCCACATTACACTCATCTTCCCTGATTTTAAACAAAGGACACCTTCAGCTACTCAGAGTCTTTCTGAAGTTGTCTATTATAGGTAACTAAGGCCCTCTGGTAGCCCTAAAACAGAAACCAATATATAAATCAAGGAAGAGCAGAAAATATACCAAAATTCTAGCTGCCCATGTCTTCAATAGAAATAGACACCCATCCAGCAAAGAGCACAATTGCACATTCTTGGTACTTTGTTTGGAGTATTACAATACTGTCAGAATCCAGTGACCTTTCTGTGGCAGCCAAAAAAAGATACAACCCAGATTTAAAATAAATCCCACGAAAAACACACTTTAATAGCTTTTTTTTTTTTTTTCCAAGAGGAGAGGGGGATTCATCAGATAACTGAAATCCTTGCATATATTGGGAAGCCTTGTTGAAACTTGCTGCAGACCTGGAGGGACAGAGTCCAATGTGAAGCATCAAGAATTGCTGCCATGCTCCAGAAAGGTCTCTTCAGGCAGGTTTTAGGCCAGTTCAGATTCAGTCATTTTATTGAAACAACAACCCTGGAAAGTTGTGTGGCCTCCAGAAGTACCCCGCCAGCAGAACTGCAGTTACACTAGAAACTTGGCTTTTGCTTTTCCAATTTATCACAACAGACAGTTGCTAGATGCCTAAAACAAACTTCATTAGTACTGTTATTTCCTCTTGTACATTTATGACATAAAAGCCCCAAAGTTTAGTCTCCTATAAAACCAAACCTACCAATTCTGTTATTATGTATGAATAGAGTTACACAGAGTTACAAAGGCTGTTGATTTTATAGCAGACAGTTTACAATACAGACAAAAGATCACAGAGGACACAATCTTACCCTTTTAACTATCATACTTCACAACTATTTCAAAATCAGGTGCTGAACTTAAGGAGAATGCTCCTTCCAGTGGCTTTCCTAGAGAAATGTTCCTACAATTTGTGAGCTGTGGGAATTCCAGCTGGTTTAATATTAATATAGTATATGTTTGGCCGCTTAAGACAGATCTTAACACTGAAAAAGTAGCTCAGGTGTTTAAATGCTAAACAATGCAAACACCTCTGTAAATGTTAAACAGAAGTAGTGGTTATAAGGATGTTTTCTCTCCACTTTAACACCATATAATTTCTTGTCACGCTGCCCTGAGTCACTGATGACAAGACAGATGTTTCTATTAAAAAGCCTGATAGACTTCGCACTGCCCTTAAAATGCTAGTTCCTGCTCCCCAGACTGCGAGTTATGTCTACAAAGTTCTCCTGTAAAAACACATGCACAAGGTGAGCACCAGGGTTTGGGAACCAAAGAGAAATCCCTCCTGGCCAAAAGCTCCCTCCCACTGCTCTGCACCAGGCTGCTTCCTCCAGGTTCTGCATCTGCTTCACTCTCCTGTTTACAAATGGCCATAATAACCAGTTCCCCAAAGATCCAAGTATTCCTTTGGGGTACACATATGGGTTTGCTCTTCCTCAATCTGAGTAAGGGTGCACCGCACATTTCCCACTATCAGAGAAACCACTCTGATCACTGGTCTTGCACAAAAAAGTCCCTCCCTTCCTTTCACACCCCAATAACCATCCAACTGAGAGCAGCTGAGGGACTGAACCTTGAACAGATGGAAACATTAAGTATTTCCTACTTTCCTTCTCGTGGTGCCCAATAAAGCTGTATCACCAATAGAGTGGGAAACCCACAAAGCTGTATTTCCAAGACACCTTACCCCAAAGATGTTGTGATCCTACATTTTCTTCTGTGTGCATTCACTGGCCCTTTCCCCTGCTCTGTGCTTAAATTAGTAGTTATTTATACTACTGGTGAATCAGATAAAGAAAACAGCCCAAGAGAAAACTTGCAGTGACAACTTTCTGCAAGTTTATCTCCTTAAGATGTCTCACTGCAGAGTCAGACACAGGACTGCTTCAAACCCACTTCAGATCAACATCTACATCCCTGTTACAGCCCAGATCAGGAGCACTGTGCTCACTGAAGCTCCAAACCACCATCATTTGTGGTGGTTCAGTTCAGTGTGGAACTTTTTTTTCACTGAAATTAAACCCAGGAATACACTTGATGCACGTTAATCTTTAACAGGCATTACGTCCATGGGACAAGACTAAAACTACAGTGATATAAAAATGTCCAAAACCTGAAACATGAATATGGTCCCTCACACGAGCAAGTTCCCCCTACAGATCCACTCATCTTGCCCCTCATCACTTGCTGCTTTTCTCAAAGCCAAAATCTGCCATTAAACCACATCCTAACATAGCACATTATTGATACAAGGCCACTGGATTCCTGTCAACTCTGATGGTAGGGATGCAGTTCCATGCCATTAAGAAACTGAACAAGTGTAATTAGCTAATGGAGACCATGCAGTTTACACATATTTCACAGTACAGTCACTGGTTTTGAGCCACACCATAAAGAAGAGCAGACATTTCACTGAGCTCAGCCATGCAGAGCCAGCACACTCACGTTCCACGTAGAGGACTTGCAAGCAGTTGCATCACAAGGGCTACTACGAGCATTAAACATCACCAACAAGATGTTTTACCTTCATAGTAGCTCAGAAGGAGGTTGGGTGCCTCCTGTGTGGCCCCTGGAACAGCAGTGACACATGGCAGAGCCATTTCTACCTGTGCCTCCTCCCAAGGGAGCCACACCAGTCCTGCCAAACAGCTCTGTGCCAAAGCAGTCACACCTCCTCCTGCTCCTGAAGCTTTGATCCGTGTGCTAGCCAAGCAAACTCTGCTGCCACAAGGAAGGGATGTGGCAGAGGAGGTTCTCTGCAGCTTAAGATAATGCTGACCTCATTTATGCAAATGTTGACTTATGGTCTTGTTTTAAGCAAAATGCCCTGAGCCATGAGAATTCTTTCATTAGTTTATAATAATACAACATAATGCCAATCAATGTGAAATATTTTCATGCCATTCTATGTACATTTTCTTGTAAGCATATTCAATTAATTCCCAATTTGCTGTAAGCTGATTATTCCAGTCGTGGATTATTTCAAAGACAGAGAACCTAAATCTGTACAATTTATTAGTTCAGGTTGCTGGGCAAACAAACAGTCCCTTCAAGCACTAAAGATGCCTCCAATACATACAAACACACAGTGCTGGACCCAAGCTGATTCTACATAAAGCCAGCTCAGCTGTATCCACCCAGTCTCTGCAAGCACCACAAACACCCCACTGCCACCCAGCAGGGACTCAGTTTGGATGCCAGCAGGATTTGCTCTGCTTAAAGCAACTTCATGTTGAAGTGAGCATGAGCCTTCACCCTCTCTTCAACACACCCCATCTCAGAAGGCTCAGCAGGTCCACAGCAGCATTAGCTGAGGGAGGGCAATCAGCCACGCTGCGGCACTCAGGCCAAATTCCCAACAAGCCCCTTTCCACTTCCTCAGCACAAGAGCTGACCAGAGCACCATCCCCATCTGAGCCAACATCAAATTAATCACTGATTATGCTGAGTTAGAAGGGACCCACGAGAATTACTGAGTCCAACTCCTGGCCCTGCATAGGACCATTCCCAAGAGTCACACCCGGTGCCCAAGAGCGATGTCCAAACACTTCTTGAGCTCTCTCAGGCTGGTGCTGTGACCCCTCCCTGGGGAGCTGTTCCAGTGCCCAACCCAGTGCCTCTGGGTGAAGAAACTTTTTCTAATATCCAACCTTATCTGACACAACTTCAGGCCATTCCAGTCCCCACACAGCAGAGATCCATGTCTGCCCCTCCTCCTCCCCTCAGGAGGAAGCTGTAGACCACAATGAGGTTCGCCCTCAGTCTCTTGTTTTCTCCAGGCTGAACAAACCAAGTGACCTCATACAGCTTTACCCTCCAGAGCCTTCATCTTTGTTGCCCTCCTGTGGATACTCTTCAACAGTTTAATATCTTTTTTCCACTGTGGTGTTCACAACTGCACAATATTTGAGGTGAGGCTGTCCCAGTGCAGAGCAGAGCAGGACAATCCCCTCCCTCATCCAGCTGGTGATGCCATGCCTGATGCACCCCAGGACAAAGTGCTGTGCCCAGGCAACTCAGTCTTTCAGCCCCAGCTCCCATTGCTCTATCAGATGTTAAAAAAACCTTGGGAATTTAAATATCAGAGTCTTCTCAATCAAAAAATCATTGCACTGTTATGAAGAAAATCTATCATTCTGCTGGGATAGTTTCTCTTCGATATTCCAAATGTCACTACCAAAATGCTGTTGGGTATGTGACGGTTTACAAGATCTGCTAAAAACTTAAGAAGTACTCTCCAGTGCTTACACTGAGGATATTTTAAACTGCTATAAAGATAGCTTTTAGGACACAAAGAATGAAGTCTGAATAAACACACACCACGGAGAAAACCAGCAACAACAACCAAGTCAAAAAAAGGCAACAAAACAACTCTGAAACATACTGTTTAACTCTCACAATAACCCATATCTCATTTAAGCCTTTGTTTCCCCACACTTGAGCACCAACAGCCCAGCTACTGTCAGCTTCCCATGTTGATCAAGTGCTATGAGCTTAAATGGAAAAAAAGTACCACTGCAAGAGAGGAAGGAACAAGCTGGCACAAAGGCAGTTCTGTCATTTTCCTGAAGTATGGGGTCTCACCACATTTTTTACTTTCTAATGATACCAGGTACCTTATTGCATCGTTTCAGTAGATGCCTTTTCCCAAGGTCTGTAGTGACAGGGCACTAGTTTTAAACTGGCAGAGGGGAAATTTAGATTAGACCTAAGGAAGGAACTCCTGCTGGCACAGGCTGCTCAGAGAAGCTGCAGATGTTTCACGGTTGGAAGAGTTCAAGGCCAGGCTGGACAGGGCTTTGAGCAACCAGGTCTAGTGGAAAGTGTCCCTGCCCATGGATGATCTTTAAAGGTCCCTTTCAACTCAAACTATCCTGTGATTCAGGCACCAAAATCATTTAATGGTATTTTTTGTTAGATAGACCATACAAATAAATGAACAAATCTCTGTCATTAGCATGTACTTTTTCAGAGACATCCTGTAAATTCCACAGGTTTCTTGTGATCCACATGATCTCTCACTGAAATTTCTTACACCCTTGATTTTACATTTACAGTTGACAGGAAACTCTGCAGAAGCTGGCCAAACTGAAATTAGTTCCAGCCACTAAACACTTCTCCCAAAAACACCTTCTCACTGCTATGCCACTGACATCCCAATCACAAACTCTCAGACAGTACAACCCCCAGCCAGCTCCAGGTGCTGTCTAAAGTCATAATAAGGCAACTTTATTCAAGCTTTTTTTTTTTTCTGTCCACCCTGCAGTATCTGCTACTTTTCCTAACTTCTTTTGTAACTTGCTCTGTGCTGCATCACCCAGTTCCAGCACAAATATTTTCTGCTTAAAGCAACAATTCCTCTACATCCATAGCTTGCCTAAAAAAAAGGAAAATAAAAACAAAAATAGCAGTCTACCCTTGAGACAGTCTAAAGCCAGGAGACATGGTTCTGTCAGCACAGAACTCGTCCATCCGGAAGCCGCCCTGGATCCGCCTGGCATTTTGCGATTGCGTAAGGCAACGGTGAGTTCTCCAAGAAATGACTCACCACGCATTTTTAATAAAATTTAGTGTTGAATTTTACAGCCCAGTAAGAATGCCTGAAATAATTAGGAAAATGAACAACTGAAAACAGCTTAAAATGTATGCTTTTCCACCCAAATTGTTTCAACTAATGAGAAACTCGTCATGTTCTTACAGCCACCATCTCAAACACCAGTTTCTTGTGCTGGTTCGAGTACAATTAGTAAGAGAGTTCGAGATGGAAACTAAGCAGTACAGCAGAAATCCTGCCCAGCAGCTTGCCCTGAAAGATACCAACCACATATGCTTCATTTTCCTACTCCAGGCTCCTGTAATTTTCTGGAGTGCATTATAGTGCTTTACACTGTGTATGATAAAACACAATTGAAAATTGAATGTTTGTCAATTTTCACTTACCTAAAGCAAATCACCACACACACCCTCATAATTTTATAATACACACATACTCACAATTTTACAAAAAAATGTTTTAGGTATACCTCACTGCAGATTTATCAATTCTAAAAGGTATCCCATCATGTCTTCTCCAATATTATCAGAAATACTTGTTTTAAATTCAGTCACAAATTTAATAAATGCTACAATTGTGGATTTCATTTACCCCCTCACTTCTATGAGCAGAACTGCTGGGCTCCTCCCTTTACAGCAGAAGACACGAAATGGGAAATAGCAGAATAAAATCTCCACCATCTCCAGGTATTTAATACCTTATAAGGTCAGAGGAGGTCGAAACGTTTTGCCTGGGAAGTGACACGAAGCAGAAAGTGATGGTTTGTGCTACTTTCCTTCAGTCTGAGCAGAGCTCAGAGCAAGAGACCAGCCTGGAAATGAGAGGTGACACCTGCAGGAAAGGCACCAAATGTCTCCATGAGCAGAAGTGATAGAATGCTACCAATTCACACTACAGAGAAAACCAGGGATCTTTGAGGACACAGGGGAATGTATTAAAAAAAAAAAAAAAAGCCAGATTTTCTGAAGTCATGACTCAGACATTGTTCCATATATAGATTTATGGCTCTTCCTCTGTTCCTTCCCTTAAGTTAATTTTATAACATCTACCTGGCAAAACATTCAAGGTGAGTCACAAAACACTGAATTACAAATTCTGCTAAAACAAAGCCATGCCAAAGAGCACTGAAGAACAAAAGAATAATACCCTATTTATATTTTGTTCAAATCCAAAGCACCAAATACGCAGTGAAAGTACTACAAGGTCAACATCGTATTTATAAGTGTTCCCTTAAAGCCTTCACTAGGTAATAGGCTCACAAAAATAAGTTTGAAGCTGCAGACTCTGTTGCTTATCTTAGAACTCTTTTTACAAAATCATTCCCCCGAAAAATAAAAAATTGTATTTGAAGTTTCCTTCCTTCAGTACCAGGACTCCACACTACTACAAAAGCTTCAGCTCCTCCTGCAGATTTTTTTTTCAGGATTCTCCTAGCCAAAAAGGACATAATGATCATAGCCCCAGGTTATGAATTCAAGAGTTATGAAAACAAAGTCTCTGAAAGCCTTTTGGGTTTAAATGAAAACTCCTTTTACGCTCTAAAGAAATGCAGAAATGCTTTGATAGACAGCTTACAATTTGGCACATATCTAACTCTGAATGACAATTAGTACATGTGCAAACATGGCAAGAGAATCTGGCTCTGAAATAAATTTACAGGAACTTAAAAGCATTATTCAGAGCATGCACAAAGTGTTCCCTTCATCTTTAAAAACAGACATGATGCAAGAGTCTGAATGGCCCCAGATTGGAATCTTGCAAAAACCACAAAATATGCTTAATATTAAAACAGGAACAAGTGTTTGTATCGGACTCCATGCTGTCAGCTCACACTAATTGTGACATAAAGTTCATTTACTTTTTAGTGTGGACATTTTAGTCAATACAATAAACTGAACTTCTGATGGAAAAAGAAGAAAGAAACCCTTATGAAATGGATTTTTACAAAAGCCAGTCAAAACAGCCAACGCTCAAGGGCACCCTGCAATCTCAATCAGATAGTTTTAAAGGAGGCAAAATTGTTTCATTAAGTCAATTATATTCTAAAAGTTCAGAGATCAAGTCCCTCAAATACCTATTTGCAACATCTATTTAGAAGGATTTAAACAATTCTTATTATGATCATGATAGCAATCTGCATGGTTTGCAATGCTTCCAAACATGGGAAAACAAGAGTTTGAAAGGACCTCTGGAGGTTACTTATTCCAAACTGGTCAGAGCAAGGTTAATTTCAAAGTCAAATCAGGTTGCTCAAGGCTTTGTCCAGCTACATTTCAGAAGTCTTGAAAGGATGGAAATAAAACAGCCACCCCGAGCACATTTTCTGATATTGAATTCTCATAATTTTTCCATATTATACTCAGTAGGAATTACCACTGTCCTAACCAGCAGACATTGGTTCACAGCTTTTCACTGTGCCTCCAAGGAGAGTAGGTTGTTCTCCTCTCCAAGCTACACCCACTTCTTGTGCCATATGCACCAGCCTACCAAGCACTCTCAACTCTCCAGCTCACTGCCATTCCTGCTGCATTTGGGGGGAGGGAGGAGCAAAACTGGACACGGTATTTTAGAGACAGCACTGTGAGTGCAGGGAGTAGGGAACAACCACTCCCCATGACCTGCTGGCTGCCGTCCTGCTCCTGACCCCTGGTAGACAGTAAGGTGGTTTATTTCTACTGCAGCACATCAATCATCCCCCATCCCATTCACTGTGGAGTATTTTAGGTTCCTGGTCATAATCTTGAGCATTTGAAGAAACCAGTGTTATCTGAGCATCCCTAGCTGCCTGTCCTCCTGCTTCACTCCCAATAATTCTTCCCCTGTACAGCCATTTGGCTGAAAATGCCAGAAGAGCAGGATCTCTAAAATACGAGCTGTACATATTATGTTAGGGTTTTTTGCAAAGTCTGCACTGAAGCACTCAAATCTCAGTCCTTCCCGAGGAAAAGATTTCAGGACTGCCCCAACACTCTTGCTCTCCTAACCTGATGGCTGGCTGATCACCAAATATGCAGCTGGGAAGCAGCTACAGCATGTGCTGTGTCTTGCAGAGCTAATTGATAGTAACACAACGATTGGTATTTGAAGAATTTGAGGAGGGATCAGAGGCCTTACAGGAGTTTATGAAGAGCTGTGTGGGACAAGGGATATCAGTTGCTGCATCAGGAGACAAAGCACCCGAGGCAAGTTCATGGAATGCCAACACCTTCGCTGGTCTCAACGCAGTCACTTGAAGGAGTAGTTTAGATTTCAGAAACACAAAGGAAATACTCTTGATTGTTCCAACACATTCACAACTACAGGTATAACCCTGGGGACCCAGCTACATACACACAAAAGAAGTGAAATCAAGAGAGGAGAAGAGTCGGCAATACAACCTCAGATTTTTCAAACACCGAGGTCAGGATTTACCACTTCAGTCGCTGCTCAGAACTGAAAAATCAGGATAGAGCAGTGACCAGCAGGATCCAGCAACTCTTTGATGGGAAATCAGCACAAACTCCTTGCTGCATGGAGATTGCAGGCTGTGTCTTATTCTACTGACAGCACATCTCCTGTTTCATAAACAGCTTTATTTCATCTACTATTCATTCAGCCTGAGGCTTTCTGCTACTGGTTATCTACCAGGGCAGGTTTTCTTCTACAACCTACACATTAGAAGCTATTTACATTACAATCCATATATGTGCCTTATAGTTCTCTCTCAGTAAGGATGAAGCATTACGATGGAAAGAACAAACTCTCTTCCCACAAAATAAGCATCTAGTAAGATGATGAGCCCATGGAAATAAGAGGAAGCTATTTTATACACTAATTGTGCTTTTACTGACAACCCCACACTGTTCATTTACATACATAGCCCTATAGCACACAATGATTTAACAAATGCCTTCAAGCTCTCCTCACGCTGCAAAGGGTGTCAATTGAGATAATTTCCAATTCCCCTACTTCCTTGCACCACATCCTTTCTGATACTGGGAAGCCTGTAAAAGCAGACCCTGTTAGACTTTTTATAATGTGAATGTGTCAATGTAATGGGTTTTAGCACCACCTTCCACTTCTCAGACACTCTCCTCCCTGTGCTGAAGGATGAGGTGTATTTTCAGTAACACGTGGGCCAGGCAAAGGAAGCCCAGTATTTGATTTTCAAAAGCAAACCAGCACAGTTCATGATAATTTATCTTAATTAAAAGGCTGCATTCCACTGTTTGCACTTTTCAAGAAAATCTGCTGTCTCCTTATCTACCATACCCACAAGAGCATGGGATTAACATATTTGCTTTTATCCTCATGCCTACAAAAGCCTTGCTCACCTCAGCACTTCCCCTGCCCCGCTCACAGAACAGCACCTCATGTCACCTGGCTTCAGAAGAGCCCTAACTCAGCTGAGCACAGCAAGAAGCTTTGTTTGGGACACTGAGGTTTCCAACAGCCCACGGCCCGCGCTGCAGACGCTCTCACAAATCCTGCTAATTTTGTCAAGTCTTGTACCAAAATCTCTTAACAAAAGAATATTTTCACTTAACCTCTTCAGACGTGAAACAGATGGGCTCTGCTTTTCAGGAATGACTGCTTTAGTCCCTTACAGAGACTCCAGCAGTTTGAGGCTAATGCAGTGACCTTGCATGGTCTCTCCCTACTGACTCTTATTTCCCCACCTCTTCCCCTGTGCTGGTGTGTTCCCAGTTGTGCTGCTCCAGGGTGTGTCGGTCTAGTTTGCTGCAAAACCAGCCAATTGGTTCTCTTCCAGCTGGATTCAATCCTGGCCAGTGTCTAGATCATTGCACAGACACATGATCAGTAAACCTGCCAGAAGGGGAGATTACGGAACACACCGATATCTGCATCATCCAGGGGACTGACCATATCAAGAAATGATGGATCTAGCATTCTCCTGGCAGTCTGTTCTAGCAATTAATAACTTCCCTGACAGAAACATTTAGATGTTAAAATGAGTGCAAACAGCAATGTGATTTACCTCAAGTTTTAGGCAGGTTTATTGTACTTAATCTTGTATTTACTGGTTTATGATAGTACTAAATAAGCCAAACCCCACAGAAGCATTTAAGTGATGGGAACATTGCAAGTCCAGCCCAACTGCAGAAAATCAGGATACAGAAAGACAGAGGCATATTTTTACATATTGTACTCAGTTGTCTTCTCAAAACATACACGTTGTTGAGGATAACCAAAAACAATATCCACAGAACTACAAAAGGCACCTCAGTAACAAGTTCTAGCTGTTTAGAAACTACTTTTTCTTTAAAGGTATTATTAAACCAAAAAAAATTGCAAATTAGAGGCACAGTTTATAAGGAGCATTTGGCTGGCTTAAAATGGATTGGGAGGGATAAAAAAAAGCCCTTTAAAGATACAGAAAAAGATGTGAAATAATAATTTTGGTGGATCACAAAGACTTAGGAGGAGCAATTAATACAGACACTCAGAACAAACTTATGAAATTTCAGAGTCAATCTAGTGGAAAGTAATTGCAGGTTAAAATGGAAAAGGAAAAACACTCTGCATTCCCTGACTCCTGAAAATCAGTCCGTTCCACTCTGCTGCCTGGAAGGTAAGGACTGCAGCCAGAGCGAGGCCATGCAGCTTGCTGAGGAGATAGCAAACCTGGCACAGGAGTTTGTCCCACACAAGCCAGCTGGTCAGCTCAGAGCAGCAGTCATTCACTCAGGGTAGCAGTGACTCACTCACTCAGAGCAGCAGTCGTTCACTCAGGGCAGCAGTGACTCACTCAGAGCAGCAGTCACTCACTCACTCAAAGCAGCAGTCAGAGTCACTGGAGCCAGGGCCAGCCAGGCACAGGCACTGCACAGCTCGGGCCCTTTCCAGCAGCTGCCTGAAGTTATCTCTGAAGCACAGCCTGAAGCTGCACCCACAGCATGACTGCAGGAGAAGGCAGATTACATGCAAAGCAGCCTTAAAACAAATCTGTTCATAGCTCAAGGTGCAAGTCCAGAGTTAAGTGACGAGATTCTCCTTCACTTCATGAAACTAGTGGGTTTTTCTTCAAGCAGCAAAGATGGAGACTTTTCTCCCTGAGTCCCAAAGAAGCATTGAGAAGAAACCATTTGAAACATTCTGACAAGTCTGCTTTTATATTTTTCGTGAAAAATTAAGAAACAGTGCAACTTGGGGAAATAAAAACACACTAAGAGGAATTAAGGTACACTGGTATGTTACCAATAAAGCCAGAATTGAACTGAAGAGCCAAAACTGGAAGACAAAAATTTCTATCAGGGCCAACTTCGCAACTGCTGCGAATGTGCTGCAGCTGATATCAGTGACAGCAGCATCCTCATCCCCCTCCTTCAACCATGAGTTCAGTCTCAGCTTCTGGAGAGCCAGCATGGCTGAAAGTTGATTCAGGAAGACAGGGAAGTTTCAGATTATTTGACTCATACAAGCAAGGGAAGAGGAGAATACTCACTTGTCAGAGCTAAATGAAGGCCAAGACTTCACTTCAGTGCCAGCTTTAAAGGATCAAACAATATCCACAGTCAGAAACATTTGACTAAGGCCGACCACTTAGCAGTTTTACCAAAGAGGCAGAAACCAATGACTTAAAAGTCTTCTTTAAATAGTAAGGCAAGTTTCCAGGAACTCAAGCAAAACTGCCTTATCTAAAATTAAAGTAAAACTCATTAATAACTCCCATCCACAAAAATCTATTCACAGCTGCTGCAGAAGCAAAAATAATGAGACTGCCTAGCACTGCTTAATTCCAAAACCATTTGCCTCTAATGAGGCATGTTTACAGTGACTTACTTACTATTAAGAAACAGTGCAATCTTTAGCCATTTAAATAATTTAAAGCAAAACTTTATCTAGTTGAAACAATGAAAGCAATAACATTCATTTTGAGTTTCTTTAACAATAATGTCAAATTTAAACTCAATTTGCAATCACAGAGCTCTTCTGCTAAGTGGAGAGCAACTGCAGCCCTCAGCTGTTACACCACAGGTCAGCACTGTGCAAACTGTTGAAATTAAAGGAAAACGCTTCATTTTTTTAATTATTCAAAATATTTTATTTTAATTGATTCTGCTGAAAGCAATCCTGGCCTAATACAGATGTCACAGAATGTTCTGAGTTGGAAGGGACCCACAAGGATCATCGAGTCCAACTCTTAAATAAATGGCCCGTACAGGGATTGAACTCATAACCTTGGTGCTTTTAGCACCAGGCTCTGACTGGCTGAGCCTATCTCAGGGTCATGAGCATGTTATAGGTAATAAATATTCCTTTAAGGAAAGTGAACTTAATACTCTAAATTACCTCATATTATACTCTCTACAGTGTACATCACTCCGAAAGTGGAAAGATTTAACTCATCTGGCAGAAAGACATATAGTGTGATTTTTCCTTCAGTCTGATTTAGGACTCTGGCAGTGGCAGGAATTAAAATTTTGTTCAAAAATATACACAATGCATCATTTTCCTTGTTCAAGATTCCTGAAAAAGAAGTACTTCATACTGATTTTATATGAAGAAAGTCAATTCTGCATGCAGGCAGTGCAATAAAACACAGTCCCACCCAAAAACACTTGTTGACATTAGTCAGAGAATGTAAATAGTGCTGGTGTCACATTATCCAAATGAAGTCTGAAGTTTATGCTGGGAAACAGGGAATAATTTAGGGTAAAAGGACACTTATTAACACAGCAAGAGTTCACACCAGAAAAGAGGTGACTGGAAAGGCAGTTTTAGTTCTTCAGTCCTGCCATCACCAGTGCACCAGGACAGCTATAGGTGATGTTCAAGCAGGTCTCTGCTTTGTGTTGGTTTAGGGCAAATTCTGGGAGCATAGCAGATGACATGGAATATATAGCATAAAATACACAACATTAAAACACCCTAGGACAGCTTCCACCACCACACCACTGGGGGAATCTCTTTCTCATCACCCCACATCCAAGGGAAGGGACAGCAAAGGCTCCGGCATCGCCTCCACTGAAAGCTGGGCACATTTCAGATCATTAGCAAATTCACAATTCTGAGTACAAACAAAAAGCAACATTATGGAAAGGAAAAGTGTCAGGAAAGAAAAAGCTGAATGTAATTTAGCTATGTTACAAAATACAGGATACCAGTTTAAAAAAAGACAAACACACCCACTTTAAAAGGAGCAGAAGGAAAAGGTTAAACCCCTGTGGTGGACCAGAGGCATTTTAAGTGCCCAGGCAGCAATCACAGCTGCTAGAAATTGCTACACCCCACACCAACCAGCAACAAATGTCACCTGATTGACTTACCCACTTCATTCAAGATGATTTTAGTCATTTTAAACATTTTCATTGCTGCTCTTTCCTAACAAATCATTTTTATCACGGCAGGTTAGGGAACTACCAGACCAGCAGTCACATGTGACAGCACCTCCAAGGAAGCAAAATGAATGGCAAGAGCAGAGCTGTGACAGCTGGGGCAGGACAGAGTCACCTCGTTCAGCCCCAGACAGCTCAGTGTGCCCAACCACACATTTCCTGTGTTTATGCAACAAAAATCCACTGAGGGAAAAAAAACCCAAGCACAAGCAGACAATGGAGAAAGCCAGTGAAGGTGAGGAGAATTCAAGGATAAGGTCCTACCCAGCTGAAACTAAAGCTCTTCAGAACTGTTAGAAAAAGAAAAAACCAAGACAGAAAATGTAACTGCGTCCCTACATCAAGTTAACTCTTAAATAACATGAAAAACTCTTCAACAAGATGAAAACACAATCAATACTAAAATAACTATCCAGTAAAGGTGACCAGCACCTGGAATGACATCACATGACAAAAGCAGACGTAGAGAGACTCTCAGTATGAAGCCACCAGACAATCACCATTTCTCAAAAACACAAAGGAGTCTGGCAGAACAAGGAGTAGTTTTAGGGCAAAAAAAACCTCACACTGAAAGGACATATTTCCCCACATATTCCCATATATGTTAAACAAGGATTCCTACTGTCACAGACAGTGGTGGTTGGCAAAAACCACAAGGTTTTTTTGAGCCCCTTAGGGATGGACAACCAGGGACTTGAACTACTTATAAAAAAAGATCTGGTGAAACCACAAACACCTCTGAGACAGTTCATAAATTACTAAGTGCCAGACTAGGAGTTTTTAGTAAAAGGAAAAAAAAAAAGAAAGAAACAAAAAAAAAAGCCTTTCCACTACCAACTTGCTTTCTATATCCTTTTCCTCCCTACCTGTCCCACAGCCAGGACTCTCAGCACAGCAGCTCTTACATTTTTGGGAAAATAAAAAAGCAAGAGCTGATCTGACAGAATCTCCACCACCTTTTGACAGGATTTCTCCTCTGTCTTCACCCAAAGTCAGGATCCATCAACTCTTCCCAGTTACTGTAATTTGGTTTTCCGGTAGTTTAAGCACGTATCTTCCAGAGGTCAATTTCACATCACCCTCCCTCATTGTTCTGTCTACTTTGCTGACAACTATAAGTACAGCTGGTCAACATCAGGCTCATCAAGCATCCGAGTACAGAAAGGTGTAACAACTTGAACTTCTGATTGTCATTTTACTCTACAATAAAGTCTGATTGAAGCTCAACTGCACATCCTACCTTACGTATTTCCTGGTAAAAGTACCAGCAGAAGGACTCTTCATCTACCTTATCCCATTTGGTTGGGGGTGTATGGAGCAGATTTTTGGGTTTTTGGAGGGGGAGGTGGTTCTGTAAGGGTTGTTTGGTTTTGAATTGAAGAACAAATCCTGAGGTCATGTTCCAACAGGTTCCTGGAATTCTGGTGAATACTGAAACTTCCACTGTCTCCATGACAAAATGCTAAAAGTATCTATATCTATGCTAAAGGTCTGCCTATAAAAACCTTTCAGATTGTTTTTTGTTGCCAACATTAAGCTGAAGTAAGCAAAAGCCTTCACACAAGTTTAACGTTCGATTAACTTACTCTGTAGACCAAATATTTTTTTACTTATTCTGTTGGCAGTGAAGAAGTATATCTGGCTTTTTAAAGTATTCCAAAATTATATTTTCTGAAGAGCAAATAGAGCAAATTCAAAAGTGCTAACACACAGAAACCACAAATCAAAGTCTGTACAAATTTTTGGAAATAAAAAAGATGGGGGGATGCGTATAGCTAAGAAGGTACGGACATTGAATGGATTGCAGTGTTCCACTGTAGCGATTTATCAGCGGCTGGAATATTTCCTTCTGAGTTATAAAGCCATATAACAATTAACTGCATGCTGCAAATTTAGCTAAACCTTCCTGTTAAGTGCAAGCTGCAGTCATACCATTTTTGGACTTGTGACTAGGAAAATTATCTGTTATTGAGCCACAAAAGTAAACTGGACAGATGTTACGATATACCAATACACAGAACTCTACCTCTCTCCAATAGGGTTGAATATCAACCCAAGATAGCAAGAGAATTCAGAGTCTTTGCCACCTAGAATATCTGAATACATTTTTTCCCTTTAAATAATCTGTTTATCAAGCTGTTTCTAGAGTCATACACATGTGATTAATCTAGTGCAGAAGGCAAGGAATTATAATGACAGGGCTCACGAGTGTCACTGGGCATTACCAGTAACTTTATCTGGTCTCGTGTGGGTCACCTCTGATCACATCCTCCTCCCCATCCTTCAGACGCCTGAATGACACGTGCTCTTGAAACATTAATTTCCAGCTATGAAAAGAACATGAAAGAACTTGTTTCCAAGGCATTCTGTACTTCTGCCCTTCTCCATTTGGTTTCTCCAGAGTCATACTGGCCTGTTCTTACTTCTCCGTGAATTTCAAAAATCCTTGAGTTCTTCAAAGATACCTCAACACTCTCCCCTAAGCCACCTCTGACATGTAAAACCCCTTCCACAAGCCGACATAAAAGACAAACAATCTCTTATCAAGAATCAGCTCTACCATGACACCAGTAATAAAATAATCAACTAATGACTTCTCAGGGTAAATTATGAGGCAACCACTAAATACAGAGAGTGCAGAGCAAGCTACGGTTACTTCTTTTTCTGCTCTTATTTTTAGTGATGTTTTATTGTACATTCCTCACCCCTTTTGACCACAAGAAAGAAATACTGGAAACTTGAATAAAGGACAACACTTTCAGAGAAAATCTCTTTAAAAGCCTCTGGGATTATTCTACAATCCTTTCTAGAGCTTGGCCACCATCCTGGCAGGAACTGCTCTGTAACTGCACATATACACAAATTGTTATGGTAATAAAAACCCACACAACCGCAGTACTTGACACAGTGTGTGCACCCACTCAGTTCAGTCAGTCATCTCTGGAGCAGTAATAACATGCTCATTACTGTCATCAGAAGAGGATTTCCTTTAGAAAAGGAAACTTAAGGACAAAAACACATAAAACCATCTCATACAATAATCATACACAATCACGAACTGGACCCAGTCCTTATACAGTATTCCTAATTACATTAATAGAGCATACTAAGGATTTTAATAACCCAAACCTACCATACGTCAGTCCTGAGGTATTTCACATTTCAGCATTGCAGCCTGAGTTCAATATGTCTAATGAGAACTCGAAGAATTTATCCTTTAGGACCTACCATTACAGGCCACTACAATGACCTGGACAGACATTTCTCACTTGCAAATAAGACAACACGTCCAAAAAAGAAATAAAGAGCAAACTTTACCTATTCTAAATAATCACAAAAAGCATGGACAAGTGAGATGTTTAGTTTCTACCAGAATTTAAAACACTAGTTTCATTTTATATTTTCAGATTTCATTTTCAGTGTGCTTTGACGACGTAAGACAACTCCCACTGAGATGAACACACTGACAGATCTTCATAATCAGCAGATTAATCACCGGCCAGGAGGAGCGTTTCTCGCTTCACTCACTGCATGTTTGATCTGCACACCGTGCACTTCTTCATTGCTATTACAGCGGGGAGGCAGGAAAGCTATCCAAAACCCAGGTACCGTTCCACTTAAAAAGCTTTACTCCCGTTCTGACGGAGAGCGTTTGCACACAGCAGCACAAGCGCACAGGATACTGAAGGCACTGCACACACCCTCCTCGAGCACACCAGAGTTACACAGCACAGCAGAGGGTACAGCACGGGTGGAGGGATCAAAGATACACAAAATGACCCGCGCACCGTTTGGGCCCCAGTGGGGTCCAAAGTCTCTATAAAGGGGAAGTCGCTATAAGCAAAGAGGACTCTCAAGAGTCGTGTTTAAGTCACTCGTTCGTACTTCCCCATGCCGACGCTTACACTAAAAGCCAGACCCGTCACAACCGACCGCTTCCAGTGCGAACACCCTGAACACGGGAATACTCCCAGCGGTTGTACACTCGCGCTATTTAAAATACAGCGAGTGCCTCTCGCCTTGGTGGGGAAATCGGCGAAGGCATGACTCAAATTGACACTGAGTGGGGAAGAAAAAAAAAAAAAAGGCGAAAGGGCTGGATTTAACCAGAAAAACTTTTATGCCGCACCAAGCCACTCCCTCCAAGCAGCACCGGGCATGGCTGTACACCTCGCTCTCCTCATCGATACCCGTGGAACCCCCCGCGCCTCCTCCCGGCCCGGGCCCCTCCGCAGCCCCCCGGGAGCGGCCGGACGGGACGGAGCGGCCGCGGCCTCTCCGAGGCGGGAGCGCTCACCGAGCACCTGCCGCGCTCCCGGGCCCAGCAGCTCCTCCAGCGGCGCTGGGCACCGGCACCGCTCCCGCCCCGGGCACCCAGGGGCTGCCCCGCGCCCTCCCCTCGCTGACAAAGGGCAGCGAAGGCGCTCACGGAGAAGTGGGAAAGCGGAGGTCGGTCCCGCCGCCCTCCCCGCCGCGCTCACCCATGCTGCGCC